>OZ005648.1:45127985-45622985 GCA_963930645.1 Salticus scenicus | reverse complement strand
ATGGAAATCTCAAAATTTTATCTATTTCGACAATAATGACTCACATCTATTGTTAAAATAATTACAATGAGAGTGATGAAGTTTTCACTGGGGTGAAATGTAGTCAATGTTTTGAAGAAACCTTCCGTAGAAAAGAAAGAATATTTTATATAATATAAATTAGTCCGTAGTGACTCTATATGACTTTCCGAACATTAAATAATTAGCATTGTTTAAATAAGAAAAAAATTAAAGTAAGAGAAGTGCGAAGTCAAAGATCTCAATCAAATAAGGGATTTAACACTATTGCACTTCAAATAATACGTGTCCATTCTTCATATTGTTAAAGAACTTTCTTGTGTACAAATCTGTCGTGCTAGATTTACTATAATCTATGGAATTTATGAGATAGTATATAAATTTTCAACTCAATCGGATAAGGCATTTGGGCGCACGTTAAATACTTTCACCCCATAGACCTCAATAATAAAGAATTTTTTGCCTATCCTTATAAAATATAAAAAAAAATTAGTTTCGTATTCATCGAAATCTATACAGTTTCTGCTATGGTTACCTATTATATAATAGCTCATTGTAAGCTAATTGACGCATTCGAAGAACACGTTTAGACGCTACCGTGTTCACTCGCACACATACATACATACACAGACTCATACCTGCATCACGAAAAGTCGTGTAAAATCTTAGATATTTCCAAAAAGGGAAGCTCGTGCCGAGATCAAAGTTGAAGGTGTATAACTAGACGACGCAACAGTCAAAAATATAAATTTGCATTATTCTGCGACAATTCGTTTTTGAACTATGTGAGATACAAAATCCAATTCACAAATTATGATTACAATATTTTCTTTACATAGTATGTTTGAAAAGTAAAACGTAGCTAGTCATAGAAGAATTTATTCCATAGTCTCTTTTATTAAATTATTTTGTAATTAATACGTGCATAATGCGTCAAAATATATTAATATCACCTATAGCAACAGCAAAATTTAAGTAATGAAATGTGCTCATTATTGCCATTCACGGTACCGAAAAGACGAATTTATAAAAAGAAGTAATTTTATTAATTAGGTTTCATATTAACGACAAAACTCTTTATCCAATGAATAATTCATCGGAGAGTTAATGTAAGCAATTCCCGTTTACATTTATTTTTTGGGGAGGAAAAGGATACATTTCCTAATAACTTCTATTTAGGAATTAATACAGAATACGCTGAATACTTAATTTCACGATCATGATGAGTGACGTCTACACCTTTCAAATGATAGTCGTTCAATTACTAAATACCAAACTACAAATCGAATTATCCTTTCCGAACAATCGTAAGATTGTATTTAAGAAATTAAATGTAGAGCAATATATCCAATATTAATTTACTTCAATTACGTTGTCATATAAATAAATAAATAAAAACATAAAGTTGTAACATTTGTACATTTGTTTTATGTAGATATTATGTTTTTAAACAATGCATTAAGACTTTTTTTTTTTCAAGTTTTAGCAAAAATATTAACAATTTTAAAAAAAATGTGATGCATGTAAAATATATAAACTTTTTATTATTATTATTATTATTAAGAAAGGTTTTTTGAGAATTTTACATTTTTGTAGAAAGACAATTTCTGTTGTGAAATATTAAATAACAGGTTAGAAGATTAATTCACAGAATTTAATTTACGTTAAATTAATTTTTAATAGTACTCAAATTCGTTACACATATCAAATTAAATCTTTTTCCTGATACTGCCTTCAGTTTTTTAAAGACATAGTATCCAATTTTTTGTTCACGTGTAGTCTATTATTAAATTTTCAGAACAAGAACTAAAATAAATATCATACAATATGTATTAAAATAAATAAATATATTTTTACAATTAAATATAAGGGAATATGCTACGAAAGCATTATTTTATTAAACTAAACAAATCAATGAAATATTTAATTAAAAGATGTAAATTGTTAATACGCAATTAATAAATCTTCGTTAAAGTATTTTAGCACTTTTATTCGGAAAGAATTATTGGAATATGCACACAAATGTTTTCTAGCACATATCATATATTTTAGTTTCAGAAACTGTATATGAGTTTTGATTTATATTTAAAATATTTAAAACTAAGACGAGAAATTGTGAAAAAAACTTTTCATAATAAGTAAACTGATGCGAAATATTTCATAAGAATTTCACTAAGTGTGTGTGTATATATATATATATATATTGACTCTGCTTCAATATCTAAGGTGATTTTCGAAGATTTATTCTATCAATTTCGGTCAATCCAGACGAAACACATAAAATTGGTTTTATATTTTACAAATCTGTAAAAATCGTCTTATTAGATGTTGGCGCAGTGTCACTTATTGATGAAAATTATGACCTAATATTTTTTTTGATTTTGCAAAGCACTGCGTCCTATAATTATTTTCATCAATAGGTGGTGCTGCACTATGCAAAATCGAAAAATATATACATATAATTTTCGTCAATAGGTGACGATGCGCCAACATCTAAAGCGATTTTTTTTTTTTTTTTTGCGAAAAACAAAATAAATTTTAAAATGAGTCTGCAAAAATGAACATTTGTGAAATAAATTTTGCTTTATTTTATTTCTTACAAAAAATTTGCAAAATCATTTTAGATATTGTCGCAGCTCCACCTATTGACAAAAATTTTAACACTTTTTTTTTTCGGTATTCTGAACCACCTATTGACGAAACTATTTAGTGCTTTAAGAAAACTATTTAGTGCTTACACTGTGCTTTAAGAAAATCGAAAGAAAAAAAGAGCTAAAATTTTGTCAATACGTGCTGCGCCAAAATCTAAGGCGATTTATGCAATTTTTTTGTAAAAATAAGTTTTGTGTGTTTCTAATTGTCTCTTCGAAATTGATAGACTAAATCTTTAAAAAATGGAGCAGCGCCACCTTTTGACGAAAATTTTAACCTTTTTTTTTTTTTTTCTTTCTTTTTTTTCGATTTTTGCAGAGAACATTACTTGTACTACATATGCCAGTGAAATTTTGTTTCGTTTGGAACCATAGAACCGTCTCTAGAGCCTTCTAAATAGGACTTTAATTATAATAACCCTGTATATATACAAAATAAGCAAATATGCATAAAAATATATTATATTGATTTGTTGTTTAATGAAAAAGAAAAATGAAGAAAGCAAGTATTTTTTTTTTAATTACATGAAACAACTTAATTACATCATTAATAAAGAAAGATTCTTTAATAATTTTTACATCATGATGCATGATTTTAATTAGAAGTAGCTTCTAGAAATTTAAAAAATACTTTTTGAATTATGTATTTTCTGATAAAATATCTGCATATTAATCTAATTACATATTATACAGACGTTTAATAAGAATGAAGAAAATCGATTGAAATATGCGGTAATTAATTAAAAGGAACAATACCATTAAAAATTAAGGCAATATTTTGAGCTTGCACAAATAAATAAAAACAGTTATGAAGTTTGATTAACGTAAGATGTATAAAAGATATTAGCATAGCTCCTTTAAAAGGAATGAAAATATTTATAAAAAGAATAAATATGTGTTTTGCGTTAAGTAAATGTGTTAAAAATGTTTATTTGGAAAAAGCTATACAATAATGAACAAAAAAAATATTTCTAATTAGCATTAGATTTGTGCATTGGTAACGATTTATGTGATGATAATAAGTTAATAAATAATTTTTATACTGCTGATAAAAAAGGATTTAATTATGTTGATTTGGTGCTTGTCCTAGAACAAAATACGTAGATTATGCCTTACTGTTAGTAATTTCTTCAGACGTTTTGATGACACATGACAAATATTTCTTTAGATTTATATAAGAGATGACATAGAGCGACACAACTAACTTGCAGATTTCAGTTAATTGTTGTCAGGAGAGTTTCGACTTTGCTTATAACAAAAAGAATTAATCTTTCCCTTTGTGAAAATCAAAGTTCTGATTTGACAATTATTTATTCTTTACCAACTCGCATTAATGTTTATAGGATAGAGGAAAAGTTGTAATTGTCTGTTCAATCTTGCTTTTGAAAGAAATAAAATCGAAAATTATTCACCACAAGTCAAATAAACGCTATAAGTTCTATGTCATTTCTAGGCACAATGTTAGTAATTTTACAGCATCTGATTCTGTAAAGATATTGTATATTACTTTCATATTTTAAAACTTTTTTCGGATTCTCCCGTATTGCTCACATCTTAAAGTACTGGATTTTGGAAATGATGTCCCAACAGTGATAAGAATTAGTGATATGGTAATTGAGACCATGCATATTTGAGAATATGGCGTTGTTTTAGGAATGTTGCCTGACTATTTCTTAAATATTTTCTCTAATGAGAAACACGTTATTGTTCGTAATTTTTCGATTTTCTGTTTACTTCTTTTGGCCTTATAAGTGTTATGTTTCCATTGATTTCTTGATTGTTACATCATAAATTATCTAAATTTCTGTTTATTTTCTATTAGCAAGGGCTTATATTCACAGTCATGGTCACAGAGCCCAAAATGAGCCAACAGAAGACTAGACAGAAATTTGATGAAGATCGTCTCGTTGACGATCAAGTCACAGCTTGAACACTCAGTCTTCGCATGTCTCTAGGGGTTACATACAAACGGAACGCTTGCAATTTCGATGACGTAAATTTTGCACGTTTTTTGCAAATACAGTCGGCAGCAAAAGTATCCGAGCACTAGCGAAAATTCCTATGTCAAAAAAGTACACTTCATGCGGTTTTGTTAAAGAAATCCTTGTCGAATCGTGTTCTTAGTCAGTTTGAGAACATGATTCGACAAGGATTTATTTAACAAAACAGTGTTAAGGCTGTTCACTCCCTCTTACGATTTTCCCGTCTCAAGTCACCAAATCCCATGTAAGTCTATGGCGAAATTTGTTTATAGAATTGCTCGTTGCCTAATTGGTATTCTTAAATTCCGTTTTCACATTCAGAAAATTCACAACCGTTAAATGAATACCCGTTTCTCAAAAATTGAATTTTTTAAATTTTAATATTTCATTTTACAGCTCAAAAATGAGAAAAATGCATTTAGTGAAAATTCGCATTTTTAAACTCAAAATTCAAAGAAAAAAATTGAAATAAAATAAATTTGTAGAAAACGAGTATTCATTTAACGGTTGCATATTTTCAGAATATGAAAACGGAATTTGAAAATAACAATTAGGTAATGTGTAATTCTATAAACAAATTTCGCCATAGAATAACATGGGCTTTGGATGACCTTGACGATCCGCGATGCACCCCCTTAAGTGTGATTTTTTTCATATAGGAATTTTTGCTAGTGCTCGGATACTTTTGCTGGCGACTGCAGTCATTCATTTGGAACGCTTGTAAACGGCTTTGCAACTGGAAGTGTTTAATTTGTATGTCCCTTAGGTGCGAGTTCTGAAGCAGCATGTCTCAAACGCTATCCTTAAACAATTACTTATTTAATCAATTAAAGCTTGTTATGAACTGGTTGAGCAGGTTTTGAGTAACTTCCTTTCTGGTCCACGCGTTCTATCTTTATGTAAGACATGTTGAGGAATAAGTCCCCTTTTTGCATTGGGTCATTTATTTATTTATTAAAATTTCAAGTTCATATTTATTAAATGCTTGATAAAATCTAAAGAAAACCATAGATTGTGATGGAAATTTCAAACTAATCAGAATAGGTTTCTACGGAGTTCTTTTTGATGTGTATCTATGATTGCAGTCTTGCTACATAGGCATACAATCTGTCTAATGTTACTCCATTTGTCAAAATAAGTGAAAGGTAAATCTCGAAGTTTCTTTAGTAATAAAACTGATTTAAGCTTCCTTTTAACTAATAAGAATAAGCAATGTAATTACAATTTAAAGAACAACAATATTTAAAAAAAATAATTGAACCAATGAATATTCTATAGAATAAAAATCAGATTTAGTACATTAGCTTAACAAAAAAAATATTCTTATTCATTTAATTTTCAAATACTAATCATTGTTATAAATTAATAAACTGTTATTTTTTATTTGCTTTGCTTTATATAATCAAACTTTTACATAATTAAATAATTATAATTATTACATGATGGAAATAAGATCTTGAATATTTAATAAGCTGATAATGAATAAATAAATTAAAGAAAGGAATTCATTTATATTTTTATGACCTTTCTATGCATTACTATTCAACCACTAACTTTTATGAAATTTATTTAAACAAGTTCTGTGAAAATAAGACTGTTCTTAATTCGTTCAAAAGATATGCCTATGAATATATTTTTAATGTTCTAAATTGCAAAAAACAAAACAAAAAAAAAAAAAAAAAAAATGAACTGATCAGGAAATCCATAATTTCGTGTCAAATCTGTTTATTTTATTTTATCGAAATATTTTAACTGCTGAAGTGCAAAAATAATGAATTTTACTTTTTTTATTAAGTTAAATATAAAAATGTGAAAGGTTTAACATTAATAAATGAACAAACACATTTATCAAAGAAAATTTTATTTAAAGATTATTTATTTCGATTTAAACATTATTTTTTAGAAAGCATTACTATTGTAACTTGTTTTTTGATTAACAAAAAATGCATACTTTTGTTAAATTATGATTTTTAAACAGACTTTTAGACGATACTTAGAAATTTAAAATGTAGTTTGAGTGGTTTTAAAATGTACTTGATATGCACCAATCATTCTTCATCTAAACTAAGTTTGCATTAATAATTCAAAATACAAGTGTACGATACGTGTTCTAAAAGATTACTTATTTAAATAAAATATGGGTTTATAACCATGAATTTAAATAAACCGGTTAAAATTTTATAGGTTCATTCTCAATCAACTTTGAAATTTATTCAACGTTTAGTTCAAAAGACATTTATCTTGGGAATAAAAGATATTATATATTGAGTTAAAATGCTTGTTCTTTATTTTTAAGTCTGAAATTTTAATTCAGTCATACTTACTCTTTTTTTATATGATTTGAGAATTCTTAAAAAAAAAAAAAAAACTAATATTAGATGACAACAAATCAAGTAACGTAAAAAGTAAGTAACGTATGTAAGTAACGTAAAAAATTAATAAGTTTCATAAAGCTTTGATTTCGCAAAAATTAAAGATGTCAAATAAATATTTAGATATTTATGTATGTATATTACACCTCATAGTAACTGCAGTTTCTAGTATTAGTCTCCTTCTCTTTCATTTTTCACGTTTCACCCAAAGGCTCTATAACTATGATTGGAATTCAACGTGTCTGTCTGTAAATATCCCAGGTTACTTTGATTCTGTCCATGCCCGGGGTACAATAACACCAGAACTTTTTTATCAATAATGAATGGTTAATTTATGGCAGAAATTCTGGGACTGAATTAGGATATGAATATTATTAGAAAAGTCTGGTGTGAAACAACAACGCGACTTCCATTACTTACTATTATATGCATGTATTATATGCATTTTTTAGAGATAATATGATCAGAAGACATAAAATTGACGTAGCAAATTAGACACCAAAAATTGTATGGTAAGAGAAAGGTTATACACATCTACAGATACATAAAATAGATTTACATAGCGAATATAAAAAGAGTAAGAAGAAAAAAATCAGTTTAGCCATTTTTCGAAACATTAATTTCCAACATCTAAAACTGATCCACTTAATCAGGATGACTGTTGATTTTCCTTTAATAACCACGCAATACATAAGAAAATGTATATGTAACAATGGATAAGAAAAGGTATATGTAACAATTTTCAAGAAAATCATTAGAGCCGTTTTTGAGATACCTACTTTTGCCATAACCTGGCATACTCAATTATTAAACGGTAAACAATAATTACATATAAAAGGATATTTAAAAGGCAGTTAATATGGCAAGTTTGAAAAAAAATCGTGCAGGAGTTTTTAAAGGAACGCATTTGCGAGACCTGAAATTGAGCTATTTATACCGGACGTTTATCAATTTTTTTAAACTAACCAGCTATGTCATTCAAAAGGACAGCTAATAGAGTGTTTATATAGCAACTTTGAAGAAAATCGATCGAGACGTATTTGAGATGCGGACTTATGGTCCCACTTCCGGTATCTGATGACCCACTTCCGTTTTTTTAATTTTTACCAAAATTTGGAAAATTTATCTGTACACCAGATGTATCAGTTCTGACGTTTCGTAGCTCTATTTTTATTAATTTCGGAGATATGATAATTTAAACAAAGTTATCGATTTTTTAAACACATTTTTTTAAAGATATTACCAGAGCATAAAATCAACTTTTTTTTTTTTTGAACTTTTGGTGTTATATTTTTATGAGAAAAATCATCTGCATATATCATGGAAAATAATTTAAATACATTATTTGTAATGAGTGAATTTGTATTAAAAAAAAATATATGTAGAAGAAAATTTCTAATAGCCACAACAGACCAGATTTTTTTTTTTTTTTTTTTTTTTTATGAACTTCCTAAAAAAAAAATCTTACGATCTTCCTGTTTTAACATAGTATGTGTAATTATTTTATGAATTAATAATTAATAGCTTTTCTCCTCTAAATAATTTTGCATACGGTGTTTCATGCAATAAAATAAAAAATGCTTTAACTCATTCAGGGACAACGTAATTTTGCCGATTAAAAATAAACTGCTACAAGAATTTATTAACACGTCTAAAACAAATGAAATAAATGAAGTTTTTAATTCTATATTATTGAAAAACTTTATAATTTTTTTTTTAATTTTGGGTTTGAGTTTCCGCAATTGGCAATTAAAATTAGGGGAAACATAATATACTCGAACATCACTGAAAAGATTAAACTTAAATAATTTAAATGATAACTATAATAATTAAATTTTTTTTTAGCTTTCAAAATGATGCATTTTACATTTTGCTTATTTGTGAAAAAGAAGTTTTTAGAACGTAATTTAGAGAAGGAGAACACAGCATTCATTTAATTTCTTCTTTATTCGAAAATTAAATTAAGATTCAAAGAGACAATAAATGTAACATTAATAACTTTAAAATATATTTGTATCTTTGTTTTCAAGAACCTGCTGCGACTATGAACGATAGCACTGATACTATCTTTTTAGATTACCAATGCTAATATCAGAATAAATTATAAAATAAAATATAACGGTACCATACATTATATATTGCTTATCTGAATTTAAATACATATATATATTCTATTAGTTGTAAGTCCCATTAATTTATATATAAAATTTTAAAATTTCATATTTAAAGTACCTGGGCTGATGCGCCTAAAATAAAATTATATCGTATGTTACTAAATAATAATTCCAACAAATGAAAGATGCAGTATCTGCAACATAATGAAACTTAAGCATTAGTAATTTATCAAAATGAGTAGCATTTTTGTCTTCTAGTTTTAGTTTCTGTTGTTTAATCATAAAGTTTCATCATTTTATTCATACTGTAAGCAATTGAAAAGTTTTTAAGAAAAGTTTGAGTGATGTAAGCTGTTTTTTAAAATCGTGTTGTTACACTGAAAAAAAAACCCTCTACTTAAAATATACTTAAAGAAAATAATCTGGTGTGTCACTCACACGACTTTCTCTTACACTGAAATTTAATAATACAGATACCGATTGGCGATTAACGGGTAAGATACCGAGTACTAGTTATGTGAGCCTAAAAACAATTCAAATTGGGCTTCGGAACAGCTTTATTTAAAAAATAATTCTACGTGAAGAGGGCTACCGCCTCCTTCAACCCCGCATTTTATTATTGCACCTACATTTATATAGAATTCAAATCCGTTATTAAATTCAAAAGTTCGTTTAAAATTATTCAGACAACTTTCACATGCTATTTCTCGAAACTTACCAATCTTAAACAAACTTTTCTAGTAACAAATGTATTAACTTCAAAATACGATATTTGAATCGCTTGAAATTACTTAATTTACTCTTATACAAAGACCAAACAAAGATCAAACGTTAAAAACTTGTCTTCAAGTATTGTGGCACTATAATCTACTTCTTTTGTGTAGCCCTGTAAACGAACAGTGATATATTTCCATACCATACCATGTTTTTACGAATATAAAAACTACATATTCGTTTCATTTGGATTAGTGCAGTCTATAGATGTTAAACTCTACTTACCTGCAATTTCCCCTATAGAGGTAATATATTTGAATTCTCTTGAGTGTCCCTGTACACGGATCGTTTGCTTGATGTCAACGAAAAGTTTAGTGTAACATCCGCATATGATACATATTTTGAATACCGAATTTAGATTTTCTGCTATTATTTGTTCTTGAGTTATGCTAATAACAAACAGACACACAGGCAGACACATGCACACAGACACGCACACTAATCGTTAAAAACCTGATTTCAAGATTCAGGGGACCTCAAATATGTAAATATAACAAAATCTGCCTTTCGAAAATTCGACCAAAATACAATACTTTCTCTACCATATATATGGGTAAGAGAACGTAAAAAATACTTTAATTAGTTTTAAGTTCTTGTTATTTTGTTTTTTAAACACATAAGATTTTTGTTAATTTTATTAAATTTTATTTATTTTGACGGAGAATAAGAAGTTATTTCTTTTGTTAATTTTTTATCATATTGATCCTGTCTTTCATTAATTTAATTCACTAATCTAATTTATAATTTGTCTTTGTTTCATGCATTTAAAAAAAATACATTTTATTTGTTCATTCTGATGTAAGATACAAATAGTATTTCTAGCATTTTTTTTATTTTATTTTAATTTATTTTATTTTATTTTTTCTCTGTGCAAATCTTTTTTTTTTTTTTTTTTTTTTTTTTTTTTTACAAATTCCAAAACCCAAAGAAAGAACAGTGGGCGGCATTTAATTTTCTTTTAGTACTGAAAACCAAATACAATTAATTTCAAAATAGGTAAACAGAAAAAAAGAAAATGAAGGTAATTATTATTATTATTATTATTATTATTATTTTGCCATACCTTCCATTGAATACGTATTTTATTTTTAGAAACATTATCTACTACAAATTCTTGAGTAATTAAAAATAATCTGGTGTGTCACTCACACGACTTTTTCGTACCCTGAAATTTAGTACTTAAAGTACGGATTGGAGATTAAGGGTGTGACCGTAAGTCCGTATCTCAAAAACGTCTCTAACGATTTTTTTTTTTTAAAGTTGCTATATAAACATTCTATTAGATGCCCTTTCGATTGATATAGTTGATTAGTTCAGGAAAATTGACAGGCGTCTTCTATAAGTATCTCAATTTCAAATCTCGCAAGTGCGTTCCTTCAAAAACGACTGTACGGATTTTTTTTTAAACTCGTCATATTAACTTATTAACTCCCTTTTAAATATCCTGTTGTAGGTAATTATTGTTTCTCGGTCAATAATTGAGCATGACAAGTTTCGGTAAATGTTGGCATATCAAAAAAGGCTCTAACTATTTTCTGAAAAATTGTTACATAAATCCATTTTAGATATCCTTTGTCATGTATTATGGGGTTATTATAGGAAAATTAACAGTCATCCTCATTAGATACGTTAATTTTAGATATCAGAAATTGTTTTTTCAAAAAATAACTCTACCATTTTTTTTTCAACATACTATGTAAGCTTCGTTTTATATGTCTTTACATTTGTGTCATCTTTCTCCTACAGGAAAAATTGTAGGTTTCTGCTTCATTAAGACAATTTTAAGTCTTTTGATCACATTATCTCCAAACATGCAGATAATACGTGTAATAGTAGGTAATGGAAGTCGTGTGGTTGATTCACACCAGATTTTTACAAAGGAATATTTTAAATGGAAAATTGAATATCAGTTATAATGCAATTAATGGTATTTACAACAACCCATTTAAAAAAATTTTATTAAAAATACTTCCTTAATTTCACTTAACTTTAAATTTCAATCAATTTTAACAATTAATTTTTAGAATTTTTACACAAAATATTTTTGCACATAATATTTTGCAATAAAAAAAAAAAAAAAGAAAAAGAAAAAAGAAAAAAAAAGAAAAAAAAAAAAAATTAAAATTGAATAATATGACATTTTACAAGAATTAATCACCAATTTTTCCTGGATCATAGCTAACCCACAATTATGAAGTTAAATAAAAAAAGTAAAGTTTTATCCAAATGACTGAGGTATTTGTAGTAAAGATGAAATAAATGTAAAAAACGCCATCCCTAACAGCACAGTTAGGCTTAACGTATCCACAGTACATCTTAAGGACGTTTCTGGGATGTCTTTTCATCCAGAAGACATCTTGAAGATATCCTGGGGAGGCGATGTGCTGTCTGGGATATGTCTTTGACAGAAAAATATGCGGCTAAAATATGGCACTGCATAACTTCGTTTTTAGAGCGGTAAAATCGTTAAAACGGCATTTAGATTCAAATCCTGGTGTGGTAATTTGTTGCTTATAAATGTTAAATAATTTGATTCATGAAAAATATGTAGGTAATATATATGTAGTCGACTTATATTAGCAGTTTAACTTTAACTGTTGTTTAGACATTGTAAATTAAAGTTAGATGTTGGTCTTTTAAAACTTATTACAAGATGAGCGTTTATAGAATTATACTTAATAAAATTACGCTTAAAAAAGAAATTATCAATGTTATATTAATATGGTGATCTTAAAAGATAATAATATATATGTAT
The DNA here is from genome assembly GCA_963930645.1 of Salticus scenicus. NCBI lineage: Eukaryota > Metazoa > Arthropoda > Arachnida > Araneae > Salticidae > Salticus > Salticus scenicus. Next base: position 45,610,319 of record OZ005648.1, on the reverse strand, counting down.
ATATATATAATAGGGTGGAGCATTGAAAAAAAAATTTGTTGGAAAAAAAAAAATAATAATAAAAATAAAATTCTTTTGCGACGGACTTTATGATTTATTTTGGCATTTTAATAAAAATTTTATTAAGTTAAACGAATCAATTTGCTTCGATTAATAAAACGATTATTGTCAAAATAAGAATAATTATCAATGGATAATTCGATATGTTACGTCATAGCTATCTCTATAAACAGCGAATAAACGAGCATTGTACTGAATGAATAGAACTGTTTATGTAAATCAGCAAAACAATTTGGGTTCTGGTAACAAAATCTTTGCTAAGTCTACATCAACAAAACATCTTTAGTCTACTCAAGAAAATTCTTGTTGTTTCAACATTTTTTTTTTTCCTTGAGCGATAGCAATAATTTCTAATATGGTACTATGATATGAATAATTAATCTTAATCAGACAAATATGTTTCTCTAAGGATATTTTCCAAAATTGATTTAATTTTAATTTAAACTAAAGGATGTTAAAATTTGAAAATTTCATGACAACATAAAAGTTTGACAACCTTCCCTATGTAATTAGAATGTTAATTCATCCATGGACTAAAGTGAATTTCGCAGATAGACGTGGGTAGATATGAATATATTTAGTTTGATGTAGAAAAGCTTATGTATTATGAAATTTGAAATGACAGCATCATTCGAGGTGCGTGAAAGACTCAGAATATTGGCATTAATAATAGATTTGAAATTATGATATTCATATGTCATCGCCACTAGATATAACAGAATTTTGTTCATAAACATCTATCAGAATAACCAGCATATATATATCTTTTAATTCACAATTTGATTTCATTGCAGTTTTTCAATACATAATTTTAAACTTAATGGAATACTCTGTTAAAAATGTCATAATACATTCTGAATTGCGTAAATTTTTAGATAGAGGTGGTCTAAATCTCTATTAATTTGATTAATTTTGTTGAAATATCTAAAATACGTGTATAAATGAATGATTACACTTTCTTAATCATTAGTAATGTGTATTTTTCTTCATAAAACTTGCCGTATTTTCTGTCGTACCTGCTGCAGTATTTTTTTCTTTTTTCGCTTGGTTGACAATCTAATTTTTTGTTTCATTAAACTCAATTTATTCAAAGCCTTAAGGAAAATTATAGATCATGATTACACTTTATTCATTAATTGAAAGGTGCATTTTATTTTTTTTCTATAAAGCGTACGATATTTTATGTTCCTCTTTTTTTTTTAAGCGTTTTTTTAGCGTTTTTTATATTTTTGTTTGCTTGAATTAATAGCTTTCAGAAATATACTCTAATTCAACACTATTATTCTTAATCAAATGAATTAATTTTAATTCAAATTTAAGAATGTTAAAATTAGAAAATTACGTAATAATATAAAAGTTTAAACATATTTCCCATGTTATTAAAAGGTTAATTCATCCATGAATTAAAGTGAAATTCACATATATAGAGAGTAAATATGAATATATTTAGCTTGCTATAGAAAAACTTGTGTATTATGAAATTTGAAATGACAGTGTCCTTACATGTGCGTGAAAGATTCAGAATATTGGCATTAGTAATAGGTTTGAAATTGTAATACCATCGACATTACACGTAATAGTACTTTGTTCATAAACATATTATGTATCTTTATTTGATTTTTAATTTAATCCTATTGCAGTTTTCAGTGTATAAATTTGAATTTAAAGCAGGAATGTGATAAAATTTGCATAATATATTTTGATATTTGTAATAATTTAAATATTGGTGGTATATTGCTTTCATTAATTTCGCTTAAATATTTAAAATATGTGAATACAAATATGATTACAAATTTTTTTGATTAATGTACCTTTCTTTATAAGGAGTAACTTATTTTCTGCCATGGACAATGGTATCTTTCTCTGTTTTGTTTGCTAAAATATCTTATTCTTTAGAATTTTTAAAATAATTTATTCATAGCTTTAACAAATACAATCCGTTTGTTTTCAAACCATATACATATATTTTTTAAAGGAATCTATTTTCAAGATTATTTACATCATTTTCATAGGTGTTAGTACGTATTGAATTTAATGTAATTATTAGATATTTGGCTTTATTTATTTTATTTTATTTTTATTTTTACTTTTTTACTTTTAAGTATTTCTAAATTAAAGAAATATAACGGTGTTTTTACTTAATTAAAGAATATAATTGTTTGGGTTCTTTGTATTCGTTTGGATAATAAAATTAGGAAATATTATCTAACTGAATTTATTAAGGTCAAACCATTTGAAAAAAGTTGTTAGGCTTTTGAAACTTATAACAGGAAAAGCATTTGTAAAATTTCATTTAAAATAGAAATTTATCAGTGATACTTTAATATGTTGTATAAAATGTTCAGATGATTAAAAATAAAAAATAAAATAGCGCGGTAATATAAAAATTTTTCAAATGATACTCTGATATAAGAAATTATTCTTAATGAAATTAATATTATTTAACACAGATATTTCCATAAACTGATTTAATATTAGTTGAAGCTTAAATTTTGAAAATTTAATAACAACATAAAAGTGTGACACCCCCCCCCCCCCAATGTAACATAATTTGTGTGTTGATTCATCTATGAACTAGAGCGAAATTCGCATATACATGTGTAAATATTAATATATTTAGTTTGACATAGAAGATATTATGTATTATGAAATTTAAAATGACCAAATCATTCAAAGTGCATGAAAGACTCTAAACATTGGCATTAATTATAGATTTGAAATTGTAATATTCATTTTTTCATCGACACTACACATAATAGTACTTCTGTGTGAATAGTCAGCACATATGTGTCTTCATTTCATTTTTAATATGATTTGGTTGCAGCTTTTAATGGATAGTTTTGAATTTAATGCAAGAGTGAGTTTAGATTGGTATAATATAATTTCATATGCGTAACGGTGGTGACAATCACTGATAATTTGAAATTATTACTATTTTTTTCTTTTTAATCTAAAATACGTGTGTAAATGCATTATTTCAATTTATTAATTATGGTAATGCGTATCGTTCTTTATAAAGCATACTGTTTTTCTAGTCGTAACATTCTGTTAGAGTATTTTTTTTTTTAATTATCTTTTGCTTGTCGATGTAATTGTTTAGGATCTATAAAATCATTTTATTTACAGCCTTAAAAAAATTATAGTGTATGATTACACTTTATTTATTAATTGTAATGTGAAACTTTCTTTATAAGGCGTACCATATTTTCTGTTGTATTTTTCTTTTATAGTAATTTTTGTATTTTTTTTTTTCTTTTTTTGCTTGAATATCTATTTGTTTGGGTTCACTAAATTCCTTTCATTCATAGCTTAAATAAATATAATCCAATTCAACTCTATTATTCTTATTCAAATGAATTTCCTGTTATTGATTAAATTTTAATTCAAATTTAAGAATGTTAAAATTTGAAAAATTCGTAACAACATAAAAGTTTAAATACATTTCCCATTAAAGGGTTAATTAATTCATCCATGAACTAAAGCGAAATTCGTTTATATACGGAGTAAATATGAATATATTTAGTTTCATACAGAAAAGCTTATAATGTTTGAAATTTGAAGCGACAGAATCATTTAAAGTGCGTGGAATTCTCAGAATATTAGCATTAATAATCGATTTGAAACTGTAATATTCATAATATCATCGACACTATACATAACAGTAGTTTGTTCATAAACGACGATCTAAATTGTGAACATGCATGTATCTTTTAATTTACAATTTGATTTTATTGCAGTTTTTCAATGCATAATTTTGAATTTAATACAAGAGTGAGCTTAAATTTGCATAATATATTTTGATATGCATCAACATTTCGATAACGGTGGTGTAAATCCTGATGAATTTGATTAATTTTGTTGAAATATCTGAAATACGTGCATAAATGAATAATTACAATTTATTAATTACACAGGTCGACATGTAAAATTTTGATTTTATAATTTTAATTGATCTTTGTGTTTTTTGGTGTGATGAAACCGAAAATGAAAACAGTTTTTCTCTATCACGTATAGATTTTTCTCAATACAGGGTGCCTGCCTATATAATTTCTTCCATTTTTCTTCTACCAATATAATTATATGGTACGTTTTATAGTATGTTTTCGTGATTATTTAATTATGCATACTTATTGTTGTAATATGGCAGCACTAGTTCGACGTAAAATCATACCAACCAACAAACCAACCTATTGTTATGATGGTATATGTAAGAAATTGAGTCGGTAAGCACCCTGTATTGGTAAAAATCTATACGTGATAGAGAAAAATGGGCTGCATTTTCGATTTCAGCACATCAAAAAACATAAAATTCAGCTAAAATCATCAAATCAAATTTTGTCAACTTTAATTTTGTAGGCTTGTGTTATTAGTAATGTGAATCTTTCTTTATAAAGAATATCGTATTTTCTGTCGTAACCATTCTGTTACAGTACTTTTTTTTTTTTTTTTTTTTTTAATTTTCGTTTGCTTGACAATGTTCGGGTTCTATAACTTCATATTATTCAAAGCCTTAAGGAAAATTATAGAGTATGATTACACTTTATTAATAAATTGTAAAGTGCACCTTTCTTCATGAGGTATGCCATATTTTCTGATGTATTTTTCTTTTATAGTACTTCTTATATTTTTGTTTTCTTGAAAGGGTATTTGTTTCGGTCCTTACAGTCGGAAGCAAAATTATTGAAGCGCTAGCAACAATTCGTATGCCGGTTTCATGCATCTAATACTGTTTTGTTAGGTAAATATTTGTCGAGTCATGATTTTAGTCTTATACTGTTTATGAAATAGTAAGTTGATGATAAAAATTAGAGATCAAACTAAAACAAAATCTGGTGTGAAGCAACCACACGAATTCCATTCCCACTATTACACGTATTAAATGTATTTTTTGGAATTTTCCACTAAGGGAAACTTGATACGCGTGTAAAGACATATAAAACAGAGTTTACACAGCAAACAAACAAGAAAGAAAAAAAAGATGATACAGTTATTTTAAACACCAACTTCTGAGATCTAAAACTGAACTATCTAATCAGAATGACCGTTAATTTTTCTGTAGTAACCACATAATACATGAAAAAGGGTATCTAAAATGAACTTATGCAACAATTTTTAAGAAAATCGTTAAAGTCGTTTTTGAGACACCAGCTTTTACTAAAAGTTCGAATACTCAATTACTGACCAGAAAACAATAATTACATACAAAAGTATATTTAAAAGGGAGTTAATATGGCGACTTTTAAAAAGGATCCGTGCAGCCATTTTTAAAGGCACTTGTGAGACCTGAAATTGAGCTATTTATACAGGACGCCTATCAATTTTCCAGAACTAACTCACTATATCATTTGAAAGGACATCTAATAGAGTGTTTATATAACAATTTTGAAAAAAATCGTTAGAGCCGTTTTTTGAGATACGGACCCACTTCCAATTTTCCAATTTTCACCCAAATTTGGGATATTCATCTGTACACCATACCTGTATCAATTTTGAAGTTTCGTAGTTCTATCTTTAGTAGTTTCGGAGATATGATAATCAGAAAATTCCACACATACATACACACACACACACTGACCAATTGCCAAAAAAAAATTTTTTTTGGACTCAGGAGGCCTTAAAACGTACAAATCAGGTAGAAACTCGATATCGAATTTTTGGACCGAATACAATACTTTCATTACCTACCGTAGTACGGTAATTGAAGTAAAAATATATATGAAAACTGTAGTTGTGTGCTGCAATAATTTTGCTGCCGACTGTGCATCCTTTCACTCATAGCTTTAAGAAATATAATCCAATTCATCTCTATTATTCTTAATCAAATGTATATGCTTATCTAAGGATATTTCGTGTAATACATTTAATTTTAATTCAAGTTTCATAATGATAAAATTTGAAAATTTCATATTATTATAGAAGTTTAAACATATTTCCTAAGTAATTAAAGGGTTATTTCATCCATGAACTAAAGCAAATTTCACATATGTACGTGGGTAAATACGAATATATTTAGTTTGCTATAGGAAAGATTATGTATTATGAAATTTGAAGCGACAGCGTCAATATATATGCGTGAAAGATTCAGAATATCGTCATTAATAATAGATTTGAAATTGTAATATCATCGACGCTACAAGTAATAGTACTTTGTTCATAAACACATATGTATCTTGATTTGATTTGCAATTTAATCTTATTGCAGTTTTCAATGCGTAATTTTGAATTCAATGCAAGAGTGAGTTTAAATTAGCAAAAATGATTTTGATATTTGTAATATTTTAGATATTGGTGGTGTAATACTTTGATTTGTTTTGTTTAAATATATGTTTATATGTGAATAAATATATGATTATATTTGTTTTTCATTAGTAAAATATATATCTTTCTTTATAAAGTGTAACTTATTTTCTATGGTACCATTATTTTTTTTAGTATTTTTCTCTGCTTTGTTTGTTTGAATATCTTATTATTTGTTTGCTTAAAATAATTTATTCATTGCTTTAACAAATATTATCTGTTTTTTTTTCAATCCATATATATATATATATATATATATTAACATTATTTACCGTTATGACACTTTGATATATAAACAATTCTTAATAAAATGAATATGTACAGATATTTTCAGAACGGATTTAATATCAGACGAAGCTTAAAGATGTTAAAATTTCAAATGGAATAAAGCGAAATCCGCATATATGGGGAATGAATATGAATATAGCATTTAATTTACTTTTAGTCACTATCTAAGTTAAAATAATCTGGTGTGTCACTCACACGACTTTCTCTTACCCTGAAATTTAATACTATAAATACAGGTTGCAGATTAAGAGGTAAGATAACGAGAACTGTCATGTAAACCTATGCTAAACAATTCAAATTAGGCTTCAGAAGAGTTTTATATGATAATTAGTTCTGTGTGAGGGATGCTACTGCCCCCCTCAACCCCCCGTTTTATTAATGCACCTACATTTATATAGAATTTAATTCGGTTATTAAAAAATAATTCTGTTTTTAAAAAATAATTTATTAAAATTATTATTTTAAAAAATTATTTTTTATGATAATGCAGACGATTTCCATATTAGAGAGGTAGTGTAACACTAAATATCCAAAAAAAGTCCATTTTACTCTCAATATTTAAAAAAAAAAATACGATTTTTTTTTTCTAAGTATTTTTTTCGTAAAAATTAAAAAAAATCTATAACTTTGTTTTAAATTATCACAGATTTATAGTTCAACCATTCGTTTTAAAGGTATTTGCAAGCTCTTTTGAATGATACCCATCATGAAAATTTACTCCCCTCGAGGGGGGACTTCCCCCCCCAGGGGGGGAGGCGAGGCTCCTACATACACAAAATTTTTTTCCCAGTTAACTGTCTCTGTTACAAAAAATATATGTTCGTTTCATTTGGTTTAGTGCAGTCTATAGACGTTAAACTCTACTTTCCTGCAATTTCCCCCCATAGACGTAATGTATTAGAATTCTCTTGATTGTCCCTGTACCCGAACTATTTGCTTGATCTTAACGAAAAGCTTACTGTAGCATCCCTATATGATACACATTTAGAATACCAAGTTTGAACTTTCTGCCATAATTTGTTTTTGAGATATGCTGATAACAGACAGACACACAGACATACACACAGACCATTGCTAAAAACATGATTTTCGTATTCAGGGGACCTCAAAACGTGTAAATATAACAAAATCTCGCGTTCGAAAATTTGACCCAAAAACAATACTTTCTCTACCTTATGGGTAAGAGAAAGTAAAAAGTATAAAAACAATAAAATCTCAAAGTCGAATTTTTTTCACGATTGGAGTAATTTTACTTACATATATATATGTTCGGGAAGTAAAAATTAAATTATTCTTTGTATATGCTGTATTGTACTGTAATAGTTTGTAATATAATGTTATAACACTAACTTTAAGTAGTGAATTATAATAAATTATGATATGCTATATAAAACGTTAAAATTAATGTTTAGAAGTTGTTCTGAAATTTTAAATCAAAGTTAAATAAAAACTGTAAAACTTTAACATGATGAAAGTTGTTAAAATTTTACTTAAAAAAGAAATTATTAATAATATATTACTATGTTGCATAAAAAGTTCAGAGCAATCAAAAAATATCGTGGCCATATCAATATTTTCTAATATGATACCATGATATAAAGAATGTTTTAGTCAAATGAATATATGCTTTTTTAAAGATATGCGAAATTGATTTATTTTTAATTCATGCTTAAGAAAGTTAAAATTAGGTAAATTTATAACAACATAAGAGTTCAAGCTTTTCCCATATGTAATTTAAAGTGTTAATTTATCCATGAACTGAAGTTAAACTCGCAGATATACGTGGGTAAATATGAATATATGTAGTTTGCTATAGAAAAACATATGTAGTATTATAAAATAAGCGACCAGTATCATTCAGAGTGTGAGAATGCAGAACAGTAAGAAGAAGGCAGAGTGAGAAGCTGAGAAGGCAGTGTGCGTGAGAAGAATAGTAGAATTGCAGATGCAATATTATTAAAGCCAAATTTTATCATCGACACTACACATAATAGCACTTTGTTCCTAAACGTCTGTCTGAGTAGCGAACACACATGTATCTTCATTTGATTTGTGATTTGATTTGAATACAGTTTTAAGTGCATCGTTTTGAATTTAATGCAAGAGTGAATTTAAATTGGCATAAGGTATTTTGATATGCCTAATATTGATTTTAGATATTGCTAGTGTAAATCCTTAATGTTTTGATTGGTATTGTTAAATTATTTAAAATACATGAGTAAATGTTTAATTATAGTTTAGTGATTATTAGTAATGTGTACCTTTCTTTATAATATGTACCTTATTTTCTGACGCGTCATTCTTTTTATTGTACCTTTCTGCATTCTTGATTCCTTAAATGTCTAACTGTTTCCGATCTCTAAGTTCATTTTATTTATTACTTTTACTTTCAGGAGTATTATCCATTTTTTTATCTTCAAAGACAGAAAACAAAAATATGCTTAAAAAAAATTATTTTTAAGGGGACTTGGTACTATTGAAGGTTTCATATAAAAGATTATATTTCAGTTTAATATTTATAAATTGAACTGTATTAGGTTTTGTTCGATAAAATATGTATTCTTTTCTGCAAATATTTAAGAAAAGATTTATTATTATTATTATTATTATCATTATTATATTTAATAGAATCTGTTTAAAAGAATTAGGGAGGAATTTTGCAATATCTTTAAAAGCAAAAATATTAAAAATTAAAGTATAGCAAAATTTATGTTATTTTTCTTTTTCATTTCTTTTTTTTTTTTTTTTCTTTTTGGCAAATTTTCACATAGACATGTACTTTTTTAATTTTTCTTTAGAAAAAAAAAAATAATTACTATATTAATATTTCCAGTAAAGTTCGTCATACCTGCTCATAATGATTACCATCATCCTGTTCACTAAGCGGCAAATTTCAAAACCAACGCGGATCACCAGCCAAAGTATTAACTCGTCTAGAGGTTGCAAAATCTACAGATTTTTTAACAATTGCGCTTGGTTGTCTCTTGCCCCTCTGGACATTTCTTTGTAGTGTTCATTTGTTAAATTTCACTTTTATTTTCATTTTACAGGCTAATCTCGTTAGTCTCCTTCAAATATTGAATAAATAGCTTAACAATGTTTATTTACAAATGATAAATCCCTCTGTGTAAGATAAATTCTCTATTTTATTGTAACAGTCTGAGAATTAAATAAAACATATATGCAAATTTTGACAGCTATAGATGAGACATCATGTAATGTATCTATTCATGTTTTATTATATTCCTATTCCTACTTATTTTCCTTATACCACCTCCATGATTCATTTATGATCTATCCGTTCTTCGATAAATAGTGACCTGTCGCTGAAATTTTTCTATCAATTTATCATATCCAGGAGATCGATTGTTTCGGATAATGTCCTCTGCTTCTGCCAAATGAATAATCTGCATGAATTATTAAAGAATGTTACTAAGAAAAGCATTATTTTGCTCAATAAAGTTTAAAATAAGAAAGAAAGAGTTATAGAAGTAGATATTTAAAGATTTTATAATTCATTTTGAATATCGAGATAGTTACGTATCTATGTTAAGTGTTAAATTTTGAATACCGGGAATGTTTTACAGAAAATTTTTATAATATTTTGTCGCGGGTGGTATGCTTAAAAATAATTTCTTTTCTTTTCTTTCTTTTTCTTTTTTTTTTTTTTTTTTTTTTTTTTTTTTTAATACCAGTATGCAACAATTCGTAACACTAAGGAGCTATGTTTATATTATTTGCATTTTCTGAGAAATTGTTAGAAATAACGCATCGAATACGAACTTATTTATTTTTATTTTTCATGTTGTGAAACTCTTTTTTTTTTTTTTTTTTTTTTTTATAATCACAGTTAAATCTGTGTAATGAAAAAAAAAAGGAATGAATAAAATAATGAAATAATGAAAGTGAAGTCATTCCAGAAATAGTTAGGCACAAAATGGCTTTACAGAATGCATGAGGGACATTTAACAATATTGAACTCACGCCGTATTCATTCAAAAAGTAAATATCGTTAAATTAACTGTTTATCCCGTGATTTCCACGGTCAAAGCAAATGTAGCAAAATTAGATGATTCCATCTAAAATTGGTTTTTCTGAACATCTGTTTTTGGATCTAAATCCACATTCAAAAAATATTTTTTATAAAATTATACTACAGATATATTCATCCAAATATGTTTATATTTCAAATACATTTTAGTATATTATAGTGAATAAACACAATTGATATGTTTGTTTAAATATTATTTCTTCTTTTTTAATTATCTTTCTTTTTCACATTATTTATTTTAAATCTCGGACATATTTCTTTTTTCAATACATTGTCACAGTTGTGAAGTTTATTTTTTCTAATTAAACAGAAAAATTATTTAATATTTTAAAAATATGGATAATATTTCATTTTCTTTATTTCAATATATTGTTCCAGCAGCAATGAAATCAGTTTTGAGCGTTAGTTTCCACCATATTGGGCTTTTATTACTAAAGATATGACAATTATTTAAATTTTCACTCATATTTATATAAGGAATATATTTCTGTTTTATATCCTTCTCCTATAGTTTATTAACGACGTCTAAATAATAATTTTGATAAATTAAGGACTCGTAACTGGATTTTTATTTGTCACTTGCACAAGATTGTTTGCTCGGTAAATTCGAACCACCCGAAATCCGTTGTGTCCATTAATGGTGGCAGGTGCACGTAAAATATGTCATTGCCGCAATCTTCTCTTTCTTCTCATCCCAAATATTACCTCTTGGTGTCACCGAAGCGGGGTAGCTATTCCCTCCGTGGAGGATGAAAATTGTGATGGCATGTGTCCGGACAACCCTTAAATGTGAGTCTCAAACTTTCACCAATTGTCCATAGTGTAGCATCAGTGCGGCGCAAAAAAGCCACTCAACCACGTTTGGTTAACATCTTTTCTTCCAGTGAAAGCATTAATAATAATAAAAAAAAAATAATAATAAATGTTTTTCTTACAGAATTATAAATTTATATAAATAAAGTTCGTACTTTATTTCTAGTATTATTGTAACCAATATAATGCTTATTTAGAAATTGTAGGAAGTATCAAATTTGGTTAAGACATTATTGAAAAAAGTTCGTTGTTATGATAGAAGATTAAATAAAAATAAAATAAATTCAATTGTTTAATAGGTGTTTAATTTTATTACTGATTTAATAAATTTGTTTCTAAGAATATTTCAATAAATTCATAATTTATAACTGAAATAATTAAAAAATATATATTTTTCATTCATAGTACATTTTTAATGTTTTATGTACATGTTATTCCTCCGATATTCATCTATTGAATCTACCTATGTTTAGTTGTATATATATATATACATATATATATTTAATTGTATTGTGACTTGGTTCTTTACCTTTCATTATTTATTTGATAGCGAATGGTCAGTTATTAAATACAATGAACAAATTTATCATTTACACGAAACTGAACCGTTAACAACTGCTCAATAAAAAGTGAAATGCGCAAAATATATTTAAGAAATTTATTTAAAACCTTTTGAGTTGATTGTAGATACTTTAAAAAAATATAAGTAAAAGGAATACAATAGGAATTTAGATTTTTAAAATTATATATATAGTTATTTTGCATTAGATAATAAAATAATTATAATATTGTGATTTGCTTGTGTAGCCTATTATTAAATTAAAAAGCATGTAAGGTAGGTGAGTATAAGGTAAATTAGTTAAAATTTGAGAAGATTTTATAATTTTCTAGTTGGTTATATGAGGCTAATTTTTTTTTCTTTTTTCGTAAAATGCTACACTTATCTCTAATACATATCAAGTATAATTGTAAAATGTAATTTAGATATATTTTATAACACAATTTCAAAATTGTAGCTTGTGGGCCACCTTTATCATATAGTGTTCCAAAGGTGCCCTATGTTGAAAGCACGTTTAAAATGTCCTTAAGCTGCTCCTTTGTTATCTTTCGGACTTTTCTCCTTTATCATACCTTTTGGCACAAAAAGACTTTCAAGCACTTTTTGTGCAAATTAGCGCAAGACTTCTATACTGCGATTCATTGACTTCTTTCTAGAGAACTTTGGCATCCTCAACAGTGTGGAAATTGTAGGAGTATAAATGATAACAAGTTTTTTTCAAATATTTAAAAAGAAATTTTGAAAATTACCCTTATTACATTAGTTTGTGTATTTATTTGCTGTGTTGTACACGTGTCTCAAGGTTGTCTGACATTTCAGCCACCTTGAGAATATGTATAGGGTCGCCATTTGCACGGCATTATACTTTTAACCTGATAAATTTATTAGAAATGCAGTTAATGTAGTTAAAGAGAAAGAAATAAATTTTCATAAAACATATGACAGATCAAAGTTCTAAGAACTTAAAAACATGGAAATTAAAATATCTTCTTACCTGGAAATTAGAACGACTACTCCTCTAAAGTGAAATCACTGCATTCAATAGCGGTCGATCAAGATAATATCTTCAAATTCAGTCATATACCCTGGAAAATTTATAATGCCGTAGCCCCATTTTGTAATAAAAAATTAAACTAATCCTCTTTTTTTTTTTTTTTTTTTTTTTTTTGGGGGGGGGGGGGGGGGTGCTACCTTAGAAACGCTGGCTACCTTTGGTTCACCTACATTATAGCAAAACTGCAAAACTACATGTACTATTTTAAAAACAAATTTAAACATCTTCTAAGATAAAAAAAAATATGTTAACTTTATTCATTTATTTATGTGTGAATAAAAGGTAATAGTAATATATAATTAATTAGGATATTAAAATCCCTATGACTTAAAGAAAGAGATATCATTTTTTGATTATTTAAAAAAATACCCTGCAGTATATAATAACAGTGTTTATCAGACAAGAAATAAAAAGGAAAAGAAAAACACAAAATTTTCAAAATATTTTATAAAGTTACTCTAAAAATATGTTTCTTTTAAAAAAATATTTTATCTCAAAGTAAATTTTTTTAAGGTATTATTCAATAAATCTCTTCTCTTCTATTGCTACTTCAAATATTTTTACTTTTTGCTTAAGGAAAGCGCTGTAAATTATAACTTATTTTCTAATTTTCATGTCTCATGTAACTTGTCATTTACATCGAGAATTTATTCTTCACGCCATTTTTGGTGAAATACTTTTTACTATCTCTTACCCATAAGGTAGAGAAAGTATTGTCTTGGGGTCAAATTTTCGAACGCGAGATTTTGTTATATTTACACGTTTTGAGGTCCCCTGAATATGAAAATCATGTTTTTAGCAAATGGGCTGTGTGTATGTCTGTGGGTGTGTGTGTGTGTGTGTGTGTGTGTGTGTGTGTGTGTCTGTGTGTGTGTCTGTGTGTCTGTGTGTGTGTCTGTCTGTTATCAGCATATCTCAAAAACAAATTATGGCAGAAAGTTCAAACTTGGTATTCTAAATGTGTATCATATAGAGATGCTACAGTAAGCTTTTCGTTAAGATCAAGCAAATGGTTCGTGTACAGGGACAATCAAGAGAATTTTAATACATTACGTCTATGGGGGAAATTGCAGGTAAGTAGAGTTTAACGTCTATAGATTGCACGAAACGAATATATATTTTTTTGTAATAGAGATAGTTAACTGGGAAAATTTTTTGTGTATGTAGGAGCCTCGCCTCCCCCCCCTGGGGGGAAGTCCCCCTTCGAGGGGAGTAAATTTTCATGATGGGCATCTTTCAAAAGAGCTCGCCAATACCTTTAAAACGAAGGGTTGAACCACCGATCTGCGATAATTTAAAACAAAGTTATCGATTTTTTTTACTTTTAACGGAAAAAAAACTTAGAAAAAAATCGTATTTCTTTTTTTTTTTTAAATATTGAGAATACAATGGACTTTTTTTGGATATGGAAATTGTCTGCATTATCATAAAATATAATTTTTTTAAATAATATTTTTAATAAATTATTTTTTAAAAGCAGAATTATTTTTTTATAACCGAATTAAATTCTATATAAATGTAGGTACATTAATGAAACGGGGGGTTGAGGGGGGCGGTAGCCCCCCTCACACAGAACTAATTATCATATAAAACTCTTCAGAAGCCTAATATGAATTGTTTAACACAGGTTTACATAACAGTACTCGTTATCTTACCTTTTAATCTGCAACCTGTATTTATAGTAATAAATTTCAGGGTAAGAGAAAGTCGTGGGAGTGACACACCAGATTATTTTAGCTGTGAAAATGAAACGTAGTGTATAGTTCTGTAGAAATTGGATGAAACATTATGTACTATATTTTTCTTGAAACTAATTAAAAAAATAGATATGAACATTAATTGATTTAAAAATAATTAGAATTCCTTATTTTATTATTATTATTATTATTATTATTATTATTATTGCTTATATCTTATAAAATTAAGCATTTTTTATATCGTATTTTATGATATGCAATATAACTATATGTAATATATTAATTAACGTACAATTTTAATTTTAAATAAAACTATTATTTTGAAAATAGTGTGCGTATATTTTTTTAAAAAATATATATAATAACATACATTTAAAATAAAATGAAATTTTCGCAGGAAATCTATGTGATTACACTTTTATACGAATTTCTACAATATTATCCTCAATTTACAGTGAAAAATAATAAAAAGAATTTTAATTTAATGTTCCCTATAGAGGTAATTAGCAGGTTTGGAATTAAAAGAAATTTACCTTATGATAAATAAAACAGAGGCATAAAACTATGCATAAGAATGTACATGTACATATGCATTTAAAGAAGCAGAAAAATATTTACTTATAAAAATAAAAATTATATTTTCTTGCGAATTTAAAACGAGCGGAATTTCGAAAACCAATGATGTTTGTGAGTATTTTCTTGCAGCGTTAGTGTAGAAGATTACACAATTACAAGATGTAAATTTAACGGGCAATACTCCTTACCACTTATAACGATGCAAGGAAAATATTTTTATGAACTTAGATCTGACTGAAATTTTATTTGCACTTATATACGTACGTATTTTATTTGCACTTATTATGGTACTGTAGTTCAAAATAAGAAACAATTTTAAATTATAAACATATTCTTTAACGAATAATAATGTACCCAAAGATTAACTTTAGTTTCAAGAAATGTGTTTTGTGTTTGGTGCTTGAAAAAATAAGGCCGACTGGCGGACTTATTTTTTCAAGGCTTACGGTCCTAGGCCTGAGGGCGGTGTCTTCCGAAGAGGTCTTTCTAAGAGGCCCTAGCCCGTATTTACGTAATATTCGGAGAAAAACACGGAAAACTCCGAACGGCTAGGTCGACGAGCGTGACCTGGGATTGAACACGACACCTCACGTCTACCAACTTTGAGCGTAGAACCACTCGATCGCTTGTGGGCAGTTTCAAGAAAGTAAAAAAGGTAATTCAATTTTACTCTTTTCTGATTACATTACAAGTAGACAATTAAATTATTTTATCATAATCCAAATTTCTTCATGAAAACTATACTTAAATTTCTCTTATGAAATACCACTGAAACAAAATGCATTTCCCTACATTAAGCTTTAAATAGTGTTTACCTATGGTTTATTTTTTATTTATATATTTATTTATTTTTGTCATAATTATCGCATATCTTATATATCTTATGCGTAAAGCTAACACTTTTTTAAAAAAAGTAAAAGAGATGTTTTAATTAAAATTATTTCTTACTTTGTTTTTGTTTAGAAAATAACATAATGTTGCCAGTGGAAAGATTAAAAATGTAATTAACGTACTATTTTTTAAAGCTTATGGATTAACCAGACATTTATAGTATTACAAAGATAGAAAGTAATTCACGGGAGATTATTTAATATTTAGTCGTTTTATAGTTGTAACGTATGTTATTTATAGCAAATTTTAATGTTATTTATCAGCTGAAAGAAAAAGAATTGGTGGACGTAATTTATTTTTAAAGTAATATTAAAAATAATACTAAAATAACTTTAATCATCTTAAGCTAAACTTTATTTTGTTTTCTATGCGTAATTGTTAGAACAAAGATATTTCAATTAACAATCAGTTTCGTTCCCAAATAAAAATGAACAATGAAAATGTTACACTTTATACTTCTGTTATATAAAAGAATATTTCTTTTAAATATTATTTAAATGTTCTCTTCAAATTAAAATATATAATATGCTTTTATATTGCAAAATTTGAGAGAGAGAATTATATTCTATGTGTTTATTTGAAAATTTTTATGTGAAATATTTTTTAAAACGTATTACGTTTGTAAAGTGAATAAATAAGTAAATAATAATAAAAGTAAGCTAAAAATAAGAATAAAAATAAATTATAACGCATATTTTTAATGAAGAAGTAGGGTTGGAACCATAAAGTATAATATTCTTTTCGTTTCACACTTTTAATTTTGCAGAATAATTTATTTTTGTTCTAAAATTATTTTCTGATAAATTTACATTATAAAGTTAAAATAATAATAATAATAATAACAAAATTTTCCAGTTAAAATATCTTTGAAAATTATTCGATTTGTCGAAATATGGACCACATGACTTCATCAGCGCGACAGAATAGTCTAGTGATTTTTTGGATGAAAAACGGAAGGATTAAAGTAATAGTTCTTTTCTTAATATTTAAAAAAAAAAAAAAAAAAAAAAAAAAACTTTGTAAGTTATTTATTATATTAATAGATGGAACTATGTGCGGCCATCATTTCTCTTCTAGAATGGCTACAAGTACAAGTCGATCATATGTATTTCAACTGTATAAGTATAATATGAAAATATTCGCAGCTTAAGTGAATCTGTAATTTTACGGATAACGCTTTAAACTTTTTTTATTTACAAAAATGTGAAAGTAATTCCCTTTCTAGTTTATATATATCTTCAAAACTTTAAAAAATCTGTGTAGTATTATTGAGAATTTCTGAAATGTTTCAAAGAATATATTTAAGAAAAAAAACAAAACTCTATTTCTTCAAAATGCACGTTTAAGAGAACTCAATTTAATAATATGTTTAAAAGTTCTAACGATATATTTTAACTGAAGCAGTTAAAAATTCAGGGAAATTTTGTCATCTTAAATGAGTTATTTCCTCAATTCTATAATCAAAATTAGACCAGTATCTTAATATCAATTTATTTTAATTTTGAATTTTTTGTATATTTCTTAATTTAAATCTATAAAACTATTTTTAATGAATATGATGTGGAAATAAATTCCATGCTTGTATTATATGCATAAATGTCAAAATGTTTTCTAAGAAAATCGGCATTTTTTCTATGTACTGTTTTTGTTAAAATAACAAAATTACATTAAAATATTGAGATATAGCTTTAAACTTTTTTTTTATAAAATAGTAATAAATGTTTTCTATTTTAATACTATAATAAATTGATCTCACAATGGAAGAATATATCATATTTTAAAACTTTGTATTTCTAAGCGAATATTATAATGATTAACAATTTTAAATAGTAATTAGACTTTTTAGTTTATTATTTAATTAAACGGTAATAAGGATAAAGGGGCTTTAATAAAGAGATATCTAGCGTGCAAAACTTTTGAATAAGTGAAAGATGAAAGAATTATTTCATATTTAAAGCTATAAGAATTACATTAAACTAAAACGTATCACATTTTAAATTTTTATTTATAAGTCGATATCATAGTGATTTATATCAAAAATAAAAAAATAACTCATGCACATTTTTAAAATACTTTATAGAGAAATAATAAAGGTGTAATTTTTAATACTGTAATAATTTAACCTAGAAGTGAAAAAACTAGAAATTTTCTATAAAGTTTTTGAATCAGAGATAGAAGAACCCTACTTAATACTTAAAATATCAGAATGAAAAAGAGGTAAAATAAATTACATTTAAATTTTTTGTATTTTGAAGCCGATATCATAATGATTTATAAGAGTATTTAAAAAATTAACTCGTGCAATTTTTTACTTCATAAAATAATAAAAAAGGTTAAAAGTATCAATATAAACTTATCTTGTAACGAAAGTACAGAATAACAATTAAATTATACTATCACATTTTAAAATTTTGTATTTCTAAACCAATATTATAATGAGTTATAATTATAATTAAAAAAATTACTCATACATATTTTTTCTCCATAAAAAAATAATAAAGGTGAAAAGTTTCAATTCTACAATAAACTGATCTTGAAATAAAAGTACAAAAGTTTCATGTTTTTTTTTTTTTTTTTTAAGATAGAAGAAGAGTTCTTAATATTTCAAACCTGTCAGAATGAAAATGAAAAATAAAATATATCCCATTTATAACTTTTGTATTTATAAGCCAATATTCTAATAAATTATAACAATATTTAAAAAATTAATCATACAAAGTTTTTTTTATATTATTATTATTAATTTAATAAAATAGTAATAAAGGTAAAAAGTTTCAATAAGGATATCTCATAACGAAACCATAAAAGTTTCGTATAAAGGTTTTGAATAAGAATCAAAAGGAAGTACTTCTTGATATTTAAAGCTGTAAATATTACAATAAAATAAAATATATCACAATTTTAAACTTTATTATGAGTAAGCCGATATCATATTTACTTTAAAAAAATAATTAAAAAATACCTATACAATTTTTTAATAATTATTTCATGAAATAGTAATAAAAATATACTGATTTGGCTTCAAAAGCATCAGAAATTTTGTTTAATATTTTTAAATAAGAGACAGAAAAAAGTGTTACCTAATATTTAAAACTGTAGATATTATAATAAAATAAAATACACCATGCTTTAAAGATTTATATTGCTAAGCTTCTATTACATTTAGTTATAGTAATAATTAAAAAACTACTCATACAAAGGTAATACGCCGTGATTAAAAATGCTTAATTATTTATATAATAAAATTAAAGAAACAACATAACAAGAAATATTATGCTTGTATCATAAATTAATATTATCATACGAAATTACCAGTATAATAAGATAATTATTTTTTGAAATAGTAAAGAACATATGAAAAAATTAACATTTATGCAATTTTAAATAACTATAAGTCCATAATATTTGGCTTCAATTTGAAAAACTAGGTTGAAATTTAATTAAATTAGGCTTAAATTTAGATGTTTTTTTTAAATGGGATGTTGTTGAGGAAACATTAACGGTAGTTTAAACTATTATATATAGATGTATAAGCCCGAAATCTTCGTCATGTGTACTGCAATGTAATAAACAAAATTTTCAATCGATGTATGCAGGTGTATACGGCATACATAAGAGTTGTATACGTCAGATATACATAAGAGTGTATACATAAGAGTTTGTTATTCTTTAGATGTCTTTTTGATGTTTACAGAAATATTATTTACATTCAGATTTTTTATTACTTTTATATACTTCGCATTAATTCTAAATTGAATCAGTAGAGGCTCCAAAGGTTCATTCAAATTTACCACTGAGTTGTAAATGATATTCCCATTAATTGGTATCGATATCATTTTTATACGTACATAAACGATTTTTTTTAATATTTTTCTTCCTTTCTGACTATACACGTGATTTTGTAAATTGGTTTTATACATACTTAATAGATTTCTTTCATGTTTGACGTATCTTTCAAACCTCCTTTCCAGGATTTTATTTTTGGAAGCTCTAGCTATGTTGTGTTAGCTTTTCTATTGTTTAAATCAATATCTGATCTTCTTTAAACCTTTTTCAAAATTATTTTAAGAGCTCAGGAGCCTAAATAATTACTGATGAAGGGAAATGAGTAGTAGTTATCTGTAGAGTTTAATTCTGATTATTTTTCTAATAAAAAAAAAAGAAAAGAAAAAAAGAAAGAAAAAGAAAAGAAATACCAGCTATCTCCAACTAGATAAATAATATACAAATACACGAATACATAATGAAAGAGAATTTAATTTTTTTTTTGTTCAGTGATAATGTAACAACAAACTTTTATCTATGTTCATTAGTTAATGTTATTAATGTTATTTACTAGCCAACATCATTCATCTCAAAAGATCATTATGCGAGCAGTATTTACGGATACTTCATAATCATTATTCATATTAAATGACTGCGTATAAATAGTTTAAAAAGTAATTAATGAAATATTTTCTAAAATAATCTTTTAAATATTATTCAATGTATTATTTTTTTTCTTCATAGATTTGCTTATTAGGTTAGTAAATAAGGACCATTAAATTTTATCTGCAACATAAACTTGTAAGTATTTTTAATAGACTGTTTTTAGGATGATGTTTCTTTCTTTCAATATGAAAGTTTGTTTGCAGTAAATATGCAAAAGCGTTAATATGTTTAAATTTCGCAAAAGGAATTTAATGTTAAGAGATGCGATATCAGTTTCATTTTCAGAATTTTAAAGATTTAATGAGTTAAATAATTTTACGTATTTGAGGATACTATTTTTATTTAGTATGCACAGAATAGATAATGATAATTCAGAAGAACAGTTCATTTTGAAAATTATCAAATTCTATTAGTTTTTATTTGCTTCTATTATTAGTTAGTAAAAATTAAGTATGTAATAGCGATTTGGTAGCGTTTTTACTATTATTGCTAATTAAAAACTAAATGAAATATCTTTAATCTTATAAAATATGCATGTATTTAATCTATTAGAATCGAAAATTTTTGATTTTTAGTTTGTTGTTATACGGGTTACGTAGATTATTATAATAGTTATTATTATTTAAAGAGAAAGAACTAACATTAAAGAGATATCAATAACGTTGGTGTGGATGAAAAGGTCACCGTATATTTCAAGGAACAGTGTTAAAAATTTAAAATTTATCAAATATTCTTCTAGATATAAAATATTGATCTGGGAGAACTTCATCACTATATTTTAACCCTTAAATGATCATTTGTTTTGCTTCCAAACCAAATATTTAACATTTTTAATTACAAAGTTATTTATTTAATGAATCAAATATTAACTATTTTAATTTAATCAAGTTAACGTATGGATGTTTGAAACCAAAAATGTCTCAAAATAATAATAATAATAATGTTATTTTTTCTCTTTGCATATTTATATTCCGCTCTGTCGTAGAGTGACACGTCCTCGAATGATGGGGACAATACTCGAAAATTACTTTCGTTCTGAAGAATTTAGAATACATTTTAAGAAGCAGGTTATAAAGTTATTAATGTTTTATTATAATAATTTATTATACGTATAATAAATTATCTGAAATAAGTTCCTTCAGTACATAATAATTACTAAAATTTTACAATTTAAGGTCATTTATATATTTTTGTCCTCGAGATTCAAGGAAATCGCCATGTTTGTCCTCAAATTCAATTTAAAAAATCTGGTTGCCGTTGCTATGTTTCTAATAGCCATTTTTGAAATTAATTTCGCAATTTTCAAAAGAAAATATGGAAACTACTTTAAATGGTTAAGAAGGAATAGGCGCGATTATTATTATTATTTTTATTCTATGACAAGAAGATAAGTAATTCAGCCATCAAATCTTTGGAGATGAATTTTTTTAAATGGAATTTAAGAGTATTATATTTGAATTTGTAAATTTCTTCTATGGAATTTCATTAAATTATCATGAAACTTTTGTGAAGGCGTTACTTCACATATATGAGTTTTAATTACAGTTTTAAATAAATGTAATAATTAATTACTATATTTTCAAGAAATTAAATGTCTAATAAAATATCTAACGAAATTCTAAATTATCTTTTATATTTAATCGCATTTTGTCTCTCTATAAATAAATATCTTAATTCTAATAATATTTTATCTGTTAATCAATTATGTAAATCTGCTGAGAACAAAAACATATTCTTTAAAATTAATAATTTATTTCTACTAGTCATCTTTTTAAATGACATCTCTCAGAATTCTAATCTCTCCTAAATCATTTAATAATTCAAAATATGAAAAATATTATTTCCATCTATTAACCGTTGTGTATACATAATTATATTTCATTCTTTTAAATTGCGTAAGTTTATTTATTAGAAATTAAATTAAGCAATAAATTTCCGTTGTAATATCATTAAGAGGTAATTTATATTTAAGTAACAGGATGTGGTAATAAATCGTAGCCTTTCCGTCTACGTTAGGCAGACGACTTTTTGGCGTGAAATTTGGCATAGGTGTTTGGCGTTAATTCTTTAACGGACATTCTAAATTCAAAATATTTATATTAATTTATTCGAGAGACAATTTATTCTCTTTGGTTGTAAAATGGGCGCTATTTTGGAAAACTTGGCGTGATTCAGCAGTTGGATCTTGATTGCAGGATTGAGAACTTCAGATTTCGCTCCCAAACTATTGCTTGAATAATACATCATCGCAAAGCCCTCTCTCTCTCATCTAACCCTCTTAATGTCTTTAAGACTTTTAAATTGTTGTTCAAGATACTATTAATTAATTAATTCTTTCCCATGCTCAGATGATTATATAAAGTTTGATTACTGCAAATTATTGGTTTCCTTCTTCACGGCTTGCATTTATTGTTCCTGGCGTTTTTGCGGACTTTAGTCTAAATAGCTCAAGTTAACCAAATCTCTACTATAACTTTATAATTAAAAAATATATTTAATTTCAGATTGATCTATCCACGCATTTATTTCATTGACAAATTAAAAAACTTATAAAGTGGTAAATAAACTGCTTCCTACAAAAATTTATTACATCAGCAAAATTTTATTGGAATATTCAGACATAAAATTTTGGCACAATTTTTTCTTATAAAAAGTAACTTTTGGTATTAAAAATGCTCAGTATAACGAAATATGATTTTTTTTAAGACTTTCGGACATTCCACTATAATTTAATCACATACACAAACGTCTTTACTGTTATAACACTGTAAGAGAACAGCAATGTAAAACATTTTGATGTAGATACCAATGCATATGTTATAATAAATTTTATTGCTGTTTATTGCAATAATCTTTGGCGTTAATTTCTTGTGTTATTGATCAGATATACACGATAGCAATTTCTTCTCTTTGCAAAGTCACAAATTATTAAGCATCTTTGACATTAAACGTCATCAAAGACTAACGATAACATTCTACTTTCGTGAATCATTAAACCACAAAAATAGAATGATTTTAGAATTAACTTAAAGAAATTTAAATTTCATTTATTAAATTAATTAAAATTAAAATTGGTTCAATAAAAGAAAACTTTATTTTAATCATGAGAAAATAAGAGCTCAGAAAATTGAATAAATGATAAAGAATTTTGTGTAGAATTAATCCGCTTTTTCAACAAAGCATTTCATTATTAAGTTTTGCAAAAACAAAAACCTAAAAAAAGGAGAAAATATAAAGAATTAATTCTCTCCCAATTAATATATTTTATTAGCTGATCAAGATAAAGAAAAACGATTTTTTAGAAATTAATTAAACTTCATAGCTTTAATCATTTGAAAGAAGTGAAAGAGATATCCTTCATTTATTTAGTTTTATTCTAGAAGAAACAAATATTTCATTAAATCTCTTATTTTTTGCAGAAAAAAAAGAAAGAAATTTATTTTTAACATCTAGTGACCAAATAGATAATGTACAATACACCTTTATTTGGATTTATTTAACTGAAATTTTCAAATTAATGCTTACGTCTTCGACATTTTCTTTTGATAACATATTGATCAAAATTTTTAATTACAGAAAAATAAAAGACTGCTTTATAGTAAGTAATACCATTTTGCTTAGCTGTTTGAATCCACGCTTAAAGATTAAGATTTACAGAAAAGATAGAAGTGAATTGCTGTAATAAGGCTTCACGGATATTTAAAAAAATAAATGACTGATTAGCTTTCAACAGCTATGAAATTATCTGATTTTTTTTTTTTCTTTTCTCATAACATTTAAGCAAACGAACATAAAAATATAAAACGAACAATAAATAAATTATATAAATATATAAAACGAACATGAACAAACATGAATTTTAATATCGTGTTTATTGTCTTATAATGCATCAAATTTTATGTAACTGTAATAAAACAATTTTAAAAAAGAAAATTTGCTGAAAAATGGTTTTAAAGATACGTCACAGCCGAGGAAGTTTGCATATGCCGCAAAACATCAATTTATTTATTTTTTATTTTATTTTATTTATTTATTTATTTTTTAAGTTGCTTTTCCTTTTCGTTTATAGCAGACATTAAAAAATATGCAATTGTTTTTCTTTGTAAACTATGAAAGTTGGTACTATAGTAAACCTGACATTAAGTAAAATTATAATGATTATTTCGTCCAAATTTCATGATCACGCATTTTTTAAAAAGTAATTCACATAAAAACTTATAATTCAAAAAAATTAAATACAAAAGATAAAAGAAAAAAAAAAATTTTGAAAATATGCGCAATTTTACACATTTACAATACATCCTTCATGCCACTTTTACATCTAAATTTTTTCCTCTGAAATAGTTTAAATTTTTACTTTTTTTTCTATAAAAGTGCACATTTTAGTCAAGATAAATTGTGCGCAAGGGAGAAAGAAAACAAAATACATAAAAAAATAATAATAAATATAAAATAAAATAA
The DNA here is from genome assembly GCA_963930645.1 of Salticus scenicus. Lineage (NCBI taxonomy): Eukaryota > Metazoa > Arthropoda > Arachnida > Araneae > Salticidae > Salticus > Salticus scenicus. Next base: position 45,585,141 of record OZ005648.1, on the reverse strand, counting down.
AATAAAAATAATAAACATGTTTTTCTCTTTAAACTTTGGAGGCTGAAGTATATTGGCAGGATGTCAAAAACAAAAAAGGTTTAAAGCCAGAATAAGACTAGCCAGAATTAAACTAGCCTTTCAGATAAGATTTTATTTTGTCTTTAAGAATATATGTACCTATATTTTATAGATCATAATAAACGTATATATTTCCTCCTAACACTACGGAACTTTCTGAGAAATTAATTATATATATGATAATTCTTAAACAATTACTAACAAACATTATAAATATATGATAATTAAATGATTTAAAAAAAAAAAAAAACTTATATCAATCGTTATATATCTAGTATAAATAAAAACTATATCGAATTGTTTATGAATAAATTATGAACACATAAATTTAAAAATTATACTTTACTACTTTTATCAACAGAGAGTGATACAGTCTAAATATTTAATATTATTAATTAGGATGATAAGTTGGTTGGTTGTGAGGCTTAAAGCCGATTTATTACACAAGGATCCTTAACTCGTAGGTTCAATGCTCTTCGTGGGGTCTTTTAAGGAATACTAGTCCACTTTTATGCGAGTTTCATTATTAATCAGGAAAACTTGACCGAATTCTTTTTATTCCAATTAAAATAGCCATCCTCTTAGTTACACGGCTTTAACAAACACACATAAGGTAATAATAAAATATTTTACTTTTTATATATATATATTACATAAGTATTGTTATAGACTCTAGAAATAGCTTATACAGATATGAATATAAATTCTAGGTATAGCGCATTCAAGATATAGCGTACTGATATTATCTGGCAGAATCATATATCTCTATTGTAAGCAGATTTACGGTCTTGCTGCTATTACAGACAAGAAAAATAACGATTTGAATTCAACCTGAATCAAATTTTCCATCGTGTCTTCATTGGACATTAATTTCAGAATATCACTTTTGGATTTTCAATTTCAAAATATATTTAATTTTGGATTGATATATACACGCGTTTATTTTCATTCGCGAATGTTCTATCTTAAAAAATAATAAGTAAGAAGCCTGTTCGAAAAAATACATAAAATGATAAATTTCATTGTAACAGACAGACTTATGAAATAAATAAATGTTTTCTTGAAAAATGGTATCCTTCAGTATAAGAATAATTATTTTTTCATCAGTCCAGCTCTAGATATGTTGTTTTAGCTTTTTTTATTGTTTTAATGAATTTATGATCTTCTTTAAACCTTTTTCAAAATTATTTATTACTGATGAATGGAAATAAGTAGCAATGTTCTGTTGAGTTTAATTCTAATTATGTTCCTTATATGAATAAAAAAAAAGAAAAGAAATACCAGCTATCTCCAGCTAGATAAATATTTTATACACGAATACATAATGAAAGAGAATTAATTTTTTTTTTCAGTGATAATGTAACAACAAACTTTTATCTATGTTCATTAGTTAATGTTATTAATGTTATTTACTAGCTAACATCATTCATCTCAAAAGATCATTATGCGAGCAGTATTTACGGATACTTATAATCATTATTCATATTAAATGAATGCGTATAAATAGTTTTAAAAAGTAATTAATGAAATATTTTCTAAAAGAATCTTTTTAAATTTTATTCAGTGTATTATTTTTTTCTTCAAAAAATTGCTTATTAGGTTAGTAAATAAGGACCATTAAATTTTATCTGTAACATAAACTTGTAAATACTTTTAATAGACTGTTTTTAGGATGATGTTTCTTTTTAATAAAATAAAAATTTCTTTGCAGTAATTAAACAAAAGCGTTAATATGTTTCAATTTTGTTAAGTGAATTTAATGTTAAGAGATGCGATATCAGTTTCATTTTCAGAATTTTAAAGATTTAATGAGTTAAATAATTTTATGTATTTGAGGATATTATTTTTATTTAGTATGCATAGAACAGATAATGATAATTCAGAAAAGTAGTTCTTTTTAAAAGTTATCAAATTCTATTGGGTTGTTCGATAAATAATGTCGTTTTATTTCATGTTTTTCAAAGTGATTTTATTTATATTAACAACAAACATTAATCAATGATATATTGACCATTTTGTTGGATGCCCTTTTGCCATCTTTCGGTAAGTTGAAAAATTCCACGTTCAAAGAAGCCTTGGTTTTTAGAAGCGAAAGTTTTAAAAAACTACATTATTTATCGAACAACCCAATATTAATTTTTATTTGTTTCTATTATTACTTTCTAAACAATAAATATATAATAGCGATTAAATGGCGTTTTTACTAATATTCCTAATTAAAAACTAAATGAAATATCTTTAATCTTATAAAACATGCATGTATTTAACCTATTAGAATCGAAAACATTTTTATTTTTAGTTTGTCATTATAAGAGTCACGTAGATTATTATAATATTTATTATTGTATGCAGAGAAAGAACTGACATTAAAGATTTTCTAATAACATTGGTGTGGATGAAAAGATCACTGAATATTTCAAGGAAAACTGTTAAAAAATTAAAAACTATTAAATATTCTTTCAGATACAAAGTACTGATCTAGGAGAATTTCATCTTTATAAGCGTTTCTCTGTTTGTCACTGAAACCAAGTATTTAACCTTTTTTATGCAGCAAGTTTCTAATACTTTTACCTTGTTTTAATTATTATACTCTTGGCTCATTTCTGTTTTGTAGATAGCAGCACGACTCCGAAATTTAATGAACTATGTTTCAAAGAAGCGAAAAGCTGAAGTCACTTTGAATTTCTTAGTAGGTGCGTGTGCGTTGCCTGCTGCTTTAAAGATTCATTTTTGTCTAGTTTTTTTTTGTCTGAGGAAGGGTCGTGCTATAATTTTTTCCTGAAATGACTTTTGAGTGTTTTATGAATTTATAGTAATTACTTATAAAGTTATTAAATAATTAAATAAATTGTTATTTGAATTTAATCAGATGAACAGTTAGATGTTTCGGACTAAAAATGTCTAGGAAATTAAGAATTCCATTTTTTTCTTTTTACATATTTAAGATCAGTTATGTTTCTAATAGCCATTTTTGAAAAGGGTTTCACAATTTTTAAAAGAAAATATGGAATGAACGTGAAAGGGTTAAGAAGGATTATGATTATTATATTTTTTTATTCTATGAGAAGAAGATAATTATTTCAGCCAGAATAAAATTTTCGAAGATAAATTATTTAAAAAAGAATTTTAGAGTACTTTTTTTTTTTTTTTTAATTTGTAAAAGTTTTCTATAGAATGCCATTAAAATATAAGTTTTTAATTTAAAAATATACTTAATTTTCCTTTTATCTACCCACGCATATATTTCATTGTTAAATTAAAAAACTTATAAAGTGGTAAATAAACTGCTTCCCACAATATTTTATCACACCAGCAAAATTACATTGGAATATAAAACTTTGGCACAATGGTTTTCTTAAAAAAAAAGTATATTTTGGTTTAATAATAACAATAGTTATTCTATTTAAAAATATTTTCTATTGATTTTATGTTTTTATTTCAAGACTTCCAGACATTCCACTATAATTTAAGCACACACAGAGAGGCCTCGAATGCTAAAATACTGTAACAGAATCGCAATGTAAGACATTCTGATGTAGATACTAAAGCATATGTTGTAATAAATTTTATTTCTATTTATTGCAATACTTTTTGACGTAGATTTCTTATGTTAAGGATCAGATATGTACGATAGCAATTTCTTCTCTTTGCAAAGCCACCAATTATTAAATATTATTGGCGTTAATCACCATCAAAGACTAATAATCACATTCTACTTGTGTGAATCATTGGTCCACAAAGATAGAATAATTTTAGAATTAACTTAAAGAAATTTAAATGTCATTTATTAAATTAATTAAAATTAAAATAGCTACAATAAAAAAATCTTTATTTTAATTAAGAGAAAACATGTACACACAGAAAATATAACAAATTATGATGAATTTTGTGTAGAATTAAACCGATTTTTTAACAGGGCATTTTATTATTACGTTTTACGGAAACAAAAACTAAAAACTAAAAAGAGGAGAAAATATAAAGAATTATATCTCTCCCAATTAATATATTTTATTAGCTGATAAAGATTACACACACACATATATATATATATATATATATATATATATATATATATATATATATATATATACAGGGCGCGAAATTTCCGCTCACCAGCTCGCCATTGGCGAGTGGAATTTTTACTGTGGCGAGTAAAAATTTGGTCTACTTATAGATAGAATTCTTACACGATACGGTGACAGAAAACATTATTTTTTATAGATTTAAATAGATTTAAATATGGCAAAATCTTGCCATCTTTTAACCTCATATTTAACCTCTCCTTTTTAGATTCTCGGAGAGCCGAGTCTGTGTATGTGCGGCCCGAGATCGCCCCAGCCTGGGAAATAAAAAATGCGTAGTGCAAACATAAAAGTTTTTATCTTTCGGTTGTTTCGTTTCTCCTACTGTTGATTCTCCCAGCAGAGTGAGAATAGACGAGCAGAGAGCCTCTTTGCCCGTCGCCCACTATCCCGGAGGAGAGATACTATGCGAGAGTTTGCCTATGCGATATTGTCATGAGCCCGAGCCCTTTTAAAGATACTGCCTATGTTTATTTTGTTGAATAATGATCAAAAAACAGTTCATATTTTCAGTTTTTTACTGAAACGCCAATAATTAGCACTTGTAATGATTTGTAAGCAACGATTTTATCGAAAAAGTTATTCCGAAATGGCTATTTCAAATGACAACAATAAACAAGTTGTACACATCGGCGTTCCGTCAGATTACAAAAATAAAATGGATGAAAAAGACATTTCTGATGTAAAAAGTTAAATAAATAAATAGGTAAATAAGAAAAATTAATCTTTCAGAATCAAAAGATTTTCACAGGATATTGTTTGACAAAGAATCCTTTTTTTTTCTTCTATTTTTCTTTAATGCCTCTTTGCATTTATGTTACTAGATATTTTAATCTTTTTCAAATCTCAATTCAAAATAGTTAGGAAAAAAAAATGCGTTAAAAAAAAAAAAAAAAAAAAAAAAAAAAAAAAAAAAAAAGCAACTCTATTTTGTGGCAAGTAAAACTTTTTTTTTTTTTTTTGGCGAGTGTAATCTGAGTTGAAATTTCGGGCCCTGTATATATATATATATATATATATATATATATATAAAGATTTTTTTTAGAAATTAATTAAACTTTATAGCTCTGATTATTTGAAAGGTAAGTGAAAGAGATATTCTTCATTTATTTTTAGTTTTATTGCTAGAAGAAACAAAAATTTAATTAAATCTCTTATTTTCTGTAGAATAAAGTACTTCAAGTATATTATTTTACTATCCAGTTAAATTAAAAAGAACAGCAATTTATTTTTGAAATCTAGCGACCAAATAGCATATGTATATTTAAAATACCTTTATTTTAATTTATTTAACGGAAATATCCAAATTAATTATTACGTTTTCGATATTTTATTTTGATAACATATTGTTTAAAATTTTTAATTACGGAAAAATAAATGACTGCTGTATAGTAAGTAATACCATTTTCCTTAGCTGTTTGAATCAACGCTTAAAGATTAATATTTGCAGGAAAGATGGAATATGAAGTGAATAACTGTAATAAGACTTCGCAGATATTTAAAAAAGTAAATGATTGATTAGCTAATCAAAATTTATGAAATGTCTTATTTTTTTTTTCCTCTTCAAATGTTAAGCAAACGAAGAGTAGAACATAAAATTTTAATAACATGTTTATTATCTTATAATCTATCAAAGTTTTATGTAACTGTAATATTGTAAATTAACTGATATTAATAATTTAAATATGCTGCAAAACGTTATTTTAAAACAGTTTCTTTTAAAAGTCCCTTTTCCTTTTCTTTTAAAACAGACTTTAAAAAATAACTAACTATTATTTTTTGTAAGTTATGAAAATCGCTGGTATCGTAAAAAAGACATTACTAAATAACTTTATAATAAATATTTCGTCTAAATATCCTGACCGCGCATGTTTTAAAAAATTATTTACATATATATATATATATATATATACATATATATATATATATATATATATATATATATATATATAATAAAAGGGGAGAAAAGGTGCATTTTACTTATCTACAATATATCCTTCTCGCCATTTTTTCATCTAGATTTTTTTTTCTCTTTAATAGTTTAAATTTTTACTTTTTACTTCTCTAAAAGTGTACATTTTAGTAAAGATGAATTAAAATCAGTTAAAAAAATTAACTGCTTTTAAGTTGTAAGAAGTTCGATTAATTAATAACGTACAAGTCATTCGAACCACATGTTCATTTGTTTAAAAGTTATGCACAAGGGAGAAAGTAAAATAAATAAATAAATAATAATAACAATAATAATAATAATAATAAATGAATAACAAAACAAAACAAAATAAAATAAAATAAAAAATATGTTTTTCCCTTAAATTTTTGGAGCCCGAAGTACATTGAGAGGTTGTCAAAAATAGAAAAGAATTAAATCAGATTAGGTCAAACTTGGTTTCAGATAAGATTTTATTTTGTCTTTAAGAGTATATGTATTTATATTTTATAGTTCATAATTAACATATATATTTCCTCCTAATATTACGGAAATTTCTGAGAAATTAATTGTATATATAATACTTTTTAAACAATTACTAACAAACATTATAAATATATGATTATGAAATGATACTTTCCTGTGTTTTATAAAAACAATTATGCCAATCATTATAAATCCATTATAAATAAAAATTAAATGAAATTGTTAATGATTAAATTATGAAAATAAATTTTAAAAATATACTTTACTACTTTTATCAACAGACAAATATATATTATAAACAAGATATCACTTACATTCTTAACGAAGTTAGTTGCATTTATTAATTAGGTTGGTTGGTTGATTGTGAGGCTTAAAACCGATTTACTACACTAGGTTCCTTAACCTATAAGTTGAATGCTTTTCGTGGGGGGTCTTTTTAAGTGATCCTAGTCCATTTTTAAGCGAATTTCATTATTAATTAGTAAAGCTTGACAGAAATCTTTTTATTCCAAGTAAAATAACCATCTACTTAGTTACACGTCTTTAAAAAACAAACTTAAAGTAATAATAAAATAAAGTTTTACTTTTACATTTAGGACACAATGGGAATTTTGACTCAGGCTGAATTCAAAATATTATTTTATTGTCCTTGGTTAACAGCAGTAAGACCGTAAGACAGCTTACAATAGAGAGATGGGATTCTCCCAGATAATAGCAGTACGCTATATCTTGGATACGCAATATCTAGAACTTATATCTCTACCTGAATACATTATTTCTAGAGTCTATAACATTACTTATGTAATAGTTATTTTACTTTCCGAACACTATAGTGAGGAAAGTATTGTAATCATGTCAAAAATCCGAATTAGAGATTTTGATGTTTCTATACGTTTCAAGGTCCAACGAGTCCGTTTTCACTATTTTTACGATGATGTATGTATGTGTGTGTGTATGTATGTGTGTATGTATGTGTGTATGTATGTGTGTATGTCTGTGAGTGAACACGCTAGCGTCTAAACGCTTTGTTCGAATAAACTGAAAGTTGGTACGTATATTGCAAGTCACCATAGTACGAACCCTATAGATTTTGGTGAATCTAGCACTTTTTTTCTAGTTTTTTTACAGGGACACAAAGAAAAATTCTTTATCATTATGTCCTAGGGACCAAAATCTTAAAAGTGCGATAGCATCTAAACGCCTTATTCAATTGAGCAAAAACTTTATACACATATTATAGGTCACAGATACTCAATCTGTATAGATTTTGGAGAATCTGGCACTTATAGTTTTTTTACAGGGACACAAAGAAAAATACTTTGCCAAATTTTTAAAAGTGTGATAGCGTCTAAACGCCTTATTAATCTCAGCAAAGAATTTGTACACATGTTATAGGTCACATTTGAACCAACTGTATAGATTTTGGTGAATCTAGCACTTACAGTTTTTTTTACAGGGACACAAAGAAAAATTCTTTATCTTTATGGCCTATGAGACCAGCGATAGCATCTAAACGCCTTATTCAATTGAGCTGAAAATTTGTATGAATATTATAAATCACTGTTGCACTAACTATAAGCATTTTGGTGAATCTAGCATTTATAGATTTTTACAGGGACACAACGAAAAATTCTTTATCCTTATGATCTAAGGGCTCAAATTTCAGTATCGTTAAATAAAACTTAGTGTGATATATGGAGAAAAATACTCAAACACTCTGTTATGGTTTTCTCTTTTTTGTTTGTTTAGCAACTCCTCTTTCTTTATTTTATCTACAAAAATGTTAGTTACTCAATGTTCGGAAAGTCGAGTGGAGTCACTCCAGATTTTTTAATTACATAAGTACTATTGAGAAATTTTATCTGAGAAATTCTATCTGAGAAATTTTATTGTAACATTCAGATTTATGAAATAAATAAATAAATAATTGTTTTCTTGGAAAATGGCATCTTTCATATAATAATGATGATTATTTCATCAGTCCAGTGGAATGTGATTTTTTACAGTTTTAGTTTATTTGTAGACTGGTGACATTATATTATAATTTAAGCATACACATATTTCATTTCTAGGCTGCTGGACATTTCGGTATAGTTTAAACACACACAAACAATAAATGGCTATTACAACACTGTAACAGAAAGGAAAGGCAATGAATTTTGTTTCAGATGCTATTGCTTATGTCGTAATATATTTTGTTGCTATTTATTGTGATATTCTTTATCGTAACTTGCTCGATTTATTGTCCAGACATTCTTAAAAACAATTTCGTCTCTTTGCTAATCTGACGGTTATTAAACAACATTGATCCATATAGAGACAATCTAGTTAATTGCAATGGGTTTTTTTACTTGCAATTCATTTAAAGAAGTTTGATTTCAATTTCTTAAACTGATTAAAAAATCAGATGTTTTGGATTAGAAAAAATAAATATGAAGTTTAATGAAAAGGAAAAAAATACACTCACAAAATAAAACAAAATGTATGTTGGATTCGGTCTATAATTAATTGACTTTTCCAACGCAATATTTGATTATTTTGTATTACAAAAACAAAAACTCTAAAAATAGAAGAAAATATAAAAGATGAATTATAACGGTTTATTTATTTTAATAGAGGAACAACGTTATTTTTTTTTTTATTATTAATTAAGCTTTAATCTTTGAAAGATATGTGAAAAAGATATTCTTTATTTTTCACTGTTAATCACTAGATGAAACAAAACTTTAATTAAATCTCTTATTTTCTGTGAAACAAAATGTTTGAAGTATATTATTTTCTCATTCCGTTAAATAAAGTGAATGAAAATTGTTTTTAACAACTAGTGTCTCAATAGTATATTTATTGTTTGCAATATCTTTTCTTTTGATATAGTTTATTAAGACAGCTAAAATATTGCATATGTTATAATTTTTTTTAAATAGCAATTTGATAAAATTAACAGCTTTCGTGAAAATAAAATAATAATAAAAATAATAAGTTGGATTGAAAGTAGTAATGTATTTATTGTTAAATCCAAGTTTAAAGATTAAAATTTACCTTAAAAGTGGAATCTTAATGAAGTGTATAGCTGTAATAAGACCATATTGACATTTAAAGAAGTAAATAATACAGGAACGAGCTTTTTTTTTTCTTTTTTGTTGTTGTTGTTATAATTTTTAAATAAGTGAACATATGAACATAAACTTTGCGAACCGTGTTAATTACATTTAATAAAATTTTATACAACTGTAAACTAGGCAATCATGTTTAACTAGTATTAATTAAAATTTCTCACAAATATGGTTTTGAGAAAACGAAAAATTTAAATAATTTTGGAAAAGAAAATGAAATTAAAAATGGTGTGAAGAATGCATTACAGTTAGATAACCATCAAATACTTCCAAATGTTCACTTAAAAATACATTTTTCTGCTTGATCTCTTTCCGAAGGAATATTTTACCTTTCCTTTAAAAAAAAAAAAAAAAATATTAATTTGTTAACTATGAATATCACTGAAAAATTAAAAAACGACATTAAATAATAATTTTAGAAGGAAGATTATCTCATCCAAATTTCTTGTTCGTATATATATGTATATATATATATATATATATATATATATATATTATTTTTTTTTAAGTTATCTACATAAGAACAATAATAATAATAATAATAATGCAGAATAAGAAAAAGAAAAAATCATAAAAGTTAATGAATAGATTTTTTTACTTTCTTCTATATGTAATATAGAGAAAGTATTGGATTCGCGAAAATTTTCGTCCACTTTTTGATGGATTTACATGTTTTGGGATGTGGAGAACACGAATTAATAGTTTTTAGAAAATGTCTGTCTGTCTGTCTGTCTGTCTGTCTGTATCATTTTTTTTGTGGACGCTGTATCTCACGAACCAATGAATGAAATTTAACCAAACTTGGTATTTAGTTGCACCCTGACATAAACTGGTGCTGATTAGATTTTGGGATCAATCGCTCAATAGGTGGCGTTGTGATCGCATTTTATGCAAATTTTTAACATGGCAGCATAGGACAAAATTCCGTATAAATGGGCATAAAGAGAGTTATTTTACACTTGTGATTGTAAAATTAATATGAATTATTGATAATAGTAGTAGTTAGCTAGGAAAAAAATTTTGTGCATGTGGGGGCATCGGTTCCCCCCCTGGGGGGGAAGTACCAAAGTTTCAAGATGGGTATCTTTCGAAAGGTCTCGTCAATACCTTTAAAATGAATGGTTGAACCATAAATCTGTGATAATTTAAAACAAAGTTATCGATTTTTTTTACTTTTAACAAAAAAAAACTTTGAAAAAAATCGCATTTTTTTTTTTTTTTTTAACGGAATTTAACCAAACTTGGTATTTAGTTGGTCCCCGACATAAACTGGTGCTGATTATGTTTGGGGATCAATAGCTCAATAGGTGGCGCTGTGATAGCATTTTATCTAAATTTTTAACATGGCAGCATAGGACAAAAATTCCTATAAATGTGCATAATTAGAGTTGTTTTAAACTTGTGATTGTAAAATTAATATGAATTATTGATAAGAGTAGTATGTAACTAGGAAACAAATTTTCTGCATGGGGGGGCATCGCTTGGGAAATACCCCCCCAGGGGGGGTAAATTTTCACAATGGGTATCTTTCGAAAGATCAGGTTGATAATAGTAGTAGTTAACTAGGAAAAAATTTTTGTGCATGTGGGGGCATCGGTTCCCCCACCACCACAGGGGGGGGGGAAGTTCCCACCCGGGGGGGCAAAGTTTCAAGATGGGTATCTTTCGAAAGATCTCGTCAATACCTTTAAAACGAATGGTTGAACGATAAATCTGTGATAATTTAAACCAAAGTTATCGACTTTTTTTAGTTCTAACAAAACAAAACAGAAAAAAAATCGCAATTTTTTTTTTTTTTTTTTTTTTTTTTTTAACGAAATTTAACCAAACTTTGTATTTAGTTTATCCCCGACATTAACTGGTGCTGATTATGTTTGGGGATCAATAGCTCAACAGGTGGCGCTGTGATAGCATTTTATCTAAATTTTTAACATGGCAGCATAGGACAAAAATTCGTATAAATGTGCATAATAAGAGTTGTTTTAAACTTGTAATTGTAAAATTAATATGAATTATTGATAATAGTAGTATGTAACTAGGAAAAAAATTTTCTGCATGGGGGGGCATCGCTTCCCCCCCCCTGGGGGGAAGTACCTCCCCGGGGGGGATAAATTTTCAAGATGGGTATCTTTCGAAAGGTCTCGTCAATACCTTTAAAACGAATGGTTGAACTATAAATCTGTGATAATTTAAAACAAAGTTATCGATTTTTTTTACTTTTAACAAAAAAAAAAAAAAATATTTTTTTTTTTTTTTTTTTTTTTTTTAAATATTGTTACTAATTGAATATGTATAGGTAAATATAGAAGAAAGTCTTGTGGTGGCCACAACATACTAGTTTTTTTTTTTTTTAAGTACCATTTTGCATGTCTACAATGCATTTTAAACACAATTTGTTTTCCTTAATAAAATTATTTAAACATTTTTTTAAGCATACTTTTAAATAAAAAATAATAATATCAGTTTAAAAATTACTGCACACGTTAATTTTTTATATAATTCGATTAATTATTTGATAAAGTACATTTCATTCCAATTCCATGTTCATACGTTCGTCCGTTTATAAATTATGTGCAAAACAGGAAAAAAAATCTTTTTAGTTTTTGGAAGCCACAATATAGTGACAGGATGTCAAAAACAGGAGGGGATTAAATATACTAGAATCAGACTAGCCTCTGCTCCTGTCAGATTTTATTTTATCTTCGAGAATATCTGTATCTTTACTTACAGTTCATCATTTACTTATATTTTTCCCCTTAATACTATCAAAATATGTGAGAAATACAGTTTTTCTGTTATGCTTCTTAAATAATTTTGGACAAATATTATAAATCTGTAATAATTAAATGTTACTTCCCTATTATCAATATATATTATAAATAAAGAGCATGCCGAATACTTTATGAATAAACTGTGAAGAAAAAAAAACGGATACTACTTATATTAATTGTGTAAAAGATATATTTTAAATACTAGCAGGCTCTGCCTGCTTCGCTAGTCACTGTATTTAAAGAAATTTTCAAAAAACATTAATCACTATATTTAAATTTTCCTTTATAAAAAAAAAAAAAAATTAAAAACACTTTCATTCAAATCCATTAAAACGTTGCTTCGTGTTCCCAATGCCTTCGACAGCATCTTCCCCGTATGTGTTGTATACGGTTCTTATTCTCACCGCTTTCATTTGCGCCTTAACCAGACATTTCAATTTAAGTGCAAACTGGACGATTAGTGGTGCCTCTTCACTCAATGACAAGAAGGGGGCAGCACAATCTCATTAGCTGAAAATTTAATTAAAAAGGACCTCCGTGCAAAATTTTGTAGCTCTACGATCAGCTGTTTGCCAAAACAGTGAACTACAAAATCGTAAATAAAGTTTTACTTTTACTTTTTTAATAACTTTTAACTTATTTTTTTTTTAATCAATACTTTTTTTTTTTTAATCTGTAAAGCTTAAAAAAAAGTTGTTTCCTTTTATGTAGAAAAAAAATATTCCCAAGTAATGTGCAATTATATATATCATTTTTGAGTGCAAAGTAAAAAAAAAAAAAAAAAAAAAAAATTAGTTTTTCATACATTTTTACTTTCTTCTATCTTCAATAGAAGAAAGTATTGGATTCGTAAAAATTTTCGATTTCGGGTTTTTGATGGATTTACACGTTTTGAGAGCTGTAGAACACGATTTTAACATTTTTAGAAAATGTCTGTCTGTCTGTCTGTCTGTCTGTCTGTGTGTGTGTGTGTGTGACAAAATTTTGTGGCAACTGTATCTCTGGAACTACTGCACAGAATTTCATACAAATTGGTATGTAGTTGCACCTTGACGTAAATTAGTGCCTATCAACTTTTGGCAAAAATCGTCTTACAGGTTGCGTTGCCATCCCGCTTTTTCTAAATTTTTAACAGGGTGATATATGGCAAAAATTTTCAAGATGGGTATCTTTCGAAAGGTCTCGTCAGTACCTTTAAAACGAATGGTTGAACTATAAATCTGTGATAAATTAAAACAAAGTTATCGATTTTTTTTACTTTTTACGAAGAAAAACAGAAAAAAACTAGTATGTTGTGGCCACCACAAGACTTTCTTCTATATTTACCTATACATATTCAATCAGTAACAATATAAAAAAAAAAAAAAAAAAAAAAAAGTACGATTTTTTTTTCTGTTTTTTTTTTTTTTTTTACTTTCTTCTATATGTAATATAGAGAAAGTATTGGATTCGCGAAAATTTTCGAAGTCCATTTTTTGATGGATTTACATGTTTTGGGATATGGAGAACACGAATTAATAGTTTTTAAAAAATGTCTGTCTGTCTGTCTGTCTGTCTGTCTGTCTGTCTGTCTGTCTGTCTGTCTGTATCATTTTTTTGTGGACGCTGTATCTCACGAACCAATGAATGAAACTTAACCAAACTTGGTATTTAGTTGCACCCTGACATAAACTGGTGCTGATTAGATTTTGGGATCAATCGCTCAATAGGTGGCGTTGTGATCGCATTTTATGCAAATTTTTAACATGGCAGAATAGGACAAAATTCCGTATAAATGGGCATAAAGAGAGTTATTTTACACTTGTGATTGTAAAATTAATAGGATTTATTGATAATAGTAGTAGTTAGCTAGGAAAAAAATTTTGTGCATGAGGGGGCATCGGTTCCCCCCCTGGGGGGGAAAATCCCCCCCCGGGGAAGTAAATTTTTAAGATGGGTATCTTTCGAAAGGTCTCGTTGATAATAGTAGTAGTTAACTTGGAAAAAATTTTTGTGCATGTGGGGGCATCGGTTGCCCCCCCACCGGGGGGGAAGTTCCCACCCGGGGGGGCAAAATTTCAAGATGGGTATCTTTCGAAAGATCTCGTCAATACCTTTAAAACGAATGGTTGAACGATAAATCTGTGATAATTTAAAACAAAGTTATCGATTTTTTTTACTTTTAACAAAAAAAAAAAAAAATATTTTTTTTTTTTTTTTTTTTTTTTTTTTAAATATTGTTACTAATTGAATATGTATAGGTAAATATAGAAGAAAGTCTTGTGGTGGCCACAACATACTAGTTTTTTTTTTTTTTAAGTACCATTTTGCATGTCTACAATGCATTTTAAACACAATTTGTTTTCCTTAATAAAATTATTTAAACATTTTTTTAAGCATACTTTTAAATAAAAAATAATAATATCAGTTTAAAAATTACTGCACACGTTAATTTTTTATATAATTCGATTAATTATTTGATAAAGTACATTTCATTCCAATTCCATGTTCATACGTTCGTCCGTTTATAAATTATGTGCAAAACAGGAAAAAAAATCTTTTTAGTTTTTGGAAGCCACAATATAGTGACAGGATGTCAAAAACAGGAGGGGATTAAATATACTAGAATCAGACTAGCCTCTGCTCCTGTCAGATTTTATTTTATCTTCGAGAATATCTGTATCTTTACTTACAGTTCATCATTTACTTATATTTTTCCCCTTAATACTATCAAAATATGTGAGAAATACAGTTTTTCTGTTATGCTTCTTAAATAATTTTGGACAAATATTATAAATCTGTAATAATTAAATGTTACTTCCCTATTATCAATATATATTATAAATAAAGAGCATGCCGAATACTTTATGAATAAACTGTGAAGAAAAAAAAACGGATACTACTTATATTAATTGTGTAAAAGATATATTTTAAATACTAGCAGGCTCTGCCTGCTTCGCTAGTCACTGTATTTAAAGAAATTTTCAAAAAACATTAATCACTATATTTAAATTTTCCTTTATAAAAAAAAAAAAAAATTAAAAACACTTTCATTCAAATCCATTAAAACGTTGCTTCGTGTTCCCAATGCCTTCGACAGCATCTTCCCCGTATGTGTTGTATACGGTTCTTATTCTCACCGCTTTCATTTGCGCCTTAACCAGACATTTCAATTTAAGTGCAAACTGGACGATTAGTGGTGCCTCTTCACTCAATGACAAGAAGGGGGCAGCACAATCTCATTAGCTGAAAATTTAATTAAAAAGGACCTCCGTGCAAAATTTTGTAGCTCTACGATCAGCTGTTTGCCAAAACAGTGAACTACAAAATCGTAAATAAAGTTTTACTTTTACTTTTTTAATAACTTTTAACTTATTTTTTTTTTAATCAATACTTTTTTTTTTTTAATCTGTAAAGCTTAAAAAAAAGTTGTTTCCTTTTATGTAGAAAAAAAATATTCCCAAGTAATGTGCAATTATATATATCATTTTTGAGTGCAAAGTAAAAAAAAAAAAAAAAAAAAAAAATTAGTTTTTCATACATTTTTACTTTCTTCTATCTTCAATAGAAGAAAGTATTGGATTCGTAAAAATTTTCGATTTCGGGTTTTTGATGGATTTACACGTTTTGAGAGCTGTAGAACACGATTTTAACATTTTTAGAAAATGTCTGTCTGTCTGTCTGTCTGTCTGTCTGTGTGTGTGTGTGTGTGACAAAATTTTGTGGCAACTGTATCTCTGGAACTACTGCACAGAATTTCATACAAATTGGTATGTAGTTGCACCTTGACGTAAATTAGTGCCTATCAACTTTTGGCAAAAATCGTCTTACAGGTTGCGTTGCCATCCCGCTTTTTCTAAATTTTTAACAGGGTGATATATGGCAAAAATTTTCAAGATGGGTATCTTTCGAAAGGTCTCGTCAGTACCTTTAAAACGAATGGTTGAACTATAAATCTGTGATAAATTAAAACAAAGTTATCGATTTTTTTTACTTTTTACGAAGAAAAACAGAAAAAAACTAGTATGTTGTGGCCACCACAAGACTTTCTTCTATATTTACCTATACATATTCAATCAGTAACAATATAAAAAAAAAAAAAAAAAAAAAAAAAGTACGATTTTTTTTTCTGTTTTTTTTTTTTTTTTTACTTTCTTCTATATGTAATATAGAGAAAGTATTGGATTCGCGAAAATTTTCGAAGTCCATTTTTTGATGGATTTACATGTTTTGGGATATGGAGAACACGAATTAATAGTTTTTAAAAAATGTCTGTCTGTCTGTCTGTCTGTCTGTCTGTCTGTCTGTCTGTCTGTATCATTTTTTTGTGGACGCTGTATCTCACGAACCAATGAATGAAACTTAACCAAACTTGGTATTTAGTTGCACCCTGACATAAACTGGTGCTGATTAGATTTTGGGATCAATCGCTCAATAGGTGGCGTTGTGATCGCATTTTATGCAAATTTTTAACATGGCAGAATAGGACAAAATTCCGTATAAATGGGCATAAAGAGAGTTATTTTACACTTGTGATTGTAAAATTAATAGGATTTATTGATAATAGTAGTAGTTAGCTAGGAAAAAAATTTTGTGCATGAGGGGGCATCGGTTCCCCCCCTGGGGGGGAAAATCCCCCCCCGGGGAAGTAAATTTTTAAGATGGGTATCTTTCGAAAGGTCTCGTTGATAATAGTAGTAGTTAACTTGGAAAAAATTTTTGTGCATGTGGGGGCATCGGTTGCCCCCCCACCGGGGGGGAAGTTCCCACCCGGGGGGGCAAAATTTCAAGATGGGTATCTTTCGAAAGATCTCGTCAATACCTTTAAAACGAATGGTTGAACGATAAATCTGTGATAATTTAAACCAAAGTTATCGATTTTTTTTACTTTTAACAAAAAAACACTTAGAAAAATATCGCAATTTTTTTTTTTTTTTTTTTAACGAAATTTAACCAAACTTGGTATTTAGTTGGTCCCCGACATAAACTGGTGCTGATTATGTTTGGGGATCAATAGCTCAACAGGTGGCGCTGTGATAGCATTTTATCTAAATTTTTAACATGGCAGCATAGGACAAAAATTCGTATAAATGTGCATAATTAGAGTTGTTTTAAACTTGTGATTGTAAAATTAATATGAATTATTGATAATAGTAGTATGTAACTAGGAAAAAATTTTTCTGCATGGGGGGGCATCGCTTCCCCCCCCTAGGGGAAAAATACCCCCCCAGGGGGGGTAAATTTTCACATTGGGTATCTTACAAAAGATCAGGTTGATAATAGTAGTAGTTAACTAGGAAAAAATTTTTGTGCATGTGGGGCCATCGGTTGCCCCCCCACCGGGGGGGGAAGTTCCCACCCGGAGGGGCAAAATTTCAAGATGGGTATCTTTCGAAAGATCTCGTCAATACCTTTAAAACGAATGGTTGAACGATAAATCTGTGATAATTTAAACCAAAGTTATCGATTTTTTTTACTTTTAACAAAACTAAACTTAGAAAAAAAATCGCAATTTTTTTTTTTTTTTTTTTTAACGAAATTTAACCAAACTTGGTATTTAGTTGGTCCCCGACATAAACTGGAGCTGATTATGTTTGGGGATCAATAGCTCAACAGGTGGCGCTGTGATAGCATTTTATCTAAATTTTTAACATGGCAGCATAGGACAAAAATTCGTATAAATGTGCATAATTAGAGTTGTTTTAAACTTGTGATTGTAAAATTAATATGAATTATTGATAATAGTAGTATGTAACTAGGAAAAAAAATTTCTGCATGGGGGGGCATCGCTTCCCCCCCTGGGGGGGAAGTACCCCCCCGGGGGGGATAAATTTTCAAGATGGGTATCTTTCGAAAGGTCTCGTCAATACCTTTAAAACGAATGGTTGAACTATAAATCTGTGATAATTTAAAACAAAGTTATCGATTTTTTTCACTTTTAACAAAAAAAAAAAAAAAAAAAAATCGTACTTTTTTTTTTTTTTTTTTTAATATTGTTACTGATTGAATATGTATAGGTAAATATAGAAGAAAGTCTTGTGGTGGCCACAACATACTAGTTTTTTTTTGTTAAAAGTGAAAAAAATCGATAACTTTGTTTTAAATTATCACAGATTTATAGTTCAACCATTCGTTTTAAAGGTATTGACGAGACCTTTCGAAAGATACCCATCTTGAAAATTTATCCCCCCCGGGGGGGTACTTCCCCCCCAGGGGGGGAAGCGATGCCCCCCCATGCAGAAATTTTTTTTCCTAGTTACATACTACTATTATCAATAATTCATATTAATTTTACAATCACAAGTTTAAAACAACTCTAATTATGCACATTTATACGAATTTTTGTCCTATGCTGCCATGTTAAAAATTTAGATAAAATGCTATCACAGCGCCACCTGTTGAGCTATTGATCCCCAAACATAATCAGCACCAGTTTATGTCGGGGACCAACTAAATACCAAGTTTGGTTAAATTTCGTTAAAAAAAAAAAAAAAAAAAAAAATTGCGATATTTTTGTTTTTTTTTGTTAAAAGTAAAAAAAATCGATAACTTTGGTTTAAATTATCACAGATTTATCGTTCAACCATTCGTTTTAAAGGTATTGACGAGATCTTTCGAAAGATACCCATCTTGAAATTTTGCCCCCCCGGGTGGGAACTTCCCCCCCCGGTGGGGGGGCAACCGATGCCCCCACATGCACAAAAATTTTTTCCTAGTTAACTACTACTATTATCAACCTGATCTTTCGAAAGATACCCAATGTGAAAATTTACCCCCCCTGGGGGGGTATTTTTCCCCTAGGGGGGGGAAGCGATGGGCCCCCATGGAGAAAATTTTTTTCCTAGTTACATACTACTATTATCAATAATTCATATTAATTTTACAATCACAAGTTTAAAACAACTCTAATTATGCACATTTATACGAATTTTTGTCCTATGCTACCATGTTAAAAATTTAGATAAAATGCTATCACAGCGCCACCTGTTGAGCTATTGATCCCCAAACATAATCAGCACCAGTTTATGTCGGGGACCAACTAAATACCAAGTTTGGTTAAATTTCGTTAAAAAAAAAAAAAAAAAAAAATTGCGATATTTTTCTAAGTTTTTTTTTTGTTAAAAGTAAAAAAAATCGATAACTTTGGTTTAAATTATCACAGATTTATCGTTCAACCATTCGTTTTAAAGGTATTGACGAGATCTTTCGAAAGATACCCATCTTGAAATTTTGCCCCCCCGGGTGGGAACTTCCCCCCCCCGGTGGGGGGGCAACCGATGCCCCCACATGCACAAAAATTTTTTCCAAGTTAACTATTACTATTATCAACGAGACCTTTCGAAAGATACCCATCTTGAAAATTTACTTCCCCGGGGGGGATTTTCCCCCCCAGGGGGGGAACCGATGCCCCCCCATGCACAAAATTTTTTTCCTAGCTAACTACTACTATTATCAATAATTCCTATTAATTTTACAATCACAAGTGTAAAATAACTCTCTTTATGCCCATTTATACGGAATTTTGTCCTATGCTGCCATGTTAAAAATTTGCATAAAATGCGATCACAACGCCACCTATTGAGCGATTGATCCCAAAATCTAATCAGCACCAGTTTATGTCAGGGTGCAACTAAATACCAAGTTTGGTTAAGTTTCATTCATTGGTTCGTGAGATACAGCGTCCACAAAAAAATGATACAGACAGACAGACAGACAGACAGACAGACAGACATTTTTTAAAAACTATTAATTCGTGTTCTCCATATCCCAAAACATGTAAATCCATCAAAAAGTGGACTTCGAAAATTTTCGCGAATCCAATACTTTCTCTATATTACATATAGAAGAAAGTAAAAATCATTTTTACTTTCTTCTATATGTAATATAGAGAAAGTATTGGATTCGCGAAAATTTTCGAAGTCCACTTTTTGATGGATTTACATGTTTTGGGATGTGGAGAACACGAATTAATAGTTTTTAGAAAATGTCTGTCTGTCTGTCTGTATCATTTTTTTGTGGACGCTGTATCTCACGAACCAATAAATGAAATTTAACCAAACTTGGTATTTAGTTGCACCCTGACATAAACTGGTGCTGATTAGATTTTGGGATCAATCGCTCAATAGGTGGCGTTGTGATCGCATTTTATGCAAATTTTTAACATGGCAGAATAGGACAAAATTCCGTATAAATGGGCATAAAGAGAGTTATTTTACACTTGTGATTGTAAAATTAATAGGATTTATTGATAATAGTAGTAGTTAGCTAGGAAAAAAATTTTGTGCATGAGGGGGCATCGGTTCCCCCCCTGGGGGGGAAAATCCCCCCCCGGGGAAGTAAATTTTTAAGATGGGTATCTTTCGAAAGGTCTCGTTGATAATAGTAGTAGTTAACTTGGAAAAAATTTTTGTGCATGTGGGGGCATCGGTTGCCCCCCCACCGGGGGGGAAGTTCCCACCCGGGGGGGCAAAATTTCAAGATGGGTATCTTTCGAAAGATCTCGTCAATACCTTTAAAACGAATGGTTGAACGATAAATCTGTGATAATTTAAACCAAAGTTATCGATTTTTTTTACTTTTAACAAAAAAACACTTAGAAAAATATCGCAATTTTTTTTTTTTTTTTTTTAACGAAATTTAACCAAACTTGGTATTTAGTTGGTCCCCGACATAAACTGGTGCTGATTATGTTTGGGGATCAATAGCTCAACAGGTGGCGCTGTGATAGCATTTTATCTAAATTTTTAACATGGCAGCATAGGACAAAAATTCGTATAAATGTGCATAATTAGAGTTGTTTTAAACTTGTGATTGTAAAATTAATATGAATTATTGATAATAGTAGTATGTAACTAGGAAAAAATTTTTCTGCATGGGGGGGCATCGCTTCCCCCCCCTAGGGGAAAAATACCCCCCCAGGGGGGGTAAATTTTCACATTGGGTATCTTACAAAAGATCAGGTTGATAATAGTAGTAGTTAACTAGGAAAAAATTTTTGTGCATGTGGGGCCATCGGTTGCCCCCCCACCGGGGGGGGAAGTTCCCACCCGGAGGGGCAAAATTTCAAGATGGGTATCTTTCGAAAGATCTCGTCAATACCTTTAAAACGAATGGTTGAACGATAAATCTGTGATAATTTAAACCAAAGTTATCGATTTTTTTTACTTTTAACAAAACTAAACTTAGAAAAAAAATCGCAATTTTTTTTTTTTTTTTTTTTAACGAAATTTAACCAAACTTGGTATTTAGTTGGTCCCCGACATAAACTGGAGCTGATTATGTTTGGGGATCAATAGCTCAACAGGTGGCGCTGTGATAGCATTTTATCTAAATTTTTAACATGGCAGCATAGGACAAAAATTCGTATAAATGTGCATAATTAGAGTTGTTTTAAACTTGTGATTGTAAAATTAATATGAATTATTGATAATAGTAGTATGTAACTAGGAAAAAAAATTTCTGCATGGGGGGGCATCGCTTCCCCCCCTGGGGGGGAAGTACCCCCCCGGGGGGGATAAATTTTCAAGATGGGTATCTTTCGAAAGGTCTCGTCAATACCTTTAAAACGAATGGTTGAACTATAAATCTGTGATAATTTAAAACAAAGTTATCGATTTTTTTCACTTTTAACAAAAAAAAAAAAAAAAAAAAATCGTACTTTTTTTTTTTTTTTTTTTAATATTGTTACTGATTGAATATGTATAGGTAAATATAGAAGAAAGTCTTGTGGTGGCCACAACATACTAGTTTTTTTTTGTTAAAAGTGAAAAAAATCGATAACTTTGTTTTAAATTATCACAGATTTATAGTTCAACCATTCGTTTTAAAGGTATTGACGAGACCTTTCGAAAGATACCCATCTTGAAAATTTATCCCCCCCGGGGGGGTACTTCCCCCCCAGGGGGGGAAGCGATGCCCCCCCATGCAGAAATTTTTTTTCCTAGTTACATACTACTATTATCAATAATTCATATTAATTTTACAATCACAAGTTTAAAACAACTCTAATTATGCACATTTATACGAATTTTTGTCCTATGCTGCCATGTTAAAAATTTAGATAAAATGCTATCACAGCGCCACCTGTTGAGCTATTGATCCCCAAACATAATCAGCACCAGTTTATGTCGGGGACCAACTAAATACCAAGTTTGGTTAAATTTCGTTAAAAAAAAAAAAAAAAAAAAAAATTGCGATATTTTTGTTTTTTTTTGTTAAAAGTAAAAAAAATCGATAACTTTGGTTTAAATTATCACAGATTTATCGTTCAACCATTCGTTTTAAAGGTATTGACGAGATCTTTCGAAAGATACCCATCTTGAAATTTTGCCCCCCCGGGTGGGAACTTCCCCCCCCGGTGGGGGGGCAACCGATGCCCCCACATGCACAAAAATTTTTTCCTAGTTAACTACTACTATTATCAACCTGATCTTTCGAAAGATACCCAATGTGAAAATTTACCCCCCCTGGGGGGGTATTTTTCCCCTAGGGGGGGGAAGCGATGGGCCCCCATGGAGAAAATTTTTTTCCTAGTTACATACTACTATTATCAATAATTCATATTAATTTTACAATCACAAGTTTAAAACAACTCTAATTATGCACATTTATACGAATTTTTGTCCTATGCTACCATGTTAAAAATTTAGATAAAATGCTATCACAGCGCCACCTGTTGAGCTATTGATCCCCAAACATAATCAGCACCAGTTTATGTCGGGGACCAACTAAATACCAAGTTTGGTTAAATTTCGTTAAAAAAAAAAAAAAAAAAAATTGCGATATTTTTCTAAGTTTTTTTTTTGTTAAAAGTAAAAAAAATCGATAACTTTGGTTTAAATTATCACAGATTTATCGTTCAACCATTCGTTTTAAAGGTATTGACGAGATCTTTCGAAAGATACCCATCTTGAAATTTTGCCCCCCCGGGTGGGAACTTCCCCCCCCCGGTGGGGGGGCAACCGATGCCCCCACATGCACAAAAATTTTTTCCAAGTTAACTATTACTATTATCAACGAGACCTTTCGAAAGATACCCATCTTGAAAATTTACTTCCCCGGGGGGGATTTTCCCCCCCAGGGGGGGAACCGATGCCCCCCCATGCACAAAATTTTTTTCCTAGCTAACTACTACTATTATCAATAATTCCTATTAATTTTACAATCACAAGTGTAAAATAACTCTCTTTATGCCCATTTATACGGAATTTTGTCCTATGCTGCCATGTTAAAAATTTGCATAAAATGCGATCACAACGCCACCTATTGAGCGATTGATCCCAAAATCTAATCAGCACCAGTTTATGTCAGGGTGCAACTAAATACCAAGTTTGGTTAAGTTTCATTCATTGGTTCGTGAGATACAGCGTCCACAAAAAAATGATACAGACAGACAGACAGACAGACAGACAGACAGACAGACATTTTTTAAAAACTATTAATTCGTGTTCTCCATATCCCAAAACATGTAAATCCATCAAAAAGTGGACTTCGAAAATTTTCGCGAATCCAATACTTTCTCTATATTACATATAGAAGAAAGTAAAAAATCCACTTTTTGATGGATTTACATGTTTTGGGATGTGGAGAACACGAATTAATAGTTTTTAGAAAATGTCTGTCTGTCTGTCTGTATCATTTTTTTGTGGACGCTGTATCTCACGAACCAATAAATGAAATTTAACCAAACTTGGTATTTAGTTGCACCCTGACTGGTGCTGATTAGATTTTGGGATCAATCGCTCAATAGGTGGCGTTGTGATCGCATTTTATGCAAATTTTTAACATGGCAGCATAGGACAAAATTCCGTATAAATGGGCATAAAGAGAGTTATTTTACACTTGTGATTGTAAAATTAATATGAATTATTGATAATAGTAGTAGTTAGCTAGGAAAAAAATTTTGTGCATGTGGGGGCATCGGTTCCCCCCCCCTGGGGGGGAAGTACCCCCCCGGGGAAGTAAATTTTCAAGATAGGTATCTTTCGAAAGGTTTCGTTGATAATAGTAATAGTTAACTGGGAAAAAATTTTTGTGCATGTGGGGGCATCGATTCCCCCCCCCACCGGGGGGGAGTACCCACCCGGGGGGGCAAAGTTTCAAGATGGGTATCTTTCGAAAGGTCTCGTCAATACCTTTAAAACGAATGGTTGAACCATAAATCTGTGATAATTTAAAACAAAGTTATCGATTTTTTTTACTTTTTACGAAGAAAAACAGAAAAAAATCGCATTTTTTTTTTTTTTTTTTAAACGAAATTTAACCAAACTTTGTATTAAGTTTGTCCCCGACAATAACTGGTGCTGATTATGTTTGGGGATCAATAGCTTAACAGGTGGCGCTGTGATAGCATTTTATCTAAATTTTTAACATGGCAGCATAGGACAAAAATTCCTATAAATGTGCATAATAAGAGTTGTTTTAAACTTGTGAGTGTAAAATTAATATGAATTATTGATAATAGTAGTATGTAACTAGGAAAAAAAATTTCTGCATGGGGGGGCATCGCTTCCCCCCCCCTGGGGGGGAAGTACCCCCCGGGGGGGATAAATTTTCAAGATTGGTATCTTTCGAAAGGTCTCGTCAATACCTTTAAAACGAATGGTTGAACTATAAATCTGTGATAATTTAAAACAAAGTTATCGATTTTTTTTTACTTTTAACAAAAAAAAAAAAAAAAAAAAAAACGTACTTTTTTTTTTTTTTTTTTTTTTTTTTTTTAATATTGTTACTGATTGAATATGTATAGGTAAATATAGAAGAAAGTCTTGTGGTGGCCACAACATACTAGTTTTTTTTTTTTTTTCTCTCCCCTTAATTTTATCAAACTCCCACGGTTTCCGTGTTCTGACAAACTTAAACTAATTTTTGCTTTTTTCCCCTAATTTTGTCAAAGTCCTACGGTTTCCGTGTCTTGACAAACTTTAACATATTTTTGCATTTTTCCCCTAATTTTGTCAAAGTCCCATGGTTTCCGTGTTTTGACAAACTTTGACAAAATTTTGGGTAAAATGTGAAAATTATTCTAAGTTTGTCAAAACACGGAAACCGTAGGACTTTGACAAATTTGGGGGGAAAATGCAAAAATTTGTTTAAGTTTGTTAGAACACGGAAACCGTGGGAGTTTGATAGAATTAAGGGGAGAGAAAAAAAAAAAAAAAAGTGGGACTTTGACAAAATTTTGGGTAAAATGTGAAAATTTGATAAAGTCCCACCTTTTTTTTTTTTTTTTTTCCCTCTCCCCTTAATTCTATACTTTTTTTTTTTTTTTTTTTTTTTTTTTTTTTTAAATTCTTACTGAGTGAATTTGTATAGGAAAAGATAGAAGAAAGTCTCGTGGTGGCCACAACATACTAGTTTCTAGTAGATTTTTATACGTGCATAATAACTATATTGAAATTTTTTATATCTGTATAATATAAAACTTTTCACTTCTAATTGAATTCTGTCCTAAGTTCTGATTGAAAATTTGCTTGAAATATATATAGAAATATATTTTAAAATAAATTAATAAATTACTAAAGATTAGATTAATAAATCATACATAAGTTACTTTTACAGCGAGACCCTATTCGGCACATTTTGGCGATTCATGCGATGGCAAGATCCAACGGTAAGTTTGTCGAAGGACCAAACCTTCTCAAATTTTCTTTTATTGCATAATTCATAAATTAAACTTTTGCCCAAAGCAGAATTTAGTTTTAGATGAGAGGCCTACTGTTTTTTTTTTGTAGTAGTTGCTTTATTAAAAGAACGTGTTGCTTTATTAAAAGAGATATAGACCCCAAAGTGGTAACGAACATTGTTTTACTTTCTCTTACCAATATAAATAGTAGAGAAAGTATTGTTTTGAGTTAAATTTTTGAAATCGAGTTTTTGCTATATTTACACGTTATGAGGTCCCCTGAATACAAAATGCTTGTGTGACTGTTTTCAGCATATCACAAGAACAATTAGTAGCAGGAAGTCCAAATTTGGTTTTCTAAATCTGTGTAATATAATGATGTTACACTAAGCTTTTCTTTGAGATCAAGAAAATGATTCGTGTACAGTGCCATCCAAGAGAATTCAAATGCATCCCGTTTATGGACGAAATTTCTGATAAGTTCAGTGTAACAACTATAGGCTGAGCTAAACAAAATGGAATGAACGTATATTCCTTGCAACAATAAAATCATGCTTCCTGTAGAATATGGTACGGAAATCATCCACCATTCGTTTACAGGCTACCCAAAAGAATTGGAACGTTGTGGTATTATACTACACAGATATTGCTGGAAGTGCATTTCATGTTATGTTGTGTGTTTCAAATATAATATTATATATAAATACACAATGTGATGTCTATACAGTTTATAGACAATATACAGCTCTACACAAAGTTAAATTAAACGCTCTTTTCTGTTGAAAATAATTGATGAAAGAACTTTACTACATTTTAGTATGTTGAAGAATACTGCTTAGGAAGGAAAGTTAATTTATCATACCCATATTGTAAACATAATATTTTTTGAATTTCGACTTTCAGCTCAGGTATTTCGTAAAATATCACGTTTTGAGTTCTCTGAATATGAAAGTCACATTTTCAACAGTTCATGTATTTGTATGTCTTTTATCATCATAAATAAAAAATAAAATAAAATAAAGGGGGAGGGGAATTGAAATTTTTCTGTTTTGAATTTTGTATTAAATTGCCACTTGAAAAGTTTGATCAAGATTGGTAATTTTCCAGGCATATTGCTGGCACGAATTATCTGAATAATTTGAAATAAACTTTTAAATTTAATGACAGCATAGATTTTTTTCTTTTATAAATGTAGGTAATTTAACTGATTAGGGCGTTGAGGGGGGGGGGGGCAGTAGCTCTCCTCAAGCATATTTATGTATCAAGTAAAGCTGTTCCTAAACCG
The DNA here is from genome assembly GCA_963930645.1 of Salticus scenicus. NCBI lineage: Eukaryota > Metazoa > Arthropoda > Arachnida > Araneae > Salticidae > Salticus > Salticus scenicus. The sequence continues at coordinate 45,557,811 of OZ005648.1, read as the reverse complement.
ATTATAAATTATTTTTAAAATAGACTGAACTTTATTATTTTACCTCATTGATCTTCCTCCTTAAACTGCAATATTTCTTTATAGTACTGAAACGCAGGGTAGGAGAATGCCGTGTGAGTGACATACCACATTATTTTTATATCTTTTAAGAGTAACACTTTCTTTATTTAAATTCAAGATATAAAATATTATCTCGAGAAAAATAATCATAAAATCCAAATGAAATGAATGCGCCATGTCTCTGTCGTAATGAAGTAAAAATACGAGTTTTATGTTACGATAATATTTTCTGAGTAATATTAGTCACTATTGGTATTACAATGTTTTTGTCAAATGGTTGATAAATACAACACTTCTTTTGTTAAATACGGTTTTATTTTTCAGCAGACTGAACTATCGATACACGAATTTAATCACATAAACAATCTTAATCTTTCTTGAATATCTTTGAAAATCCTCTGCGTCTAAAATAAATAAAATTCTGTTCTAAGAAAAGAAAGAAAGTAAAAGAAAATTCTATTGACTAAACAGAATTATGAAAAAAACTGTAACTTTAATTTATTGCAATAAAACATGAAAAATATTTTTTGTGATAATTGAGATTTTGAATATTAGAACAAAATAAATAAAATGAATAATTTTATTAGAAGAAATTGTTTTAGAAATTTTTTTTTTAGACTTTCTATAAATGCCTTATTTATAGTAATAAAATTAAATTTTAATTTAAAAAATAATTATTGTTTTCAAAAGGTAATTTATTAGTTATTTGAATATATATATATATATATATATATATATATATATATATATATATATTATATATATAATTATATATATATATATATAATTTTGCTGGAGCAAATGATTTTATTTACTTTATTTTATTTTTTTTTTCGTCTCTTTTATAAACATGTATTTTTCCTTAAGTTAATTAAATATTTTCATTTTAATAATTTTGAAGTATAAAATCACAATTCTTTCTTAAATTTAATTGTTAAATGAAATAATATTTTAATTGAAAATTCTCACTTTTGTCGCGATATGAATTTCTAGCTTATTATTTTTTTAAACATCCTAACACATTCATAAAAAAAAAAAAAAAACTGTTTTAATATTTTAAAAGTTCTGTTTAAACAGTTCGTATTAAAAATAAATTTAAGGTGCGTTAATTATTGTAAAATTAGACAAGCATTTTTGAAAGAAAAAAGTTTTTTTTTTTTTTTCTAATAAAATAAAAACGTATTTCAATCTCTTAAGGCAAACTATAGTAGGTTGGTGAACAAATAAGAAATAGCTTTTTTTTTTTTCTATTTTTTACGAAAGTTTTCTTTGCGTTATTCTTTAAAACACATACGCACACACACACACACAAAAAAAAAAAAAAAAAAAAAAAACTTTTTTAGTTGGAAAGTTTTGTTAAAACAGTTCTTATTAAAAGTAATTTTAAGTTACATAAAACATTATAAAATTATAAAAATATATTTGGATGAAAGAAAAATTTTCATTAAGTAAAAAAAGTTTCAATGGGTTACGAAAATAAGCAAACTGCAGTATAATATGAAATAAAGTGAAATTGTACTTTTTTTTTTTTTTTTTTTTTTTTTTTTTTTTTTAAGTTTTATTTGTGTTATTTTTAAAACCAGCGACACACACACATAATTAAAAAAGAAAAAACTGCTTTACTTGTTAGAAAGTTTTGTTAAAACTGTTATTATTAAAAATAATTTTAAGCTGAATTAAGTATTATAAAATTAAAAAGAAAAAAGTATTTTTTAAAGGAAAAAAAATGTTTGTTATTAAAAAAAAAAAAAAAAAAAAAAAAAAAAAATATCTCAAGGAAATAAAAAATATGGCATAATAAATGTGATATATTTAAATTTTAAAAGATTTATAAGTATTTTCTTGAAATAACAACAGTTTTATTTGTGCAACTAATAGCAACAGTTTTATTTTATAAATGGAACGGGACAACGCGTAAAAAGAAATTATTATTTTGTGTTAAGAAGAATGAATTAATTCAGTTCTACTATGTAAATGTCACAAACGTATTACATTCTATATTATCAACACAATTATTTGGAACGTCAGCATTTAAAATTATATAACAAATGTTAATAACTTATGTTATAACAAATCAATATACCAATTTGCAACGTTCTACGTCCAACCGTTTTTGAGTTATGCAAGATACAGACACACACACACACGCACATACTTTTATACAGACGTCACGAAAATTCGTGTATAGTCATGGTATCTCTGAAACGGAAAGTCGTATTAAAACCAAAGTTGCAGGTGTACAACTAGACATCGTGACAGTCATACATATAAATTTGCAACATTCTATGTACGATTATTCGTTTTTGAGCTATGCGAAATACAAAATTCATTTCGCAAATCGGGATTACTGTACTGCCTTATGCTTTGTATAAGGAAGTGAAAAGATTTTCTTTATTACTTAGAAAGTTTTGTTAAAAATGATTTTATTAAAAAATAATAATAATAAATAGCATTAAGTATTATAAAATTGGAAAAATATTTTTTAAAGGAGAAAAAAAAATTGTTTATAAAATAAAAACAAACTTTAATCTCTCAAGGGAATAAAAAATACTGTAGAAGAAATGCGAAGTTTTCAAGTTTTAAAATATTTATTTATTTATTTATTTTTATTTATTAAAATAAAAGTTTTATTTGTGCTTTTATTAATGGAACATAACGATACGGAAATTAAATTAATACTTTGTGTTAAGAAGAATGAATTAATCCAGTTCTACAAGGTATGTAAATGTCCCAAAGGTATTGCGTTCTATAATATCAACTCAATTATTTGGACTTTTAACATTTAAAATTATTTTTCTTAATATCGATTTCCACAACAATGCAAACTTTTATAAACAAAATACTATTATACTATTTATTTAAACACGAGTTCCATTTGTGTATTCAGTAGTTGAAAATATGATTTTAAAATTAAATAAATAAAATAATTAAATGTTATTCAGCATTGATATAGCACGTACATATATGACATTCTTTATAAATTGAAAACATTTGTAGAGGAAAAGCCTTAAAAATTATAAAAAATGTTTATTTTTGGCCAGCAAGATTTTCTACATGTTGGAGTAGAAACTTTATTTAATCTTATTATATAGATTTTATATTCGTTTATATAGTTACATTAATTTTTATTAGGGCTGTGCCGATTAATCGATTAATCGGTTCGGTTAATCGATCAATGCTTAGTCGCGATCAATTTTTTTAATCGAGCTAATCGGATCGATTAATTCGATTAAAAATTTTCAAAATCTGATTAAAATTTTTAAATTATGAATTAAAGTAAAAATGTTGTTCTGCCTACAAAATATTTTTTCACATATTTTGCTAACAAACATTCCAAGAAACATTCATCAAATAATGAAATAGCAAAAAAATAAATAAATAAAAAATAAAAATAAGTAAATAAGTAAATAAATAAATAAATAAAAATAAAACCTCTCAAAAGACGTTGTTGCACTTTTGTTCATAGAGAAAAGCGGGAGGACAGTTATTAAACAAAATGCCGCTTCATGTGCATGCGTGAAAGTGTTACAGAAAGTGCATACAGAAAGTGTTGGCTAGGGTAATAATATTATCAGAAACAAGACGCTTTCAAAAAATGGAAATGCTTAAAAAAAAAAAAAGAAGAAGAAGGGATTGAGATTTCTACTATCGCTGTGATGGGGGAAATGTCAACATAGTTTCACAATATCTTTAAGCGTTTATTGTCTGTTCAGAATTGCTGATAGTAACTATTGAAGTAGAAACAGAAAATAACATTCTGTGTTCTAGTCCGAAGTGATAAAGAAGAATTGAAATATAAGAATTTGAGATTTTTATGATAATGATATGAAATTTTGAGAATTCATTTAAAAATAGTGACAAGCGAGATGGACAAAGCCTGCAAATGTAAAACTAAAATATGTGTAAATTCATTTAATGTTTCTTTAAAAAATAATTGAAAAATTAATTTATTTAAAATAAATTGAATAAGTGAAAATATTTATATAAAATTAACACTTAAAGTCACCAATTATTACTCAGAAAATTGATTTAAATTTCAGCTGTGAAACACATATAATTGATTAGACAAAAAAAAAAAAAAAAAAAAAATCAATGAAACTTATGAATAATATATATATATATATATATATATATATATATATATATATACACACACAATATGAGAGTTTTATTCATCATTGAAATAAAATTATATAAAGAAAAATGAAAACCGATTAAAAATCCGATTAATCGACCGATTAATCGATTAATAATCTACGATTAACCCAGTTAAAACTCTTAATCGATCCCCACCCCTAATTTTTATTATTAAAAACATATTTTGTTTTGCGCATTTTGCATGTATTTAAAATTTTATTTCTTATATTTTATTTTATAGTTTGAAATCATTTCAATGCATTTTTTTTTTTAATGTCTTATTACTTTAAAGGAAAAAAAAATAATACGAGATAAATGCTTAAAATTTAACATGAAAAGGAAAAACATTGTTTATTTGAGTAAAATTAAATTATTTACCCTGACGCAATACATTAAGTGACTTAGAGTGTCGAACCAATTAAATCAATATATTAATTCACACTATTCTAAGAAATCTACAAACCTTTAAGCATATTTTTATTACTTCTTCATTAATATTTTTATATAGTTTAACGAATACCTTTTAAATTGTAACGTATTTGAGTTTAATTTCTTAAATTAGCAAACATGCTTTCGTCTTTCTCTTAACACATACGTGTTGCCACGCGTGAACTTAATGTTTGACTTTGTAGGTGTTTTCAAAATCGCATTCTGGGAAAAAAAATTGTTTTTAAAGATATATTTTTTACTCTGGACTGGTAATCATTAAGTGCCTTTAATTCTAAACAAGTTATAAAATAATTCATGCAAAGCATTTATACACGGTAACAAACATAAAGTATTGACGGTATAGTAAAGTTTCTTTTAATTTTTACTATATTTTATAAATGCTCTTAACAGCATGTATTCGAGTTGTTAGATTTTTAAGCCACTATATATATATATATATATATATATATATGTGTGTGTGTGTGTGTGTGTGTGTGTGTGTGTGTGTGTAAATATATATGTAAATGATACTTTAATTGTGATATTGAAAATATACGCATAAAAATAATTATATTTTTTGTTTTTCAATTAGTTTCTTCATAACAATTATTTTCCTAACAAAGATATATATAAGCAGGAATTGTAAATTTTTCTAACAATACAGTAAAAAATTATTAGCTATAACAAAAATATTCTTTTCTAAAACTTCAATAAGTCTTAAACACTTTATGTGTTTATCAGATAAATTAGAGTGGAAGGCTGGTTTTTATACCAACTGTGTTAAAAATACCAGAGCCGGGATCGAACCCAGACACTCCGATTCCCAGCATTGGTACTTTTCACAAAGTTGGTATAAAAATCAGCCTTCCACTCTAATTTATCTGATGAATTTTCAACGTTGATGAATGAAGATTTCTAACATAATGTTTTTATTAATTCTTTTAACAAATCAATCGCTAAAGAAAGATAAGAATGCAAGCTAAAATATTAACAATTACATATATTCTTAAAAGTTATCCCAAAAGTATACTTTTCTACTTCTGTCTTCAGTAAGAAAATATTTGGGAAAAGAATATCGATTCAACTGAAATCAATATGAAGAACTTCCGTATCTTTTTCGTTTTAAAATTCCATTTTCAAAGTATTGTAATATCCAGTTCTTTAAAATATGAATTGCTCCCTAAATTCAACTCTTACCTTTTTTTTTTCTTTTTTTAAATAATGCAATTTCATCAAATTTCAATATGAGAGAGATGGAAATTGTTTAATACAAGATTAATATTTACATAGTTATATGAATAATATTAAACCTGTTTCATAAGAGATATAGATATTTTCCTGAAGAATAAAATTTTATAAAGTTTAGAATATACAAAATTATTATTGTATTTACAATTACTTGAAGCATTTATATATATAAAGTGTAATATTTTAATTTTTCATTATACAAAATGATACATTTAAGGAAGAAAATTATATTTTTAAAACTATGTAAAATTAATATTAACAGTACAATTGTAAATAATTATATAAAAATTAAATAAATTATATACATAAAATCCAAGTATTTAAAAATAATTTATTAAAAATAATTTATTAAGTGTAATCGAAATAAAAATGAAATTAGAAAACTTATTACAATAATTTTTCAGTTCTAGGGTTTCATATTCTTTAAATGTTATTTCTTACACACACACACACACACACACACACACACACACACATACTTACATACTTACATACTTATATATTTTTTCATATTATATACTATTTGACGCTATTCTACCATTTAAACATTTGTTTTCCGAAAGGTATTATAAATCGTTAAATAATAAATTCCGATATCATGTTTAAAATTTTAAAACATGCATTATAAATTTAAAAATTGATTTTGAATTACTGATTATAATAATAATGTTTTCTTTATTCAAATATTTTTACACTATATGATCATATTGATTGACGGAAATTTTGAATGGTCGATATTTGAAATACTCGAATCTTATTGATTTTCCTTCACCTTTCCTTTGTCTTGCGTGATAATTTTTATTCGCATTTTTACGTCATCTAGAAAAAGGAAAAACACTTGTCTGAAATATGTTTTTCAAAATGATATAAAATGTATGTTTTAAAAATACATATTTATGTTTTTTCTTATTAATATCACACAATCAACAGATTGGGAAGAAAATCATATATATTGAAAATTTATTTTTCCAACTGAGTGAAAATAATGCCTGGACCGGGAGTCGAACCCCGGATCTTTGACTTACAAGGTCAATGATCTTCCAATTGAGCTATCCAGGCCGACAACAGGTCGACATTATTCACTCAAACAACCTTTTAGACAGAACAACTGGTCTATCATGTAGATAGCTCGACAGAATAAGCCGCAGGTAATGGAAACACCATTAAACAATGGGATTAATAAATACACATTATTAATATCACACAATCAACAGATTGGGAAGAAAATCATATATATTGAAATTTATTTTTCCAACTGAGTGAAAATAATGCCTGGACCGGGAGTCGAACCCCGGATCTTTGACTTAAAAGGTCAATGCTCTTCCAATTGAGCTATCCTGGCCGACAACCGGTCGACATTATTCACTAAGACAACCTTTTAGGCAGAACAACTGGTCTATCATGTAGATAGCTCGACAGAATAAGCCGCAGGTAATGGAAACACCATTAAACAATGGGATTAATAAATACACTTTGTTAATATCACACAATCAACAGATTGGGAAGAAAATCATATATATTGAAATTTATTTTTCCAACTGAGTGAAAATAATGCCTGGACCGGGAGTCGAACCCCGGATCTTTGACTTAAAAGGTCAATGCTCTTCCAATTGAGCTATCCTGGCCGACAACCGGTCGACATTATTCACTAAGACAACCTTTTAGGCAGAACAACTGGTCTATCATGTAGATAGCTCGACAGAATAAGCCGCAGGTAATGGAAACACCATTAAACAATGGGATTAATAAATACACTTTATTAATATCACACAATCAACAGATTGGGAAGAAAATCATATATATTGAAATTTATTTTTCCAACTGAGTGAAAATAATGCCTGGACCGGGAGTCGAACCCCGGATCTTTGACTTAAAAGGTCAATGCTCTTCCAATTGAGCTATCAAGGCCGACAACCGATCGACATTATTCACTCAAACAACCTTTTAGGCATAACAACTGGTCTATCATGTAGATAGCTCGACAGAATAAGCCGCAGATAATGGAAACACCATTAAACAATGGGATTAATAAATACATTTTATTAATATCACACAATCAACAGATTGGGAAGAAAATCATATATATTGAAAATTTATTTTTCCAACTGAGCGAAAATAATGCCTGAACCGGGAGTCGAACCCCGGATCTTTGACTTAAAAGGTCAATGCTCTTCCAATTGAGCTATCAAGGCCGACAACCGATCGACATTATTCACTCAAACAACCTTTTAGGCATAACAACTGGTCTATCATGTAGATAGCTCGACAGAATAAGCCGCAGATAATGGAAACACCATTAAACAATGGGATTAATAAATACATTTTATTAATATCACACAATCACCAGATTGGGAAGAAAATCATATATATTGAAAATTTATTTTTCCAACTGAGCGAAAATAATGCCTGAACCGGGAGTCGAACGCCGGATCTTTGACTTACAAGGTGAATGCTCTTCCAATTGAGCTATTCAGGCCGACAACCGGTCGACATATTTATGTGTTAATAATTTCATTTATTCTATATACACATTTACAATAATGAAATAAAATTGCGTCATGTTAATAAAATGTGCGTACAAATATCTTTTAAAATTTTAGTACTGTATTTTAAGTGTTATTTCTTATTTTATTTGTAGTATAAAAAAATAATAAATGTTTTTGACAAAATTTTAACAGTAAAAAAAGTTTTATAATATATATGCATTTACATTAAAAGCATATATTTACACGAAATATTTATCATTTACCTAAATCTATAATTTCTTAGTAATAATATTTATACATGTAGATAGTGTAATTAAAAGAAATGTCTTGAACGTAGAATGCACTTTAGAATGTAGAAACAGAAGGAAAAAATAAAATATCAGGTAATAAAAGAAATAAATTTCTTTTCATTACCTGATATTATACAAAATATTGCTACTTCTAAAAATGTTTTATTGAAATAATAATGTGAATTTAAGAATGAGTGACGATTCATGAAAGAAAGAATATTTTGGAAAGTTGTAACATAATAAGCGAAACATATTAAACCCTCGACGATAGCTTTAATGCCCCAGCTCTACCCTCCCGCTGATCGATGTCTTTTTCTAGTCAATTTGGCCTTTTATTTCTTCCGGTGTTAGACTTTTTTTTTTTTCGTTTTCATCCCATGCTTTTTCTATGGAATTTAGCTCTTTTTTCCTCGTTTTTTACATTCTAAAGTGAAGTGGACATAGTAAGTTTAATGACACAATAGGGTGTACATAATTGGTTTAACCCACATATAGGTAGACATAATAGGTTTAACCCACTCATTCCTCATTAGCTTTTTTTTTCCCCACACTCTTGTCAGTTTTCTTCGTTTTCATCCTATGCTTTTTCTATGGATTTTAAGCTTTTTTTTTCCTTCTGTTTCTACATTCTAAAGTGCATTCTACATTCAAGACATTTCTTTTAATTACACATAATAAGAAATATTAAACAAAATGAATAAAATTTTAAAACTCCATTTCATACAATTTAAAAAAATAATAATATTTTTATTATATTATGACAAATAATATTTTATTATTAATTTCCTGCAGTACATGCATATACACTTATTTCTAACATACGTCTAATAGTTGTGTAATAAGTTTGGAAAATATGCATGTAATAAAATTAATCAGATTCCTGAGGATTTACACTAATATATGCAATATATTGGTGTGAAAATTCATTTCAAGATATTTATGACATGGCTATTAATATAAAATATTTTCTAAACTTACATATATACCTCTGTAAAGAAAGAAAAGTAATCAAAGTCTTTACATTTCGAATATATCCTAAAACGAACTTATGAAATTTTCAGTGTGCATCAATAAAATAATTTATTTCATACTTTATTTTATTTGAAACTGCATTGCAGATAAAAATATATTTCCTATAAGAAAAAATAAATTCCTGCAATCTTAGGATGTATGTGTACATACGTATAAAACAATAGCATTAATTAGATATAAATAGGAAGTAATTAGAAGAAATTACTATGTAGGAATCAAAAATATTTTATAGATATTTGCGTATTCAAAAAAAAAAAAAAAAAAAAAAAAAAGAGAGAGAGAAAGAAAGAAATATGTTATTTAACACTGTTTTATAGATAGTACTACAATCTTGAAATAAGATAGTCATTCCAAGTCATATAAATGAGTAGAACAAAATTCAAACTTTGCTAGCAAAAAGTTTGGTTTAGGTAGATACGAGTTAATTAGCTCAATTAAAATTTATTAGAAATCAAGAATTAGGAAGAAAAAAACGAGACATTTGAAAGAAATACAGACAATATATATATACGTATACAAGGTTCTTATAATTACGGTTCACCTATTCAGAAGGCTGTAGAGCCGGTTCTATAGCTCCAAACGAAACAAAGTTTGACTAGCATAGAATACCAGTGATTCTCTCTGAGTAAATCGAAAAAAAAATTGAAATTTTCATTAATAGGTGGGCCAATATCTAAGGCGACTTTTGGAGACTTTTTTCTATTGCTGCAGCGACACCTATTGATGAAAGTTTTAACTAATATTTTCTAAAATTTCTTTGAGCGCATCACTAGCACTACATAAAAGTGAAAATTTAATGCGTTTGGAGCCAAAGTACCATTCTAGAGCCTTCTAAATAGTCCACTTTAATTATAATAACCCTGTATATCGATATCTATATCTGTATCTATCTATCTATATCTATTTCTCTACATAAATGTATATATATATATACTATATATATACACACACACACATACATACATATGTATGTGTGTGCGTTTTTGCACTACGCTATCCACAGACACACAAATGTTGCTTTTTACATATATATATGCATACAGACTTTTAGATTTATTTTGTCATCTTAATAAAAATGTTGTTCAGTTTGTAAAGCGTTCATAGAAATGTTCAAAGAAATGTTAGTGTTTGTGAAGAATTATTTTGTGAAGTCACTATCACTGCTGAAACAAGAGGGATAGGTTATGTTGATTCACATACAAACCAGTTAAGTGTGATTATCCTGCCTACTCATCTTAGATCCAAAAAACGTTTAATTAGATTTTATATGAAAGTTTCCTCTTTACTTAAACATATTATTCCCAGAAACAGAATAACTAGAAAGGAAGCTAGTGGACAGATTTTACCCTCACAATTTAATAAAACCAAATTTTTTGATTCTTCAAAAGAATATAGTTGAAACAATAGTGGTTGTCATTGGATATACTAAGTCATAGATCTCTCTGGAAAAAACCTATGATCGAAGGACTTGCTGAATCAGCCAAACTGTTAGTTTAAGACAACAAAATAATTTGGGTTCTGCTAACAATTTTTTTTTTTATGGCTATATCAATATAAAAATTGTTTGTTTTTACAAACTTTTTTATTCTCTGTACATTATTATAAAATGTTTCAAACACTTAGAAATCAGCCTCACAAATATCGAAAATAATTCACTCAAAACCTTTACTAAACATCAAATACTTATTTTTAAAATATTTATTTTACTTACAAAGCGAGAAATTTAATTCCACTCATCGATTATTTTCTTGAACTTCTCATAGGAATCTTTCAAAAAAGTTTTTGAAAGCAATAAAAAGCTATTTCATTATATTTTTTAACATCTCTAGCGGAAGAAATAAATACACTTGAGTCGATTTCTGAAAATATTGATTGGTCTGAACCTTTTATTTAGCATTTCGAGAAAGACCGGTCTTTTTTTTTTTTTTCTTTCCTTGTTTAAGAATAGAGTTATGAGGGTATTGAACGTTTTATTCTTCACGTAACATCATAAAGAAAATATATTGTACTGTTTCGATTCTGAGAAAATCCGAAATAAAATATTCCAGCATTATTAATTTCTTTTTTTGTTACGAAAGGATATATTTATTTTCTTTTCTATTTCTTTTTTGTTTTTATAATGTAATAGGCAATCGATAACAAGTAAATATAATAAGATATAAATACCTAATTTTAGATTTATACAATATCATAGAAATTGTATATCCGTGGAATTATTTTTCTTATTTTTTTTTTTTTTATACACGAAGTTCATTTTAATTTAGATTTTAATTTAAAACTTGTTGTTTGGAATATTACCATTTTTTTTTCTTAAAAAAAAAAAAAAAAAAAAAAAAAAAGTTGAAACAAGCGTTTAAGAAATATATATTAAAACAATTTAGAAATATGAAAAATGTAAAAAAAATTATGCAATAATATATTTGCAATATTAGTTACTAAAATAATGCAAATGATAAATTTTTTATAAGCAAAAATGAATAATTACACAGATCAGAAACATGAACCTTTTCTCAGCGGCATGAATTTCTTTCTTTCTTTCTTTTTTCTTTTTTTTTTTTTTTTGGAAATTTTATGTTTACGAGAATGCTGAATCCAAAAATAATTTCCATTTTTACCTATCACGTACATTTTTATTTATATATTTATTTATTTATTTTATTTTATTTATTTATTTATTTATTTATTTATTTATTTATTTATTTATTATTTATTTATTTTATTTATTTATTTATTTTTTATTTATTTATTTATTTATTTATTTATTGCAAAATAAAGAGAGATTTTTATTAAAAAACAAACAAAAAAAAAAAAAAAAAAAAACTTTAATTTTATTACATTAGATTAAACATATTTTTTCTCATAATTAAGCAAACGATGTTTTTATGATATATTTAACATTATGTGTTCACTATTTTTCCCAATGAAACCTTTTCTTCTTTTTTTTTCCTCCAAGAACACGGAGTTCCCGCTTTCACCCCTAATATTAGCCCCACATCCCTCATATTTTCGTTTTTATACTTTTTAATTTCAGTTTTACTTTTATAATATTGTTTTAAAGTAAGAAACGATTATTAAACATGTTTGTATAATGAATTACAGGATACCAATTTTCCGGATTTCACTCATAATTCAAGTAAAATGTCCGTTTTGCAATTAAACGCCTAATGAAACCTTTTTACGTTGCTTTTTGGTTTTATCACGTAATAATCTATAAGAAACAGTCAAAAAGTCCATTATAAAACATGTAATTGGTACACATATAAACGAATTAGTGGTGTTAAATGTAAAAGAATTTTAGTAGAGCATTGAATTAGAATAAGAAACAAAAAATAAATCATTTTTTATATTATACAGCTGGCAGTAAAATTATTGAACCACACATCCACATTTTTCATATATATATATATATATATATATATATATATATATAGTTTTATCGCTAATTAAGTATCGCTAATTAATTAATTTTATCGCTAAGTTTTATCGCTAATTTTTATCACAACTTATTTTTTTTATAAAGAGCTTAAAGACTAAGAACATGATTCGACAAATATTTACTTAACTACTAGTACACTAATAGTTGATAGATAACAATGATTAACTATGAGAATATAAAGCCATTTTTTATCCGCCTGAATATGCAGTCGGTAACAAAAGTGTCCGGACACTAGCAAAAATTCCTATGAAAAAAAGTTCACTTCATGCGGTTTTGTTAAATAAATCCTTATCGAATCATGTTCTTAGACTGAATAAGACCAGGATTCGACAAGGATTTATTTAACAAAACCGCATGAAGTGTACTTTTTTTACATAGGAATTTTTGCTAGTGTTCGGACATTTTTCCTACCGATTGTAGAGGATGTGAAACTGCGTTAATAACACATGAAATTCTTAACTGCATTTTTCAGTTATAAATATCGAGAAAAATCGACTAAAAACATAATTGATTCAATTAACATTGATGTCCCAAATCTCGGAAGGAGATTGCCTGTAAAACAAATTGAGCTGGAATGTAAGGAGTGATATGAATAACATAGAACTTCTTCGTAGAACAGATCGGTTTTGAATGAGCAAGACAAAAAACTGCGCATTAACCTAGTCTTGTAAAATGCGCAAATTTTTATTTTTCTAATATTAAATTTTAAAATTTTATGACGGTTGCGACATTTGTGGTTATAGTACACTTTATTTCCACTATGTTTCTTTACTTACATTCAATTTTTTTAACTGCAGGATTAGTGCCCTAAAATATGGCTGTTATTTATTACAATTTTATAAACTGTATATTTTAAGCATTAAAAAAAATGAAGTAAAAAGTTTAATCTGTTGTTATACTTCATCTTATTAAAAAATATATAAATAAATAACAAAATAACTAAAAAGTTAAAATTAATATGTCGTTATTTACTACCTGTCTTTAATTGCACGGTTACAACTTCGTCATATATAATTCTTTAGAAATAAGCAGAATATTTCAAATATAGTTTAATTCAATTAATACAATTGCTTAACACGATAATAATGGTAGAAAAAACGTTAAAGAATATCATGATAATTTTACCATTGTTATAATTCTCAATGTTGAGAAACATATGATAATTTTTCTTTAAAAAAAAAAAGAAAAGAAAGATAGTAAGAAAGAAGAAGAAACGAATCATGAGATATATTATTTTAAACAAAATAATTATGTTAAATGCATAATTTAAGACAAATACTTATACGATTATAAGTTTTAAAGAGATTTAATTATTTATTTTCCTCTTAGTAAATGACGTACACATAAGTGACAAAAGGAAAATAGAGAATAAATTAATTTTCACTAATTTTTGTATTTAAAAACTAATCTCTATACAGATAATTAGAAATGCTCGATTTAGACTGAGAATAAAAATCAAAAGTGCAATTAAAATATGCAATTAATTTTACTTTTTTTTTTTTTTTTTTTTTAATCAAATTGCAAATTTGTTTCCTTTTTACATGTCCCTATTTAAATAATATTTATAGCAAAATTACTTATAAAATTAAATTTTATTAGAAAAAGCTAATGAACAGCTTTTTTTTTTTTTTAACAGGCCTTATTATAAAATAAAAAAAAAAAATAAGTGTTCTAAGATTTTAATAGGTTGAAGTCTTAGAATAGCTAATTTTTTTATCGTATAGTTAATATTTTTTATTATTATGTTCGTTAATTTAATATAATTTTAGTTAATCGTTGATTTTTTATCGTTTGATATTATTATGGATGACCATATCACATTTTAGAATTTATGTCATATCTTAAGAATGGTTTTAATTTCTAAATGAAAAACAAAATAAACACACAGACAAGCAACAAGATATTCTTTTTTATATTTAAAAAAAAAAAAAAAAAAAGATTCAATGTTACAGTGTTCAAAATTTCAACAAAAAGTATTGTAATCTATTATCTTAAGTCTCGTGTAAAATTACAGGGAAATATAAACGGAGATGTTAAACGAATAAGTAAAAACATTCATTTTTTATTTTTATTAAGAAATTAATTAATAAAAATAGTTAAAAATACAGAACTAAATTTGAGAATCTCGATTGTTCACTTTTCACTAAGAATTATTCTAAAGTTACAGATTCTGGGTGAACATTTTAGTTAATATACAGAAAATTTTTACTTGTGTAGAAAAGTAAATTTCATCGGAGAGATTATTCTTTTCCAGAACGTATTAAGATACGGATATTACGGACATTGTCTTAGGTTATAAAAGTATTTATACAATTTTTTTTCCTTATCCGTTTTAATATATCGCACATTATTGTTATTATTATTATTTTTTTTACATGTTCCTATTTAAATATTTTTTATAGTGAAGTTACCTGTCTTCTAAAATTAAGGCTCATTAGAAAATCTATAGGAAAAGTTTTTCCAAATGTGTTCTAATATTAAAACAAAATATATTAAAAAATAATAATAATAAATAAATCTATCTAAAACTTTCATATATTGCTATTTCAGAATCAAAATTTTCTAACTTATAATATAGCTTAAGAATGATTTTAATTTCTAAATTAAAATAAATCAAAATACGTAGACAAGAAATAAGATGTTCTTATTTAGGTTTTAAAAAAATTAATATTAGAAAATTAAACTTGATGTGAAAGATTATTGTAATCCAGAATGTATTAGAATGCAAAATTATCCTACCATTCAATTTGTAGCGAATTAGAACAGTACTTATACGTATACTGTATTAAATATGCATAATATTGAGTGCATATGGTATAAAAATAGTGCATCTGAATCCATGACTAACGTTTTATTAGCACACAATGTAATTGTTAAAGTACTGAAATAAATTCTAGAGAAATTTGAAAAGAAAATGCGTGGTAAAAAAACATAATTATATACGAGAATTCCATACCAAAATGTCCCTTCACATTAACGCCTTTTATCCTACGCCACTTTTAAATACTAATATTCATTTTTTTAATTTCCGATGCGTTTTCTGTTTAACTTATTAAATTTAAGTAAAATAATGGATCTGTGTGTTTTTTTTAATGGAGTTATTATTTATTATTTAAATAAATCATATGCATTTATTAACCTCTTTAACAGCTTCTCTTTTACTTCTTTTCAATCCATAGCACTACTACTGCGTTACCTTAGCTTCTTATGTTATATTCTAAAGCAAAAGTAAAACATTTTTTTTTTCTTTTTCTAATATTAAATTTAAAAATTTTGTGACGGTTGAGACATTTATGCTTATAGTATACTTCATTTCCACTAAGTTTTTTTACTTACATTCAAAATTCTTTAACTGCAGGATTAGTGACCTAAAATATGGCTGTTATTTGTTATAATTTTATTTTAAGCATTAAAGAAATGTTGAAGTTGAATTTTTTGTTAAACTTCATCTTATTAAAAATATACATATAAATAAATAACAAAATAACAAAAAAGTTAAAATTGTTTGCTTAAACCTGTCTTTATTTGCGCGATTACAACTGCCTCATGTTTAATTTTTTAGAAATAAGTAGAACGTTTCAAATTTAGTTTAATTAAGTTGATGCAATTACTTAACACGATGATAGTGGTAGAATAAACTTTAAAGAATATTATGATAATTTTACCATTGTTATAATTCTCAATTTTGAGAAAATTATGATTATTTTTCTTTAAAAAATAAATAAATAAAAGATAGATAGATAAAAAGAAACGAATCATGAGAAATATTTTTTAAACAAAAGAATTCAAGATAAATGTATAATTTAAGACAAATATTAATACAACTATAAATTTTAAAGAGTTTTATTTATTTATTTCACTCTTAATAAATGAAGTACACATAAGTGACGAAAGGGAAAGAGATAATGAATTAATTTTCACTAATTTTTGTACTTAAAAATTAATCCCTGTTCAGATAATTACAAATGCTCCATTTGTATTGCTCCATTACCATTTTCTATTGTTCACAAAATTCATCTGTGACTAGACCTGTATCAATTCCGAAGTTTTGTACTTCTATCTTTATTAGTTTCGGAGATATGATAACCAGAAGATTCCACACATACATACACACACTGACCAATTGCTAAAAACTACTAATATAATTCTAATACTATGCAGAATAGTTCTACAGACTTAAATACTTTAAAGTTGGCTTTAACTTTAAATGTGTTTAAAACAAAACAGACTTAAAATAAATAAATAAATGAAATAATAAAAAAAAGAATCTAATAGTTTCGTTTCGATATTTTAAAACAGTCATTTATTTATTTATTTTAAGAACATAAATGAATATAATTTACTGACATTACTATAAAAAATAAATAAAATTCGAATACAGATTGTGTAGTAAAAGGAAAGAATTACTTCCAGAGTAAGAATAAATTGCCTGCTGAAGTTGATTTTTTCTCTGCATATCGTATTGCTAAAATAAATAATCTGGTGTGTCACTCACACGACTTTCTCTTACCCTGAAATTTAATACTATAAATACCGGTTGGAAATTAAGAGGTAACATAACGAGTACTGTTATGAAAACCTATGTTAAAACAATTCAAATTAGGCTTCGGGAGAGTTTTATATGATAATTAGTTCTCTGTGAGGGGGGCTACTGCCAATCCTCAACCCCCCATTTCATTACTGCACTTACATTTATATAAAATTTAAATCTATTACTAAAATTAGCAGTTCACTTAAAATCATTCAGACAACTTTCACACGCAACATTCCTTGGAACTTATCAATCTTGATCAAACTTTTCCAGCAACAAACTTATATTAATTTGAAAATACAACTTTTGAACCTCCTGAAATTATTCATTTTTAATTTTCTCTAAAAGACACAGACAATGATCAAACTTTAAAAAACTTGACTTTGGTAATCAGAAAACCTCAAACGTGTAAGTACACAAAAAAAAGATGAATATTTAGCTTAAAAACCAATATTATTTATCATATGTCTATGAAGAATTCATTTCCATTCCTGAGCCGCTTTCCTGCACATGGTAAAATATTATAGTAAAGCACTTCCGCTTACAATAAAAAAGAATGTTATAGCTTAAATGCTTGCAGCCCTCTATATCTTTTGAAGATTATGTACAAACCACATGGTGCACCTAAACACAATTCTATAGTAATAATACATGGCACAACCTAAATTACGCTTCCACCAATTTTCAACTATTGTCGCACTATAATATAGTTCTCTTGTGTAGCCCTGTAAACGAACAGTGAATGATATTCCTACCATATTCTGCATGAGACATGTTTTTACGCCTATAAAAATGTATATTAATTTCATTTGGTTCAGTGCAGACTATAGACGTTAAACTCTACTTACCTGCAATTTCCCACATAGACGTAATGTATATGAATTCTCTTGGATGTCCCTGTACACGAACCATTCGCTTCCTCTGAACGAAAAGCTTAGTGTAGCATCCCTATATGATACACACTTAAAATACCAAGTTTGGACTTTCTGCTACTATTAGTTCTTGAGATATGCTGATAACAGACACAAAGACAGACCAACTACTAAAAACATGATTTTCGGATTCAGGGGACCTCAAAACGTGAAAATATAACAAAAACTCACGTTCAAAAATTTGACCCTAAAACAAAATACATTCTCTACCTTATTGGTAAGAGAAAATAAAACTAATTATAAGATTAAAATAAAAATAAAAAAAACTTTTTATATACCACGTTTTTAAATTTTCTGATGAATTATTTATAAAATACGCGGGGATAAAAAATTATATTTAAGCAATAATTAAGCAAGTTCAGTAAAATAATAATAATAATAGTGAAAAAAAACAGTTGGTTTTAAAAATAAAATATTACTTTTTTTAGAACAACGTATATTAGCATCATGACAAAAGCGACATTAGCACTTATCAATGTGTATAAGATGTTTAAAGTGATAATGACGTCAATTTTTGTTAGATGCATAATTTAACTTTTTATAATCTTTTAACGTTCACGTTGAATTAATGTATTTTTTTTTATGTCGAAAGAAAATGAACTCGTATTTTTTTTTTTTTTTTTTTTTTTGCAGCAATTACATTACAGCTAATATTTTAATGGCTATTTTATTGCTATTAAGAGCTTATTATTTTCATATTATAATTAAATAAAAGAAAACTATTCGAAAATTCGAAAATCTGTCTTCGACTCCGTTGTCTCCGGATTTTGAGCTACTGTGAAAGTTCCAAATGTCTAGGTAGTAGAAAATTAGTTAAAAATAGATTGCAAGATTTGTACCGAACAAACAAGAATGGAAATTAATAAAAAACATGAAAATAATAAATCACACATTTAGCACCATTTTTCTGAATAAATAAATAATTAAATAAAAATAAAACACCTTTCAAATTTTTATATTTGACTACGAAAATCGCTTAATTTCATGCAATAAGAAATAAATACTGGTTCAGAAATATGTTACAAAAGTACCCACTTTTGATTCAAATACGGAAACTAATGTTTCATTTTTTACTTTCTGTTACCCATAAGGTAGAGAAAGTATTGTTTTGGGCTCAAATTTTCGAACGCGAGATTTTGTTATATTTACACGTTTTGAGGTCCCCTGAATACGAAAATCATGTTTTTAGCAAATGGTCTGTGTGTCTGTGTGTGTGTCTGTGTGTGTGTGTGTCTGTGTGTGTGTGTGTCTGTGTGTGTGTCTGTCTGTCTGTCTGCTATCAACATATCTCAAAAACAAATTATGGCAGAAAGTTCAAACTTGGTATTCTAAATGTGTATCATATAGGGATGCTACAGTAAGCTTTTCGTTAAGATCAAGCAAATGGTTCGTGTACAGGGGCAATCAAGAGAATTCTAATACATTACGTCTATGGGGGAAATTGCAGGAAAATAGAGTTTAACGTCTATAGACTGCACTAAACCAAATGAAACAAATATATATTTTTTGTAATAGAGACAGTTAACTGGGAATTTTTTTTTGTGTATGTAGGAGCCTCGCCTCCCCCCCCCTCGAGGGGAGTAAATTTTCATGATGGGTATCTTTCAAAAGAGCTCGCCAATACCTTTAAAACGAATGGTTGAACCATCGATCTGCGATAATTTAAAACAAAGTTATCGATTTTTTTTACTTTTAATTAAAAATGGCGTGACCATGAATGGGTTAAATAAGAATTATTCTAAATTTACAGACTCTGGATGAACTTTCAGTTAATATACAAAAATTTTTTACTTGTGTAGAAAATTAAATTTTATCACAGAGATTATTCTTTTCCAGAACATATTAAGATACGTATATTACGTACATCGTATTAGGATTTAAAAGTACTTATGCAATATTTTTTGTTCTTAATTGTTTTAAAATATATCACACATTATTGTTATATTTATTATTATTATTATTTCTTTTTCTTTTTCATGTTCCTATTTAAATATTTTTTATAGTGAAGTTACTTGTCTTTTAAAATTAAGGCTCATTAGAAAATGTATCGGAAAAGTTTTTTCCAAATGTGTTCTAATATTAAAATAAAATAATTTAAAAAGAATAAGAATAAATAAACCTATCTAAAACTTTCCTCTATTGTTATATCAGAATCAAAATTTTATAACTTGCTTAAGAATGATTTTAATTTCTAAATGAAAAGAAATTAAAATACACAGACAAGCAACAAGATGCCCTTATTTAGGCTAAAACAAAAATTAATATTAGAAAATTAAACTTGATGAGAAAGATTATTGCAATCCAGAATGTATTAGAATGCGAATTTATTCTACCATTCAATTTGTAGCGAATTAGAACAGTACTTATACGTATACTGATTAAATATGCATGATATTAAGTGCATATGGTGTAAAAGTATATCATCTGAATCCATGACTAACATTGTATTCACACACAATGCAATTGTCAAAGTATTGGAATAAATTCGAGAGACGTTGTAAAAGAAAATGCGTGATAAAAAGCATGATTATTTAGGAGAAATCTATATCAAAATGCCCTTTACATTAATGCCATTTCTTCTCCGCCTCTTTTGAAAACTAATATTCAGTATTTAATGATAATAAATGAATGAATGAAAGTTTTGAATTTCTGATGCGTTCTCTGTTTAACTTATTAAATTTAAGTAAAATAATGCATCTGTGTTTTCTCTAAATGGAGTTATTATTTATTATTTAAGTAACATTTTGCATTAAATGAATCATATGCATTTATTAACCACTTAACAGTTTATCTTTTCCTTCTTTTCAATCCACAGCACTACTACTGCGTTACCTTAGCTTCTTATGTTATATTCTAAAGCAAAACTAAAACATTTTTTTTCTTTTTTTCTTTTTATAATATTAAATTTAAACATTTTGTGACGGTTGAGAGATTTATGCTTATAGTATACTTTATTTCTACTACGTTTTTTTACTTAAATTCAATTTTTTTTTTTTTTTACTGCAGGATTTGTCTCCTAAAACATGGCAGTTATTTATTACAATTTTATAAACTGTATATTTTAAGCATTAAGGAAATGTTGAAGTAAAGAGTAAACTTCATCTTATTAAAAATATATATATAAATAAATAACAAAATAACAAAAAAGTTAAAATTGTTCACTTAAACCTGTCTTTATTTGCACGATTACAACTTCCTCATGTACAATTTTTTAGAAATAAGTAGAATGTTTCAAATGTAGTTTAATTAAGTTGATGCAATTACTTGACACGATAATAGTGGTAGAATAAACTTTAAAGAATATTACGCTAATTTTACCATTGTTACAATTTTCAATTTTGAGAAAAATATGATTATTATTCTTAAATAAATAAATAAATAAATAAATAAAAGATTGAAAATAAAATCTTTTTGTAAAAAAATAGAACCGACTTCAAAAAGCAACTACTATTCAAACAACTTAAAAAAAAAAAAAAAAAAAAAAAATTGGTGCGAAATGAAACTGTAAATTGCGCCTAAAAGTATAAAATAATTTCCTTCGTCAAACAACCTATAACACTACAATTAATCATAACTTTTGAAGTCGGCGCAAAATTAAATAAAATTTAATTAGTTTTTAAAGGTTTGTTTTTAGGTCGAGACAAATGCTGTTGTCTCGAATGATCCATTTTCATGTTTCCTTTATTATTTTATCGCTGTATACAATTGATCCATTAGTAGCATCTACATAGGACAGTGAAAATTCTTCACAATGCGGTATTTATGTTTCTACGAAGTTAGAGTTTCCTTTGCAAATTTGGTATAACTTTGATAACTGTCATGTAAGATTTGTATTTTGAATAGGATTTGGTTTTTGTATTGAATAAAGGTATCAATTTTTATTTAATTTTGCGCCGACTTCCAAAGTTATGATTAATTGTAGTGTTATAGGTTGTTTGGCGAAGGAAATTATTTTATACTTTTAGGCGCAATTTACAATTTTATTTCGTACCAATTTTTTTTTTTTTTTTTTTTTCTTTAGTTGTTTGAATAGTAGTTACTTTTTGGAGTCGGTTCTATTTTTTTACAAAAAGATTTTATTTTCCTCTTTTCAGTGAAAACTTATTCATATAGCAGAACATTAGAAGACGTTCGACGGCAGTTTCGCAAATCACAACTTCCAAGAAAAGTGACATAACTCAAAAAATGGTTTATGTCACTCAAAATACATGAATTGCGCCCAATTTGAACAAAAAAGTTACATTCCATCTACAAAGTTATCCGCTCTAGAGACAGTTATGCCAGTTTTATTCTAGTCAAGTTATTTTTAAATTGACTTTTCTCAAATGCTGCATTTTTAAGTTGTGTCACTTTTCTTTCCTTTATCGGATATGAGCAAAAAAAAATCTATTGAATGAACATACGTTAAATTAAAATGTCTTTAGAAATGTAAAGAGCGGATACACTGTATTCGTAGCCAAAAATTCTGTTAGGCATATATATTGAACTTTATAGTGAATACGTGTCACCCGCTGCGCTGGAAATCGCAAAGCGTATAGTTCAAAGAAAGAGCAAAATATGCATTGCAGCTGACGGACAGAAGTTTCAACATCGATATTTATATACTGCTTTTACCAGTGTAGCTGCATGCGTTCAGCAGTTAGAGTGAGAACACACTTTTGTGAGTATCCTGTAATTTGTTTATATCTTAATGAAATCATAATGAAACCTATTTCAGGCCAAGATCATTACAAAAAAAATTTTTAATTAAATCATCTCTTACGAAGTTATAAGTTAACAAATTTCAACAACAACGACAACGAGAAATATGGTTTGTATTCAGAACCTCTTCCTTTATGAAGTCGGTTTAAAACACCCATGCGTTAATCGATGTTACCGCTTACAATAACCATACTTTGAATTTTACATAGCGTAAATGTCACCCGCTGTGCTACAACATATGCAATGTCCTTCAAGTGTGCACAAAATAGGAAATTGTGAACAAAAAAATGCACGTTTTAAGCGTTCTGTTTTTAGCATTAATGTCTAAACTATCTTTTTGTACTAAATCGATGATGCTCTGCAATTTTATAATTCACTTTTTTCCCCTGTCTTGAACCGTTTCCGAGATAGGAACGCTAACTCCGCCGTTTTCCACTAGGTGGCGCTGTAGGCGGTTGAATCGCGTTGGGCATATCCACTTTACTATACCTACATACCATTTTTATGACTATAGCTGCAGCTGTTCAGCAGTTAAAAGAGTTGGGACTGACTTTTTTGGGCACCCTGTATTTTCTTTTGATCTTAAAGATATTACAATGGGACCTATTTAAGACCACGACCTTTACAATAAAACGAAAAGTATCAAAATCGGATCATCTGTTCAGAAGTTATGAGCTAAGAAACAAAAACAAAAACAAAAATACATACGCTTTATATTGAGAACTTCCTCCTTTTTGAAGTCGGTTAATTAGAGCATTTCTTACGAAGTTAAAACCTTACAAATACCAACAACAACACATAGCTCAAATTAAGAACACCCTACTTTCTGAAGTTCGTTGAAAACGATTTTGCGCTAATCGATGTGACCGCTTACAGTAACAGTACTTTGAACCACAGAGTATATATACATGTCATCCGCTACGCTGCAAATTGTGCAACGTAGTTCAAGTGTGCACAGTGTAGGAAATTGTGAACAAACAACTGCATGTTTTCAGCGTTCTATTTTTAGCAATAATGTCTAAAAACTGTCTTTTCGTAGTAAATCGATGATGCTCTATAACTTCGTAATTAACTTTTCTCCCATCTTGAACCGTTTTTGATATAGGAGCGCTAATTCCACTGTTTTTCACCAGATGGCGCTTTATTTTCTTTAGATTGTAAAGATATTACAATGAGACCTACTTCAAACCAAGATCTTTACAACAAAACAAAAGTATCAAGTAACCGTATTTTGAACTATATAGCGTATGTCTCACCAGCTACGATACAACGTGTGCAATGTAGCTCAAGTGTGCATAGTGTAAGAAACTGCGAACAAACAAATGCACGTTTTTAGCATTGTATTTTTAGCATCAATGTCTAAACTATCTTTTCGTACTAAATCGATGATGCTCTGCAATTTTATAATTCACTTTTTTCCCTTGTCTTGAACCGTTTCCGAGATAGGATAGCAACGCTAGCATGAATGTCTAAACAATCTTTTTGTACTAAATCGATGATACTCTTCAACTTTGTAATTCACTTTTTTCTCTAGAACCGTTTTCGAGATAGGAACACTATTTTCCAACAGGTGGCGCTGCAAGCGGTTCAACCTTGTACTGCATCTTTGCTATACTTACATACCCTTTTTATCACTATAGCTGCAGCCGTTTAGCAGTTAAAAGAGTCTGGACTGATTTTTTGGGGCACCCTGTATTTTCTTTAGATCGTAAAGATATTACAATGGGACCTATGGGACCAAGACCTTTTCAACAAAACAAAAAGTATCAAAATCGGAGCATCCGTTCAGAAGTTATGAGCTAACAAACATTAAAAAAAACATACGGTTTAAATTGAGAACCTTCCTTCTTTTTTGAAGTCGGTTAAAAAGAAGAAGAAGAAGAAGAAGAAACGAATCATGAGAAATATTTTTTTAAACAAAAGAATTATTTCAAGTTAAATGCATAATTTAAGACAAATGTTAATACGATTATAAATTTTAAAGAACTTTATTTATTTATTTCACTCTTAATAAATGAAGTACACATAAGTGATGAAAGGGAAAGAGATAATAAATTAATTTTCACTAATTTTTGTACTTAAAAAATAATCCTTATTTAGATAATTAGAAATAATCATAGAATAAAAATTAAAAGTACTTCTGCAATTAATTTTACATTTAAACAATATTTCCTATTTAAACAATACTTATAGCAAAATTACTGGTTTTACAAAATGAAGTTTTATTAGGAAAAGCATACGAACAGTATTTTCTTTTTTTTAGGCCCTATTATTAAATAAAAAATTAAGTATTCTAAGATTTTAATAGATTGATGCCATAGAATCACTAATTTTTTCACGTACATCGTATTAGGATATAAAAGTACTTAAATTTTTTTTTCTTAATTGTTTTAAAATACATCGCACAATTTTGTTATTATTATTATTATTTTTTTTTTCATGTTCCTATTTAAATATTTTTTATAGTGAAGTTACTTGTCTCCTAAAATTAAGGCTCATTAGGAAATCTATATAAAAAGTTTCTCTAAATGTGTTCTAATATTAAAATAAATTAAATTAAAAATAATAAATAAACCTATCTAAAACTTCCATATATTATTATTTCAGAATCAAAATTTTATAATTTATACTATAGCTTAAAAATTATTTTTATTTCTAAATGAAAAGAAATTAAAATACACAGACAAGCAATAAGATGTTCTTATTTAGGTTTAAAAAAAAATTAATATTAGAAAATTAAACTTGATGAGAAAGATTATTGTAATCCAGAATGTATTAGAATGCGAAATTATTCTACCATTCAGTCTTTCGCGAATTAGAACAGTACATATACGAATACTAATTAAATATGCATGATATTAAGTGCATTCAGTGTAAAAGCAGATCATCTGAATCCGTTACTAACATTGTACAATGCATTTGCTGAAGTATTGAAATAAATTCTAGAGAATTTTTAAAAGAAAATGCCTGATAAAAAGCATGATTGTTTAGGAGAATTCTATATCAAAATGTACCTTCACATTAACAGCGCCATTTTTTTTTTTTTTTTTTTGCCGCTTTTGAAAACTAATATTCAGTATTTAATGATAATAAATGAATGAAAGTTTTGAATTTCTGATGCGTTTTCAGTTTACCTCATTAAATTTAAGTAAAACAATGGATCTGTGTTTTCTCTAAGTGGAGTTATTATTTATTATTTAAGTAATATTTTGCATTAAATAAATCATATGCATTTATTAACCACTTAATAGTTTATCTTTTCCTTCTTTTCAATCCACAGCACTATTACTGCATGATAATGTTCATGTAATTTAATCGTCGAATCGCCATGTTATTTAATTGAAATTTATTAGAAAGAACTACATATTTTTTAAATACTAGTGTTAATAAGTATAAATTGTGCCAGAAGTAGTGCTCGTGTGCTGTTCGGGCAAAACTGTTAAGGTATTTTTTAAAAAAACTGTTCTGTGAGTAAAATAATACATTTATTGCCTCTTCATTAAATTTTACTGAATGGAACTAAAATTTATTTTGTGAGAGAATACGTTTAGATTTTGTACAAAATAAATATATGGAAATTAAAAAATAAAACGTTTCATGAAATCTATGAGCATGTACGAATAAAAATTAAATAACATGCAAACAACATACTTTATTTAGATTAAAAAATAAATTGTTTTATTTTATATAAATAATGTCTGAGTTTGTTATTTAATTCTTTTAAAAAGGCTTATTCTGTTACACTATGAAAAATGTTAAGACAACTTTAACCCAAAAAATAAGACCCTTCTTACAACCATGAAAAGGATTTTTATTTATACTTTTTCTTTTTCTTTTTCTTTTAATACCCACTAAAAATGTTTTAAAATACAAACTATAAAAATAAACTTAACTATATTAAGTTAGACAAGAAGAATGCTTAAAAATTACTTTCCTTTCTTTACATAATTAATTAAATCGAAAGAAAAACATCTTTACTTAGTCAAAGCATCTATGAATAGATTTTGCGATAAAAATACTTCTAAGAAAAATAAAATCTATTTACATTAAGGTATCATTTTAAGAATCCCTAGTTGAAAAATACTCTTAGACAGATCAGTAAATACGGCGCTTAGAAAAAATGTCGTCGGACGTCATAATCGGAATGCGCCAATCAGAAATATGGGCTACGTTACCATGGTAACTAACCGCTGCTTTTCTTGCTAAATGTAATCATATATTCTTGGAGCTATAAACATTCACGTATACATATATTTAGATAAATATGTTTAAATAGATGATAAAATATTTGTAATACCTTTTTTCCAAATATTTTAGTTTCTCGCTTTTTTTATTCAGATAAATAACTTAAAGATATAGTTTAAAGAAACATTTTTTATACTTTTTTTGCATATTCGAGATTTTATTACTCTGAAATTAATTTCTTTAGCGATAAAATTTTTAAAACAATTTTTTGGGGGGTATTACATTTATTTATGTATTTGGGGGATTATATTATCTTTTAACAAAAGAACACATAAAATATGTTAATTACAAGCAATTTCAAGATAAAATCCCGGTCATAAATTTATTTCACGATAAATATTTATTAAACATTAATTAACTGTTTCGAAAAAAACTTATTCTAAAAATTAAAATATGAAAATAGTGACACGTTGCACTAATAAAGTTCTTCACTAAATTTAAACATAAATAATTCTGTAAAAATGAATTTTTGGAAATACAAATGTTATTGTTTTAAAATAAGGATTTATTTATTTTTACTGAGGTTGATTTTAATGCAAATCGCACAAATTATATGAAATTAATTTGCATTCGATAACAATATTTAGTTTAACTTTTTTGTTACTACGCTAAGGATAATATTAAAGGTTGATTACAGTTATGTTGTAATTGCAGTTAAATATAATTATGATATATCATCGGGATTCTCAGTAATTTAATTGTAAAAATAAATGAATAAATAAATAAAAGCAAATAAAGGAAAAATTAAAATAAAAATTAAAATAAAAAACGGAATAATTCTTAAGGATTTTTTATATATTTATGTAGAACAAATTCAAACATTAAAAATCTGTTAATAATAAATGATAATTAAGTATTCAGGTTTATTTATCTTTACCTTTCTTATACCCACATATATGGTAGAGAAAATATTGGCTTAGAGTCCAATTTTCGAAATCGAGATTTTGTATATTTATACCTTTTGATGTCACCTGAATCCGAAAAACATGTCATAAGCGACTGGTTTGTGTTTGTGTCTGTGTGTCTGTTATCAGCATGTCTCAAGAACAAATAGCAGCAGGAAGACCAAGCTGTGTGAAATAGGGATAATACTAAACTTTTGATTGAGATCAAACAAATGGTTTGTTTACAGGACCATTAAAGATAATTCAAATACATTACGTCAATGAGCAAAATTTTGGTAAGTACAGTCGGTAACAAAAGTGTCCGAACACTAGCAAAAATTCCTATGTAAAAAAAGTACACTTCATACGGTTTTGTTAAATAAATCCTTGTCTAATCCTGTTCTTAGTCATTGTAAGAACATGATTAGATAAGGATTTATTTAACAAAACCGTATGAAGTGTACTTTTTATACATAGGAATTTTTGCTAGTGTTCGGACACTTTTATTACCGACTGTACAGTGTAACATCTATAGGCTGCACTAAAAAAAATGAAATGGACATATTTTTTATATGCACCGAAGCATGTTTTGTGTAGGTTGTGGTATGGAAATCGTTCATCATTCGTTTATAGAGCTACAAAAGTTTTTTGATATGCTGGTGCTTGGAAATTTTATACTTGGAAATTGCTGGAAGTGTACTCAGTTTTGTGTTATGTGTTTTTCATGTAAAACAAAATTTAAGTGCACAATGTGGTGTGTTTATAGTTTATAGACAGTATACAGGGCTACCCAAAACTAAACTAAACGTACTTTTCTACTAAAAGTGTAACTGCCTTGCTATATTTTAGTATATCGACGAACATTGCTTAGGAACGAAAATTAAGTCTTATGCCCATACTGTAAATACAGTATTTTTTTAAGTTCGATTTCTCACTCTGGTTTTTTGTGTAGTATCACGTTTTGAGGTTTCTTGAATACGAAAGTCAATTTTTTGCTGTGGTCACTTAACAACATAACTTAAAAAATAACTGCAGGAAATTTAAATTTGGTATTTTGAAGTTGGAATGTGGTCACCACTTGAAAAGTTTATCAAGATTGGCAAGATTCAAGGCAAATTAATAACAGACTTCAATGTTATTTTTAAAAATAAATGTAGGCACAATGATTGATAGGGGGAGTGGTTGACTTATTTTTAAACTAGGTTAAACTCTATTATCTTACTTTATTAATTTTACGTCTTAATTTACAATCTGTCGTTATAGTATTTGAATGTAAAGTAAGAGAAAATCGTGTAAGTGTCACACCAGATTTTTTTTTTTTTCGTAGTTTTATAAAGAAATACTTTTAAATGATAATTTGAGTTAATATTCAAATGTTATGTAGTTTTCTGCCACTTCATTTATAAATATGCTAAATAATGCAAACAATATACGTGTAGAAGAAATTTTTGTATGAGATTGAGATTCATGGTGTTATCAATTATTTAATTCTTTCTCATAAATTTAATAAAAGAAAAGTACGACGATTGCATTAAATAATAGATTATTTAAAGTCTACTAAACATTAAAAATATTCTACAAAACTATTAATGGTTTCATAAATTCCTTCTAGCCTCTTAAATCACATGGCCAAAAGATGTATTTCATTAAAAAAAAATTTTTTTTAGTAATGCAGTTAATTTTTTATATCTGAAAAAAAATCATTAAAATTACAAGTAAAATCTATGAATTATAACATATATTAGTTTTTGTATGAAAAGAATTAACATTCTCAAAAAAAAATCATACTAATTTTCTACTCTTTTCAATCTATAATTTTCAAATAAATAAAATTTGTGTTTAGTTACTCTTTATTCAGTCCTACCAAAATCGAAAGAAAGACCAAAAAAAAAAAAAAAGTATGAATATAGCATAATGCAGTAAAACATTAATTCCGATGTATCCTGTATAAATGTGTGTACACTAGAGATTAAGATAATTATTAACGTGAAAAAATATACAATATTATCACACAGTTTCTTTATAAACAACATCATTTGAATTTATAATAAGTATATTACATCGTCGCAGTTATTCCTTAGATAAATATTTTAAATGAAAACCAATAGAACAAATGCATTAATTTCAAACACACACTTCAAATTACGCATAAAACTGTATAAATTACAATCAAAAGACTTATCGCTTTAATGCTTCTTTCAGTTAGAAATTTGTTTCAGAATTTAAGGTTAACCCTTTCACAGTCAATATGTTTTGTCTTTTGGATGATTATAAGGAAAACCCTATGAAGTTCTAATTAGAAAATGAATTCAATAAAATAAAATAATTAAAAAAATAAATATTACACAGTTCCTCACTATAAGTAGACTAACGTCTGTTTTAGTTGACATTTTGTTGTTGCAAAAAGAATGTAATATTTGTATTAAATATTTGTATATTCTTTGGAAATCTGCATTGTTTATATAAAAGCAATACTCAATTACAGTTAGATTTTTAAAGAAGGAAATCATTTTAAATAATTTCGGATTTCATCTGTTAATAAGAATTACGAATAATGTATAGCACATGTATCAGGGGAGGCTGAATGGTTCCTGGATTTGCCCAGAAGGTAACGATTTAAAGTTATGAAATTACATATTTATTCAACATAGTCTCTCTGGAGACTGATACACTTTTTACAGTCATCTTCTAACATTTGTGGACCATTAAAATAAAATGCATTTTGTTGTACTTGAAACCAGCTTTCAGTAACATCATGTCCTTTAATTTTTTTTCAAATTAGGAAACAGAAAATAATCAGAAGGGGCTAAGTCAAGTGAATACTGAGGATGGTGGACCAATATATACCACCTTCATCTAGAATGAATAAGTGGTCATTTTCTAAGTCCCTTAACTAGAAATATAGATTTCCGAGCTATGCGCATAACGCATGCCAATAAGCTGAATAGACGAAATGATCGAGAATTTCAAGTCTACGCATTTCTAGATGGTGAAACAATATTCTGAATATTCTGAATCTTTTGAATTGCAATAAATTCTCGCTTGATTTTCTATAATTGAGTAATAAAACAAGATTATAGTTGCTGAAACCCGCCTCTTGTATTCGCATTTATTTGCAGAGATTTTTAAATAACTTTGCCCTCGAGAATATAGGTAAACGCTCTTGAATTCTAATAGGAGTTTCTAGAACTCGCTTTTAAAGGGACTAGAATTTATAAGAATGACATGGAACTATTTTTTCTAGAGCCACAATTTAGATTCTAGATGTCAGTTGTAGAATTTTTTCTCAGCGTTAAAAAATATTTGAAAAAAAATCTGATTTTTTTTTTTTTTTTTTTTAATCTAAAACACATTTTAATTATTAAAATTAAAATTAAAATTTATGAATTATAATGTATATTTGTTTTTGAATGAAATGAATTAATAATGTCTAAAACAAATTATACTAATTTTCTATTCTCTTCTATCAATAATTCTAAAAAGAAAAAAAAATTGTTTTTCTGTCGACGTAAATTTGCTTCTATACGGATAACACTTTATATAAGCTGCTAAAATGAATGAAACAAAGTTAATAAAATTAATTTCAAAAATACCTTTTAAATTAATACATTTTATTAATAAAATTAATGAATTTTTATATTAATAAAATATTTTTAGAGAGTGAGTGGAAAAATAAATCCGATATATTTTTTACAATGTTGTTTTAACTGAACTTATGATATTTGTGATTTTTTTTTCTCTCAACTACTTTATTATAAACTCTTTAAAGTAGTAATAGTAGAAAAAATTATATTTTATTTGATGTCCTTATTATAAAATTTAAAATTTATGTTTAAAGATAATTTCCTTATGCAAACAATATACTAATATAAATAAAGAAGATGTATTTTAATTCGAATAACATATTTCTAATTTGAACGATTTGCCGATAATGACAGTTGTATATATGTTTTACGAATTAGATGAAAAATATAACGCTCTAGATGTATTAAAAAGAAATGAAGGAAAACACCTCACCTTAAAAAAAAGAGTGTAAAAGAAAAAAAAAGTGCGAGACGTAGCTAAACCTTATCGATAGTTTAAAGCCTTTCCGACGTTTCGTTTTATTTTTCTATAACTGTGCAGTCACTCACCTATGCTATTTTCCATGGATTTTTGAACTTCTTCCTGTTTTTTCCACATTCTAAAGTACGTTTGTGTAATATGTAAACTTGCTACAGTAATATTAGGTTTGTATAATCACCATTATTATTTTCAAAAATATATGTACGGTTCTGCCATCCAGAATTTGTCTGTTTGACAAATGTAATTTACAATCTCGATTTCATTTCAGGAAGTGGAACAACAAGTTCCTATTTTATACACTTCTGAAAATTTCGTCAAAAATAATTAATTTTAATATTTTTATTTTCTTTTAAAAATTGCAAAAGTCTGAGCGTGAATACCATTGGAATTTTAAATGCAGATAACAGTATATTGCTCGTTTTAACATTTTAATAAAAGTATAGTTCTTTTTGTACGACGTAGCGTCTACAAAAATTTTAAGAATATTATTATAAAGACAGAAATTCGATTGGAGTAATACTCATTGATTCGTCATATTGCGATTGAAAGTAATAAAAAAGCGCGAGCCAAAATTAAATACAAGTAAAAGAAAAAAAAGTTGACTAAATGTTTTTATAAAATTCACAAAACTGCATATGAAAGACTCTCTAATATTGAAACATACACACAGCAAATATATATGCTCAAAACTTCTTAATTTTGTTGTTGCATAAGTTCTTATTTCGGATTTTAACCCATGCAAAAAATCTTAATTTCATTAATATAAATGTTGCATTAAATCAAAACACAAATATATTAAATATATAATTTAAAAATGATATAAAACAAGATTCATATAAATTTTAAGTATTATTACAACTTTATTTTTGTGTCTGCGTGGAACTTGTTTATTTTTAAGCACCGCATGAATTTTAATTCAAATAAAGAAGCATTCAGAAACATTATAAATTTTTGAAGTTGAAGAAATGGCAAAAGTTCTGGAACATCTATGCGAACATTTTTTTTTTTTTTTTTTTTTTTTTTTTTTTTTTTCGAAATTCCATTTCTTTATTTCACTGCTTTATTTGC
Source organism: Salticus scenicus (assembly GCA_963930645.1). Taxonomy (NCBI): domain Eukaryota; kingdom Metazoa; phylum Arthropoda; class Arachnida; order Araneae; family Salticidae; genus Salticus; species Salticus scenicus. Next base: position 45,524,267 of record OZ005648.1, on the reverse strand, counting down.
TTTTTTACAAAGTCCTTTAAATTTGAGCTTAAAAATAAGAGAAAATAGTTCTCAAAAGTTTTGAAAGTTTGTTATGGAATATTCTAACGTTGAAAGTTTTTGCATTTGAAAATATGTTATTCTTTCCAGTTTGTGTAAAATAAAAAATCATTAATATCATAATGCTTTCTTTATTTAACTGTAGCCAATTAATTTAATATAATTTCTATAAATATAGAATACTTAATGAATACTTACTTTTGCACATTTCTATTGTAGAATAGTATTTGAACTTGAAAACAAATATTAAGCAATTTTATCGGGAAAACATATTTTTAACATATTTTACAATTTTCTTTTTCCAATTCTAAAGATAATATTGCATTAAATAAAAATTTTCACCACAAGATTGGTGTTAATAGGTAAAAATATTAATAATAACAATAATAAAACAATAATAGAGAGCAGGCAGTGAAATTATTTTAAGTTAGCTGTTTCTTATCATTAACTCTAAATAAACGCAAATTACCATCTGAGCGAAATTTCTACAAACAACTCCCATTTAATGTTCAAATAGAAAGAACAAAAGTTACTGTTAAACTTACAGCCAAGTACAAACTCAGAAATGGCCTGTGTACATTTTTCTGTAATATCGAATTATTCACTCAAAAGGGCATCTAAAAAAGGGTTTGGGAAAAATCGTTCGAGCCGTTTTCGTGATATTGACTTTTCATACCACATCTGATTTTTCCTAAAACATGGGGGGGGGGGGCGGTAGCCCAGTCGGTAGAGCGCTGGCCTCGTAATTGGAAGATTGCGGGTTCGGTACTCGAGCCGGCCAAAGACCGTCGTGTACACTAATGGTGGCTGGTGCACGTAAAATCTGCCGTGGCCGCAATGTCCTCCATATTCCCATCCAAAATTATACCTCTTTGGGTCACCGAAGCGGGAGAGCCATCCCTTCCGTGGAGGATCAAAATTGCGATGGCATGTCTCCGGACCACCTCTAGGAGTGAGTCCCAGACCGTCGCCAATTGCCCATCTGCGCAGCACTAGTGCGACGTGAAACCCAATCAACCTAAAACATGGAAAACTCATCTATTCACTGGAAACCAACAAACATATACGAAAGGATATCTAAAAGGATGTTAATAGGGCGAGTTTGAAAAAAAAAATGTTGAGCCGTTTTTAAATGAACGCACTAGCGAGACCTTAAATTCACCTACTTACACAGGGTGCCCATCAATTTATCTGAATTAACCAACTAATAGATATAAAAGGACATCTAAAAGGGTATTTATAAAGCATCTTTAAGGGAAATTGTTAAAGCTGTTTTTGAAATAGAGCTTTACGGTTCCCTTCCGGTTTACAATGTTTCACTTTCCGTTTTCCAACTTTCACTAAAAGTTAGCAAACTCATCTGTACATTAAAATGCTTTAATTCTGAAGTTTCGTCGTATTTTTTATTAGTTTCGGAGATATTACAGTCAGAAGATAAAATCATACATACACACACACACACTGACCAGATGCAGAAAACCACTTTTTGGACTTAGGAGACCTCAAAAAATGTAAATTAGGTAAAAAATAATTGTTTAATTTCCTTTTTGAGTACAATACTTAACATTACCTACGTTAGTTAGGTAATGGAAGTAGAAATAATTTGCAACGCCTATGGAAAAAATATTGAAGAAAATTTTGCGATGATCACAACATACATTTTTTTTAGAAGTATAATAATCTTGATCTACTTTTCTAAGTAACTGATTAATGAATTTTTAACTAAACATCATATTTGATTAATGTAAACTATTAAGCATTAAAATTTCCATTTTATTACAACTAACTTAGTAGAATTAGAAGTTCATTTTTTCATTTTATGAAATGCAAACTAACATAATATATCATTTGCATACATTTAGTTAAGTAAACTAACATATATTTTAACTAGTTTTAAGTAAACTATATCATAAATAATGAAATAGACCTCATTAGAAGTTCTTAAACCATACAATAATATGTAATTCATGTCTTTCTCCGGTACTCTCATAATCAGAAATAGCTGAAATTATTCATTTGTAAACAACTGACATTTATAAAGCTACTCTGATAAATTTATTAAATTTGACTCTCCAAATATAACGACGTCATTTTATAAATCTTGCAGCATTTGACAAATTCTCCAGAATTGCTAATATGAATGAATAAAAAATTACATTTCTATTTAGAAGCCAATATTTTGAATTCCAGATAAAATTATTCAATATTTTCAATAAATTATGAAAATGGATTTTAGTAACGCTTTGGGATAAAAAATATTTATGAACAGAATATTTCATGATGTCAAAACAAGAAAGATTTTGAATGGTTTAAATAAATTAATATTCAATAAACAAAGAATAATTAGCTATTGAAAAAAACAATCATATTCAATTGAATTGTACTAAACTAAATAATAATTTATATAATTATTTGAAAAATGAAGATTTTAAACATTTAAAAAATAACGGTATTGTTTAACTAATATTGAAGTTGTTAAAGCCTTGTTTTTAACAGAAAAATTTACAATCACAGTAGATTTGTTAAAAAATATATTTATATGTACTGAAAAATTTAATGATAATGGATAGTACTAGTTTTTTTTAACCGTAATTAATTTCATTATTAAGCCATTTGTTTTTATAAAATTAAAACTGACATTATGTACAATAAGATAGAAAAACTTAAGAGAAACACAGGCACTAAAAATAAAGATAAAGATATTAACTGTATTCAAAAGAACTTTCTCTATTAAATTAATAAGTTCAATGTTTAGCATTCATTATATATATATACATAAAATTGCACTTTTTTTCTGCTAGTGATATGAAAAATAAAGGGGAAATGCGTATATATATTAAATCCACTTAAATTTTTAACTTTTTTTTATATACATAAATCACTGTATTGTCTAATTATAAACATAAAAAAATTTACAAATAATGTTTAATTTATGTAAATAAAATTTATTTCTTTTTAATAGTTATTGTTGCTATATGCATACTCAGTAATACTTACGCGTAAATTCAAGTTGAACTGAACATTAATAAGTGTTATGATTATTTCAAAGATTATAAATATAGCATTAAAAATAAATGCGATTAAATTAACTTAGTTTTCGGTTACCGATAAAAACAAAATTTGTAAATTTTAAGTATTAAAAATCATTAATCGAGCAATAATCTCAAAATTTTGAAAATATTTCAAACTTTCTGCAATTTTAACTTAAAAGGGCTTTTCCATTAATTTACTTTTCATTTACTTCGAATAATTTAATCTTGAATACGTTTTGAATTAAGTATAAATTCATTAAATGAAAGCTTTTCGATAAATAATTTGGTAATGTATTTTTAAAATTAAGACTTTGAAAATTAGAAAATTACTATTAAACCTACTGAATACATTTGAAATTGTAATAAAGAACAAAATGAAATTGTCGGGTTTTTGTAACATTGCTGCTAGATATATATATATATTTTTAATCAAATAGGATTTTTTTTTACAATACACTGTTCAGTAAATTTATCAGTGAAGGAACAGGTATGTTTTTATAAATAAATAGTATAAAACTTCCAATTCACCAACATTGCTTTTTTTTTTTTTTTTAATTGAAATTACTTGACATAAAAATGTTACTTAACTTAAGTTGCAAACATGTTCCTTTTTCATGATAAATACACTAAATAAAATTTAAAATGATGATGAAATGCATTGAAAAAAATTATATACACTGAATAAATTTATTAAAGATGTATAAGAATATAAATTTATTTGCAAAATTATTTTTGTAATATTTAAATTAAGACATTATGAGCGGAACCACAGAGTCACATAGACAAATTATATGTTATATATATATATATCCTCTTTTAGAATTCTGGCTCCTAATTTAGGATTTTGAATTCATATTTGAATTGGTATTGATTCATATTTGATTGGTATTTGAATTTGTATTTGAACTCTCTTAACTTATTCCATGATTTTGGGCCATTAACTGTACTTTTAACGGCTTACAGTTAATTAATTTTTGCATGTGATGTGTGATAAAGATCATGTTTTCAATCATTGTTTCTTCTGGGAGTTTAATTATTCCATTATCTTCCATTTATGCGTAGAATTTTATCATTTTGTTGGTGAGTTAACTTTGATATCAGTTTCTTTCTTGTTTTGTCTGGGTGAATGTTTTGGGCCCGGACCAAAGAAATATTCAGCTTTTGCTATCTTTGCGACAGAAAAACATTCACTTTGCATGTTTGTATTTTACCAGGCCTCTGATGAAGTTAGAATACAAACATGTTATTATCTAAGTCCAATTTGTTTTATTTAATTTTGATTTGATTTGATTTGATTTGATTTTTTTTTTCATTTTTCATTTTTGGTTTGATTTGGGTAGTCTTTGATACCGATCATATTAATCTTTGGAATTGCTGATAATATTTATTAATCTTTAAATTACAACTCTAAGCTCTGATTATATATATATATATATATATGTGTGTGTGTGTATTTACTTCCATATAATTATAAGATTGAAACTTTTCTCTCAACAAATGAAAACTTTCTTCTGCAATCTGTACTGTTACCAATAATATCGGTAGAGAAATCTCCATAAATAAAAACGTATGTTGTTTGATATGTTGATTATAACCTGACATTCTAAAGATTCTGAATTCTGACATTCTAAAGATTTGCATTAAAAATGTAACAATTTTTAAAAAGGATTTTTCATATAACTACATTTATCTCATTAAAAAAATGGTTATGTATGTTATATCTGAATGTTTTGTTGAAAAATATTTGAAAACATATAAATAAATTAATTACAAATTGTAAACAAAAACATTAACATTTTAGTTCATATATAGTTTCATATGCAGTTTCTCAAGATAAAATTTTTAGATTATATTTTAAGAATCTTAATTTGATACAGTCAAGAAAAATATATTTCCAGTAAAAAAAATTGTATTAAAATACTACAATAATAAAAAAATATAACACAAATATAAACGTCATAAATTGCTTGAATACCAATCAACATTAAAAAAAAAAAAAGGTCTGGCGAATTTTTAAAACCACTATTTTCATGTAGTAGATTTTTAATAATAATTTTCTGCAATTAAATAATTTAAAACATATTATTCATAAACAGTGTTGTCAAAGCTGCATCAGATTTATAAATCTGCATCAATCTTTGACATTAAAAATTGAACTAAAAGTTGGAATTATATATATATATATATATATATATATTCTGAAAGGAGGGAGAATATTGTGGAAATATCTAATTTTTATTCTAAAAATATTGTTTTAAACCTTAATACAGGTTGATGTTTATCAAATATTTTATTTTGATAATGTTCATGACATTTCAGTTAATTAATAGACTTTCACTGATGAATAAAAGATAATATAATACATAAATACATGTAATCATTATGATCAACTTAAAAAAATGTCAGCAAATATTACAATTTACCAATGTAAATCTCTCTTCCCTCTCTCTCTCTCTCTCTCTCTCTCTCTCTCTCTCTCTCTCTCTCTTTTTTTTTTTTTTTTTTTTTTTTTAATTCTGTAAAAATTATGTAACTATTTTAATAAATAACTAGCAATCCCGTGCGAAATTTTCGAAATTAATTTCTTTTCTTATTTACCTTTAAAATTTGAAATATATAAATATTATACAATTTCACCACCTAATTAAAATTTTAATTTACCAGAAGCCAAATTATTATAACCAAATAAATATTGTGCAATAGTGAAATCAGAGTCATTCAAAGGAAAGTTTCAGAATAAAATTCATGGTTGACGACCCTGTTTTCATACTTCTGCAGGCAGTACAGTTTTATTAAAGAACCCCCATGACGCCTTTTTAATTTTTATCGCCAAGAGTGCGATGACATTTTATTTATTTTGGTTTTTTTTTTTTTTTTTTTTTTTTTTTTTTCAAAAGAAAAAAAAATCCTATTTTGATTATACTTTTTATGCATGCGTTTTTTAGTCAATTTATGATAATTTTTCCTATTCTGTATATATCTTTAAAATAATGCAGGGTTTTAAATGACGCTTGCAAAGATTCTGAAGAAGCAACTTTTAAAAATACATTTTTCCATAAAATAATGTCATCATACAAATGTCGTTATTTTTTCTTTATTTGTTCATTGAGCTGAGTCCGCTTGCTTTTGTTCATTTTTAAATATTTTTTTTATTCCTCACGTATTTTATTAATTTCACCACTCTCGTAGCTTTTCGACAAAAAATAATTGTAACTGGTCCACGTTAGAGAAATATTATATAGATAATCAAATAAATTTTAATACAAAGCTAATATCATTTATTAGCATATGTTAATTCCTATTGAATTTACGAAATAATTAAAGTAACGAACGTAAAGTAAAAGCTATGGATTAGGACATCATTTATCAAGAGCTTATTTCCTGACATAGAAATCTGAATACAAACATGAAAATTTACGCTCAATGAATAGCTCAGATGCCTAATCTAAACATAATATGAATTCAGCGATGAGTATAATATTAATACTAGAGTTAATTACTGAACAAAATTTCTTGAGGTTATTATCACTCTGTGCTGCGATAAATTGCGTCGTATTATGGATTAGTGTACTTGATGAGTATTAATTAGAATAGTTTTGCTACAAATAATGCAGGTATTCATAAGAGATGAGATATATGATGTTTTATACAAATTTTTTAGACTGTTAGTTTTTATTGTTGGCGCGCTATTTGTACAATTTCATTTCAGTGGCTGTTACGAATTACTTTTATTTATATGAAAAGTAATAAAAACATACAGGAGAGATTGTTTTCGGATAGGAACAAGGTAAGAGTAGCGAATAATATTTATATTTTTGCATACAATGATAAATTCATGCAAGAAAAATGTAACTTGTTGGTGATATAAAAATATTGTATATCAATGTGCAAAATCGGTTCTACATAAGTTCACTAATTCTGAAAATAAATCCTCTTTTTCTGGTTTTTTTTTTCCCATTAATTTACCCATTTCCCGGTTTGTTTCGAATTTTATTCATTAACAATAAAAACTCGCACATTTAAGTGTTAAATTAAAGAGCGTGGTCGAAAACATAGGGCAAAGCGCAAATTTTGTTCAACCACTCACCCATGTGCCTAGATAAGACCCTAGAAAATGTATCCCCTTTTTTCAAAATCAATGAAACAGAATTAAAGGGCAAGAAATAGTGGTACAGTGCAATGTTTGACTTAAAATACGAAGGTTTTCATTCCGATATCCGTTCCTGTCAAATGTTGAATTTTTTTCTCTTTAAAACATAATACCAATATTTAGTTCAACGTAAAATTAACGAATCATGGTAAAAGTTTAAACCATTGGATAACTGCAGCTACTTCCGTAAAAAGTTTTGGTTCAAATTAACACAAAAATTTTAACAGTGTGTCATAAAGTTTCAATAATTAGTTATTTTTCAAATGTCTTCCGTATGCATTAATTTCACAATATAAAAATGTTTTTACAACAGAAAAGAGTGCACCAATTTAATTTATTTCTTTAATAATTTTTAAAAAGCATAAATCTTAAAAAAAAAAAAATAATAAATAAACAAATAAAGGCTTTGACAAAAATGTGAATTTAATAATAAAGCGATAATGTTGATAGTAATAGCAATACTTATAAAAACAAAAGTGACTTAATTTCTTTTTTAAATATTTAAAATCCAGGTGATGAGTTACATAAAGTTTTCTCTTGTATCCAAGAAATATTTTTTACGACGATCATAAAAAAAAAAAAAAAAAAAAAAAAAAAAACGAGAATTATTTGTGTTATGTTAAAAAGTCGTGTGTCATTAAAAAATATTATTCTTAATACAATGAATAAAGAAAACACAAAAAATACTAAAAATTATTTTATAGAGAAATAATAATGCATCACATTCATAGCCTCATTAACGGCCCTCTTCACTTACCGTCGCCGGAACCCCGGGCCAATGTTATTCTATGCGGAAATTTTCTTTACAAATAACTTATTAACTAATACATATTTTTAAATTCTGTTTTCACATTCAGAAAATTCCCAAGTGTTAAATTGACGGACCTTTTTTAAAAATGTATTTTTTTAATTTTTAATAATTTATTTTGAAATTGCAAAATGAAAAAAAAAAAAATTCACATATTGAAAATTCGTATTTTGTAGCTTCAAAGTAAAATATAAAAAATTAAAAAATAATTTTTTATAAAAGGTCTGTCCATTTAACAGCTGGGAATTTTCAGAATGTGAAAACAGAATTTAAAAGTATGTATTAGTTAATAAGTTATTTGTGAAGAAAAGTTTCCCATAGAATAACATTAGCTTCGGCTTCCAGCAGCGGTGAGTGAAGAGGACCCTTAAAACAATATTTTTTTAACAATGATTTTAGACACTTCTGAGAGAAATTTCATCTTTTTATTAGGAATTTTTTTTTTTTTAAGAGACTAGCGGATTTCGCCCGCTTCTCTAGTCACAACATTTAAATAAATCCGACATAAATTTAAAATCTCAAAAAATATAAGACCTGATACACAATTTAATTGAAATTGGGTAAAACCGCGTCAAGGGTCCTCGCTGCATTCGGCAGTATATTTTTGATCGCATTATGTCGGTGCCAGAACACAATGTCAGCGACAACGCCTTATTCAAATACGCAGAAAACAGCAAATTTGCTTAGGCATTCTGCTAAAAAAACTAAAGCGATCTTTGTCATATTTGGATTCATATGAACAGCGTAAATTAAATCAATTCCGTATGCTAATGGTTTCATTAAATTAACTGATAAAACCTGATCATATTTCATTTCAATATAATCCTGAAATTCAATATAGCTAGATTGAATCGAATTTGGGTTGTTGGAAATAGGAATAAAGATTGATTGCACTGTAAAAATTAAAATTCAAAACTAAATTGTACATACTTCTAACATATTCAGTACTTTGAGGTGAGAAATATAGACGCACGTTCGCATCGGACATCACCGAATAAGCTTGAGTTCTGTATTTTTAATAATTCTGAATATATTAAGATGTTAGTTTTGCTAGAATTTTTTTGCCTTTGCACGTTTAATCTTCCATAAATTTTAATTTCAGTTATATTATTCACTTGCATTGTGATCGAACATCTATACTAGCATTGATATCAATAGTAACTACAGTATTTAAATGAAGTTGGCTCCACAAGATATTATATTACTGAAATCCGTTGATTTTCGCTACATTTGTCATGTCAATGATTTCAATAGTTTAAAACCTTTCCGAGACAATGTGTATCAATCTGCAAAAACTGCTCGTAAATAGTTTCAGTAGGTTTTTAGTTCATAGCTACCACACATGCAAACAATGCGTTTTATGCATATAAATTAGTGGTATGAAATGTCTGAATTTAAACATCATCAAAGGGACACCCCATTTTCTATAGGTAATTGTATCCTTGTTTTAACCTGTTATTTATCTTTATTTAAAGCCAAAACTGTTATGAAACAGTGGCGACAATGTACCCTAGTCTGTATGAAGTTCTTGTCGTATTGATGGATAATCACTATATGTATATGTGTTGTATACACAATACATATTATTTGTATATGTATATGTATTGTGATACACACACATATACATATATGTGTGTGTGTGTGTTTGTGACTTTTAGTAACGTTTCTATTAATTTTTTTAATTAAATTCTAATTTATTTATGTTACTCTAATAACATTATTTAATAGGCAATTTTCTATAGTGATTGAACGAAATCTATAAGTAATTTTAATATTTTTAAGTTAAATCTGTTTTTATTATCATAAAAATGTAAAACAAAACTCATTTAAAATGGTGTATTAAATATTAGTTTCTTGGTTCTGAATTTCTTAGTGATTTCTGTATCATTTCTAGTGCTAACAAATTTTTTATGGTGTTACTTTGGAAAAAAATATAATTTTAGTTGCGTATTATGTCAAAACAGACAATCTGAAATTTTAGCAATAATCTATTCTGTTTGCAATATGTATCTTATTAGCTGAATGATACGGGTAAATTTCCCATCTCATAAATGAAATCAAAAATTAAATTACTAAGAAATTCAGACAATGCATATAAAAAAATTGGCGTAATGTTTGAATGTCTAAGCATTAAGAAATGGTGGATAATATTACGAACTAATCTTAGGTAATACGTATATACATATTTAGAATTAAACAATCAAATTAAAGGAAAATAATAATTGTTATTATTCTACTTCATTAAATTTTACATACTACATTTTACCATTGTGATGTTTTATATGTTGAATGAAAGAGAAAGAAAAGGACACTACATTTTAGATATTTTTTTAAATCTTCAGTTTAAAAAATAACATTAATTAACAATTTAAATTTTAATTATCATTTAATTAATATTAAAATTAATTTTTAATTAACATTTTAATTAACATTTAAAATTCCATTTTGTCTTTTAGTTATATTATCTTATTATTATATTACTTATTTTAATTCTTATGTAATATAAAAATAAGTCTTACTTATTTTATAATATTTATATTATTTTATGTACCTATATTACTTATCTTTATTCTTTACTTATTTTAGGCATTCTTATAAAAACACTAAAGAGAAAAAAAGAAAAGAAACACAGCTGAAATTTTATAGGTTCATGGCAGTGCCTACTTTGATGTATGGCTCAGAGACATGAACCCTGAGTGCCCAAGATAGAATCAGAATCCACGCAGCTGAGATGCAGTAACTATGATCGCGAAAGGACTGCACAATTATGGACAAAATCAGAAATGAAGATATTAGAAGAGAATTGAAAGTTTTTAGCCTCTTAGACAAGAACAGTGAATACCGCACTAATTGGAAAAATGGTGTCAAACGGAAGACTACCGAAAGAGATGCCTTCTACTGCATTCCAAAGGGCAAGCAAGACCGCGGCAGGCCCAGAAAACGGTGGTTATATCAAGAATCCCAAACAGGCTCTCAGCCTAATCTTTGAAGAAGGAGATGATGATAATTTTAATTCTTTTATTGTATTAATATTATCTATAAATTATGTATTTATTTTTTCTGCATATCTCTAATGGCAAATGAATTTTTATTCTTAACAATACTGAAATAGCAGTTCTTAAACACTCATATAGGAAAATGACAAAATAAAATTATTCAAAATCCTTATTTTGATGGGACCATTACTACACATAAAATAATAAATACTCCTCTGAAATAAACATTTATGCGCTTCTTAGAAATACATTTATCTTTCTAAGTATTTAAATTTAATTAATTATATCAACAAAAAATACTTAATTTATTATGATTAAAAAAAAAAAAAAAAATCAACATTTCTTTAGAATTTATAGATATTTCCAATTACAATTCATGCACTATGTTAAAGTTTGTATTGAATTCAAATTAAATATTAATTTTTTACTGACATGAATACCATAGAGTATGAATTTTCCAATTTAAAAAATTCGTAAGTTATTTGAAACTTACGATTTACTTAAAATGGCAGAATAAGGCAAAATCGCAAAATCAATCATAAACGTCCATTTTGAGAATCATAAATATATCACACAATTTCAAAATAACATTTATGCTACTTGTATGAACATGATTGACTACAAATATTTTAATAGGAAAATTTTGTAAGTTATTCGAAATTTAATATTTTATCAACATAGCAAAATGGGGCGATATTTCATATAAATATGCATTTTTGGGATTGTTGCATTTGAAATAGTAGCATGAAAATAAACTACGAAATTGTTCCCAATAAAATAAATTAATAGATTAGAATAAGATAAATATTGCCACAAAGTCAGCTTTCTTTACTGCCGGCGTGGCATAGAGATATGTCTCTGGACTGTCACCCAGACGGCCTCAGTTCGATTCCAGCCGGGGGCAAGTAAATTGAAAGACTCCAAAAATTATTTCTAAAATCTTACGATTATCTTTGCATATTTAATTTCCTATTCTAGCAGTTTCTAGAATATTCTAATTTATGCTAATCTTGTATTCTGGAATATTCGAATATTGCTGATAGAATTCACAGAAGAATCTTTTATCAAATATTTAAATTCAAGATTTATAAGGTAAGTAAAATGCACTCACCTTGTATATGAGTATCCCATGAGGCTTGCAAAAACAGATGAATTTATTCCATGTATGAAAAGAAGAACCAATTTCTATTTTCTTTTATAAATATCTTTTCTGCTAAGCTATTCAAAAGATAATTTCAAATATATAAATAATGATGTTTCAATTTAATTAAACCAGCCTCATTTAGCTTGGTTTGTGTATTAGGAAATTATATATTATTTTATGTTGCATTATTTTGTGGGAATAAAAATCAACCCACGTATTATCCTTTTAATCACATCTTTTATTATGAAAACTGAACATCGAAGAAGGAGAAAAGAAAAAAAAAACGAAAAATACATTATTACATGTACATAGAAACACAGACGGCCAATCAGAAAAACAAATGCGTCATAGCGTCGTCACAATGTAGATGTATATATGCATGAAGAAATAAAAGAGTCAAATGAAATGTTTTTAGAATAATATGAAAATGAAAGTTTTTGTAATTATTGAAATAATGTCATTTTGAGTTTATTTCTCACCAACACCCCTGCGTAAACTCGATGACATTTAATCACAGTTCAACAAGGAAATTCGCAATTTTCGAAAAGAATGTCTCGGCAGAGGCTTCGTGAGCACATCGGCGATCATATTTTCCGTGCTTACATACTCAATCTTTATTGTGCCCTGCTCAACAAGGTCTCGAATCAGATGGTATCTTAACTCGATGTGTTTAGTTTTCTGTCGAAACTTATCATTTTCCGCTAATTTAATGCAAGAAAGGTTGTCTTCATAGAGTGTAATAGGACAATTTTGTTGCATATCAATTTCTTCAAAAAGGTTTATAAGCCATTTTACTTCTTGCGCGGCACTTGCTGCAGAAATATATTCCGCTTCCGCTGATGACATTGATACAGATTTTTGTTTTTTGCTTGTCCAGTATACAGTATTTGCTCCTATGCAGAACAAATTTCCTGTTGTAGACTTACGATCACTGGGATCGTTTGCCCAGTCGGAATCTGCATATACCCTCAAGACAGGCTCTTCAATATTATTATATGTCAATTTAAGATTAATTGTACTTTTTAAATATCTCATTAATCTTTTTACCGCTTCCCAATCTTTTGCTCTTGGGCGCTCATTTCTTCTACTCAAAATATTTACCGCGGCGCTAATATCCGGACGTGACACGGTTGAAATATATAACAATGCGCCTACAGCCTGTCTATATTGTGTATTTTCTGGTAAAAGGTTTTCCTCGTCATTTAATTTTATGTAACCTGTGTCCATAGGAGTGTCTGTAGGTTTTGAATTTTCTAAACCGTATTTAACTATAAGTTCTTGTATTTTGTGTGTTTGATCAAGAGTCATTGTATTTTCATTAGGGCGATTAATATTTATCCCAAGATATTGTTTTGCTTCTCCCAAGTCTGTTAACGGGTATTCTTGTTTTAGTTTGTTTACAATTTCTTTTATTTGTTGATCATTCCCCGCTATTAACAAATCATCGACATACACAAGTACATAAGTAGTTACATCGTTTTGTTTACGTTTATAAAGACACTTGTCGAATTGACTTTGAATAAAGCCTAAGTTAAGTAATGACTCATTCAATTTTAAATTCCATGCTCTCGCGGCCTGCTTTAGCCCGTATATTGCCTTTTTTAATTTACACACCTTATGTTCTTCCCCGGATACCACGTATCCTTCTGGCTGATGCATATAAACATCTTCACTCAATTTACCGTGTAAAAATGCAGTCTTGATATCAATATGTCTAAGACTTAAATTCTTATAAAGACTCATTGCCAAAAAACTTCTCAAGGTTGTGTGAGACGCCACTGGGGCGAAAGTCTCATCGTAGTCTATTCCATATTTCTGTGAAAAGCCCTTCGCAACCAGCCTAGCTTTGTATTTTTCAACACGGCCCTGACTGTTATATTTTGCTTTGAATGCCCATTTGCACCCTACTATTTTCATCCCTGGTGAAACCTCAACTAAATCCCAGGTGTCATTCTGCTTGAGTGAATTTATTTCATCTAATGTAGCATTGATCCAATTTTCCTTTTCTACAGGGTTTTCCATACTTATTATATCATCCCAGCATTTTGGTTCACTTATTCTTTCATTGTGTAATGTGAATGCGAATCTATCTGGTGGTACCCCTTTATTAGATCTTTGTGATCTACGTGGAGTATTTTGAGAATTATCTGACACAACACTATCATTAGTTTCATCTATCTCTGAGTCTATTATTTGCAAATTTGGTGATGGATTTTTATTATCACTTTTCTCATCATTGTTTTGTGATGTGTCATATTTAAGTATCGCTTGTTTTTCATTTTCTACAAATTTTACGGTTCGACTAATAATTATGTTTTTGCCATTTGTACAGATCCTATATCCTTTACTTCTATTGTCGTACCCTACGAATATACCTTCCTGTGCCGTATTATCTAATTTTCCTCTGTGTACCTTTTGTACGTATGCATAGGCACGACAACCAAATGGTTTTAACATTGATAAGTCAGGTTTTCGACCTGTCCATAATTCATAAGGTGTCAATTCACACGAAGATGTTGGGAGTCTATTTTGCAAGTAAACTGCGGTATTTATTGCCTCCCCCCAGAAAGAATTTGGTAAATTGCCATCTTTTAATAAACAACGTGCCATTTCAACTAAGGTACGATTTTTACGTTCAGCAGTTCCATTTTGAGAAGCTGAATAGGGAACAGTGAATTGGTGGTCTATACCTAATTTTGTTAAGTATTCATTTAATTCTGTCCCGGTATACTCTCCTCCGTTGTCGGAGCGGATTGCATGCAAAGTTCGTCCGAATTTATTTGATGTCATTGCGATATATTCCCTCAATTTTGCAAAAACTTCATCCTTTTTTCTCAGTAGGTATATTACTGTAAATCGACTAAAATCGTCTATAAAAGTTAAAAAATAGTATTTTCCACCGACCGTGGGGGTTGTCATTGGTCCACACAAGTCAGTGTGTACCAACTCTAGTGCTTTAGTTGCCCTAAACTGAGCCTTTTTGGGATAAGGATTGTCCGTTAATTTAGTTAATATGCAAGTTTCACATGCATTATCATGTTTGCAGTTGTCTAGTTTTATCCCAACTGCCATGTTGTTGTTTACCAATCGTTTTATATGACTAATGTTTCTATGGCCTAATTTAATGTGCCATTTATCAATGCAATTTGTATTTTCACATATTTTTACCATGTTTATAGTGTGTGTTGTATCATAGCTAACTTTGCATTCGTATAAATTGTTGTTAATGTAACCTTCAATGCATGTTTCTCCTTCATGCATTATTTTGCATGATTTGTTTTCAAATATTGCTACACAACCATTTTCAGTAGCTTCTTTTACAGATATGAGGTTTGTCTCTATCTCTGGTACATATAAAACATTTTTCAATATTATAGTATTATGTGTGTTATTGGAATTTATGGTGTTTAATTTCACAGACCCATGACCCAGGGATTCTATCTCCTGTCCATTCGCGATTGTTACGCGTGAATTATTATGATTAAATTCATGAAATTTATTCCTATCATTGCATACATGCGTTGAACAACCTGAGTCTACATACCAATTGTTAGATTTCTCACCGATAAATAGAGTGAATATTTTATCGTTAGGTTTTTTATTTTCACTCTAAGTAATAAGAGCCCTATCCGCGTTATGTCTGTCTTGAGAGTACATACCAGATTTGAAAGTTGATCTGGCATTGCTGGCTTTTGTTTGTTTCAGAGTCTTTTCTTTATTTTTATTTTTAAGATGCCAGCATTCTTCAATTGTATGCGATTTTTTTTACAATAACGGCAGAACTTTGAATTTTCTGGTTTCGGTTTAAATTTAACCTTTAACACTGAATTATTTTCAGATTTGTTTTCTTTTCTTTTAGAAAATTCATCAATCAATTTCGAGCGTATAAACTCTGGTACAAGATCCTTTTCATCACGCGATTCTAAAGCGGTAATTAATACATCATAACTTGGAGGTAAGGAACAGAGCATTAGGGCTGAAAGGTGCCTGTCATTTATTTCTTCTCCGAGCGATGCTAACTTATCTCGCAATTGATAGATGTTAGTTAAGTGGTCTATCATATCGCCACCTTCAGTTAATTTCGTAGAGTAAAGCTTTCTAAGCAAAAATAGTTTACTGCTGAGGGTTGAACGCTCATGTACAGCTTTTAAGGCGTTCCAGCATTCTTTAGCGGTCTCAAGATTTTTGACATGGATTATTTGATTATCCTCTATTAAGAGGTTTATAATGGCTCGTGCTTTCCTATTTTTGTTATTCCATGTGTCCGTAATAGGATTCGGAGCATCGTTAAGAACCACGGAATATAAATCTTCCTTTTGGAGAAACATTTCTAATTTAAATTTCCACACATCATAATTTTGTGCGTTAAGTTTTTCAATTATAGTGTCCTTGAGGATACTCATTTTAATATTTCAATTTTGTTTTCTTTCTAGTTTATAATAACTACAATTTTATATTTAATCATTCATATGTTTATTTTAAACATTCTTTTATTTCTATACTTTCGTTTTCAAGAAACAAAAAAGAAAACATATTTATTTATTTTCGCTTACATTTTTTTTATCATTATTATAGAAAAAAAAACTGTCAAGAATGAATTCAAAGTTTCGATTTAGCGCGTCAGTAGCATAATCTGATAGAATTCACAGAAGAAACTTTTATCAAATATTTAAATTCAAGATTTATAAGGTAAGTAAAATGCACTCACCTTGTATATGAGTATCCCATGAGGCTTGCAAAAACAGATGAATTTATTCCATGTATGAAAAGAAGAACCAATTTCTATTTTCTTTTATAAATATCTTTTCTGCTAAGCTATTCAAAAGATAATTTCAAATATATAAATAATGATGTTTCAATTTAATTAAACCAGCCTCATTTAGCTTGGTTTGTGTATTAGGAAATTATATATTATTTTATGTTGCATTATTTTGTGGGAATAAAAATCAACCCACGTATTATCCTTTTAATCACATCTTTTATTATGAAAACTGAACATCGAAGAAGGAGAAAAGAAAAAAAAAACGAAAAATACATTATTACATGTACATAGAAACACAGACGGCCAATCAGAAAAACAAATGCGTCATAGCGTCGTCACAATGTAGATGTATATATGCATGAAGAAATAAAAGAGTCAAATGAAATGTTTTTAGAATAATATGAAAATGAAAGTTTTTGTAATTATTGAAAGAATGTCATTTTGAGTTTATTTCTCACCAACAAATCTTGTATTCTGGAATATTCGAATATTGCATATAAGCGACTTGTTCCTCAGTTTGTGGATATTCTCAGCCGAGTGTAGCTGTGTTACAAGTTTGTTCTACTAATAAACTACGTTTGTTACTTAACTTCGTGTGTTCACTTCGACTCTTCACGACATCTATGTGACATTTTGGTGGAGGCGCCGGGTAAATAAACCTTGCAAACGTGGATAACAGTGACAATCTTCGTAGAAGTCTCCGTTTAAGAGGACAATCTCCCGAATACGGACTATATTTTCCAGAGACCAAAAAGAAGAAAACGAAAATGACAGAAACCAAAGTGCCAGAAGAGACCAAGCCCGTCGTATTGACTCCTACCTACCAGCAACCAAGGAGCCCATCGACCTTCCGAGGAGTGCCTGGAGAAGACCCTCTGAAATGGTTTAAAGAATACGATCGGGTGGCTAAATTTAACAAATGGGATGACATGATATGCTTAGCCAATGTGTATTTCTTCCTTGATGGTACGGCAAAGCAATGGTACGTAAACAATGAAGATACTCTGAATTCCTGGGAGGTGTTCAAGAAGGAATTAAGCGGCCTTTTCGGCGACAGACAAAAGTATACCAGGAAGGCGGAAGAACAATTGAAGTACAGAGCACAGCGGTCAGGAGAGAGTACACAGTCCTATATACAGAGTGTCTTAGGTCTGTGCCAGGAAATTGATCCTTCAATGTACGAAGTCGAAAAAGTGTCTCACCCAATGAAAGGCATTGCAGAGGGCATATATCAGACCCTGCTGACGAAAGAAATCAGCACCACAACTGATTTCATTAAATGGTGACACTACATCGAGGATATGAAGCAGAAGAGGGTTGGACAACAAAGATTCGAGAGGCTTCCGAACGTCGTACCAGTAGCAGCCATGGAGGAGGAACCAGATTTGGTATCACTTGTCCGCCAGATCGTACAGGAGGAAATCCATCGACTGATCAACCAGACGAAAGAACCTTCAGAGTCATGTTCGCCATTCCTAGAAGAAATAGTCCAAGACGAAGTTCAAAGGGCTCTAGCCCCCGTTTCAGCAACACCAACCAAAACTCCACGACGACCAACATATGCCACTGCAACCAGGGAATCCAGAGTCCCTATCCAGAGATCACCCACGCAGCCGAGAAAAACTGACCTTTGGAGAACAGCTGACAACAGACCAGTCTGCTTCCACTGTGGACGTCCTGGACATGTTGTGCGTTATTGCCGAGAGAGAAAGGCTATTTTCGACAGTTATCGACGCCGCCGACAGAACCCCGAAGAAATTGACGCAGAAGAAGAACTTCACCGACCAAGCTTCACTCGCCGTTCAACTCCTAGTCCAACTAGAGGCCGATCTCCAACACGCCGTTTCAGATCACCGTCGCCATATCGTCGATCAAGTCGATCTCCAAGCCGCAATAATGAGGAAAACTAAACGGAGCGACCTTCCAAGGAGGTGAGGCCGCATGTAATCAAAATCCTCCGTCGGCCGCAAAGATGACTTGTAACCAACTAGACGTAATCGTGGATAAAAAGTCGGTACGAGCCTTAGTGGATTCTGGAGCCTCATTTTCTGTCATCTCCGATAAGTATCGTCGATCTCTAAAGAAGGTTCTGTTTTTTGAAGTCAAGAACGTTATGCTCAAAGTCGCCGATGGAAATTTTGTCCGGCTGATGGGAAAATGTGTTTTACGTATTCTCATAAATAGCAGAGAGTTGCCCTTTGAATTCATTGTTTTGCCGCATTCTAGTCATGACATAATCCTTGGATGGGACTTTTTAGGGGCTTCCAAAGCCGTGATAGATTGTGGACAGAGTGAACTATTTTTAGAGGACGTTTGCCAAGACGTCACAGCGATGGATGCCTGGAAGTTATACGCCACAAGAGACTACACTCTCAAGCCCCAATCTTTAACTAAAATAGCAGTTTCAGGATGCCAAGTACGAAGAGACGTAAATGTCGTCATAGATGTCAATAAACATCTGCTCTTCGAGAAGAATTTCGCTATACCATCCATGCTATCCTTATACCATAACGGGCAAAGTGAAATCTGGGTCGCCAACCTCCAGTCCAGGAACCAAGTCATTCCGAAAGGAATATGTTTAGGCCTAGCCGAACCCCTGAATGAAGGACATTTATGTGCGATTGCCGACACGACTGATGGCCTGGATACACGAGACACGTCAAACTCCCCGATGGTCTGCTCCCGGATGTTGTCTCCCGAGTTGAGCAACGAGCAAAAAACAAAGCTAGCCCAACTGTTTCGAGAGTTTTCCGGAATGTTCGAGAAGACTGACAAGTCGACAGCCTCACGGACGAATGTGAAACACAGGATTAATACAGGTGATCCACCAGCTAACGAGCCTACCGAGTATCATCGACCGAAAGAGGCGTAATTCGTGAGGAAGTTCAGAAAATGCTTGATAAAGGTATCATCCATCCATCTGCAAGTCCCTGGTCATCACCCGTGGTGCTCGTTAGGAAAAAGATGGAAGCTGGCGTTTTTGAGTTGATTACCGGAAGCTCAATAAGATCACGAAAAAAGATGTCTATCCTCTACCTCGTATAGACGATACGCTAGACTGTTTGAAAGGCGCCAAGTTCTTTTCTTCCATGGACCTCTGTTCTGGCTATTGGCAGATAGAAGTAGACGAGGCGGATCGGGAGAAGACGGCATTCATAACCCCCGAAGGCTTATATGAGTTCAAAGTCATGCCATTTGGACTCTGCAATGCCCCTGCGACCTTCGAAAGAATGATGGACAATTTGCTACGCCATTTAAAATGGACAGTGTGTCTTTGCTATTTAGACGACATCCTAGTATTTTCAGAAACTTTTGAAGACCATCTCACCCGACTAAGGCTTGTTTTGAAATGTCTTCAGGAAGCTGGTCTTGTACTCAACCCAAAGAAGTGCCTATTTGCGGCCAAAGAAGTAAAAATACTGGGTCATCTTGTTTCTAGTAATGGCGTCCGTCCAGATCCCGACAAAGTGAAAGCCGTAAGCAATTTTCCAACTCCGAAGAATGTACATGATATACGAAGCTTTCTTGGACTTTGTTCATACTTCCGAAGATTTATTAAAGGCTTTTGTTATCTCGCAGAACCCTTGCAGTTGCTTCTAAAAGGTGATGCGAAGTTTCATCGGGGTCCTGAAGCAACACCACCTGTAATAATGCCTCCGAGCTGAGCTCTACGTCACAGAAGGTCGTCCGATTTCATCCAATCCCCACGATCCAACATGTATCATAGGAAGTGTTGATTGGATAAAATCGGCCGATCTTCCATGACGTAGAGCTCAGCTCGGAGGCATTATTACAGGAGGTGTTGCCTGAAGAGGCCGAATCCTTCAAAAGTCTGAAGTCAGCCCTCTCTTCTGATCCAGTATTAGGAATTTACGACGAAAGCGCCCCTACAGAAATTCATACAGATGCCAGTGGGTATGGTATTGGGGCAGTCCTCGTCCAAAATCAGAACAATGCCGAAAAAGTTATAGCTTACGCCTCAAGAGCCTTGGCAAAAGCCGAAAAGAATTATTCCACCACAGAACGGGAATGCCTTGCCATTGTATGGGCTATCAATAAATTCCGGCCGTATCTATTCGGAAAACATTTTACTGTTATTACAGATTTATGAGTCTAAAAAATCCTTCAGAAAGACTGGCAAGATGGGCCCTTCGACTTCAAGAACATGATTTTTCAGTGACATATAAAACCGGTAAGAAGCACAGGGACGCTGACGCACTCTCGAGAAATCCAGTGGACGAAGAAACTGAGACGTCAAACAAATTTCTAGCTGTGACTACGAGTATGAACCTTGCGATTGAACAGAAGAAAGACCCAGATCTCGCAAAAATTATTCTTTCGAATAACCGCTCCAACGCGGATAAAAGAGATTTTGAATTAATTGACGGAGTACTATGTAGAAAGAATTTTGACCCTGATGGAAAAACGTGGCTGCCAGTCATTCCTAAACATCTACAAATGGACATACTGAGACATTTCCACGACGCTCCCACCGCAGGACATCTTGGTTTTGCAAAAACTTATGACAGAATCCGCAAAAGGTTTTACTGGCCTGGGATGTACAGAAATGTTGTTCGATGTGTGATGCACTGTCGAGAATGCCAGAGGAGAAAATTCGTTCCTCAACGACCTCCTGGACGCTTAATTTCCATTCCTCCAGCTATAGCACCTTTCCATCGCAATGGGGTCGATCTTCTAGGAAGATTTCCAAAGTCTACTCGTGGGAACAAATGGATCATAGTCTGCACGGATTACTTAACGAGATATGCAACAACGAAAGCCTTACCGACCGCTGAAGCCGAAGAAGTAGCGAAGTTCTTGCTCGAAGAAATTCTCTTAAGGCATGGAGCTCCCCGAGTAATTATCACAGACCTTGGAGCTGTCTTCCAATCCAAACTTGTTTCCGCTCTCGTCGAATTGTGTAATATCGATCATCGGATGACGACAGCATATCACCCTCAAACAAATGGACTGACGGAGCTGTTTAATAAAACTTTGGCTGACATGTTGTCCATGTACGTGGATACAGAACAGAAGAATTGGGATGAAATTCTACCATTTGTAACCTTTGCTTACAACACCGCTAAACAGGAAACGACGGGTTTCACGCCTTTTTATTTACTTCACGGACGTGAGGCTGAAACGACGCTGGACACAATGTTACCATTTTGCCCTGATGATGTCGACGACGATCACCTCGCCAAGATGATTGCCAGAGCTGAAGAATCAAGGCAGCTAGCCCGAGTGCGAAATCTGAAAGCCCAAGATAAAGACCGTCGACGTTACGACTCCAGACACCGAGTGGATTCTTATGCTCCTGGAAATCTCGTATGGGTGTTACTCCAGTCCGGAAAGTCGGCCTCTTGGAAAAGCTTTTAAGAAGGTATTTTGGACCATATCATGTTTTACGTCGTTTATCAGACGTCACCTATGAGGTGCAAGATTTTGATCCTGCCTCGCGAAGAAGAAAACTAAGAGACGTTGTCCATGTACTACGTATGAAACCCTACCATGATCCGGACAAACAGATTCAGAACACAAAAACACAGGATGTTGTTGATCCTCCTAAAACGAACGGTACATACAAGGGACCCATGACGCGTTCGAGGACTAGAGCTTCAACCCAGAAGTCCTAAAACAGCGAGACGCTGTTCTTTGAAAGGAGGGCGGTGCCACAAAGTCAGCTTTCTTTACAGCCGGCGTGGCATAGAGAAGTAGCATAGCATAGATAGCGTGGCATAGAGAAGTAGCATAGACAGTCTCTGGACTGTCACCCAGACGGCCTCAGTTCGATTCCAGCCGGGGGCAAGTAAATTGAAAGACTCCAAAAATTATTTCTAAAATCTTACGATTATCTTTGCATATTTAATTTCCTATTCTAGCAGTTTCTAGAATATTCTAATTTATGCTAATCTTATATTCTGGAATATTCGAATATTGCATATAAGCGACTTGTTCCTCAGTTTGTGGATATTCTCAGCCGAGTGTAGCTGTGTTACAAGTTTGTTCTACTAATAAACTACGTTTGTTACTTAACTTCGTGTGTTCACTTCGACTCTTCACGACATCTACGTGACAATATATCGAACTGAATAGTGGGTAGCCTGTTAGGTGGGGATTTTCGTTCTGTCACTGTGTCAAGCGTTTGGTCAAATTCATTTCTCTTAACATGAATATAATATGTCCTGTACAATAAATTTATGAGAACATACATATGATGGGAAACTGAGCAGAGTCCACCTATGCCAACTAGTTTATACATGTTTTTAATTATGAATCAATTGTTCTGAAGTTTTGCGCATTGATACAGAGTTCTTTAAAGGTGAAAAATATTAAGTTAAAAATGATTTCCAGATTATAATTAATTAAGATATTATTAAAAATCTCTTAATTAATCATTATACATAAAAATGCTCCAGGCGCATTAATTTTTGCCTCAGTTACCTATTATATATATATATATATATATATATATATATATATAACAAAAGTTGCTAGCCATTTCTTATTTATTACCATAGTCATTAGAAGAAAAAAATATTTCCGATAAACATAGGTGATTTTTTTCGAATTTTCCTCAAAAATATTTTTATTTTAATATTTTTTTTAGTTTTTTAGAATACAAAAAAATGAAATTGTTAATGAAATTGTGAATTATATGCTAACATATATAACTAACAATTGTGCAAAATTTTAGGGTAATTCGAAAAAAATTATGACGCCTGGAACATTTTGAACTAACCAAAATATGAAAAAAACTCGTTCTGAGAAAACAGCGTTTTAGGTTTTAATTTCACAGGAACTCCAAAATTTACCAGGAAAATTACATGTTTTTTTTTTTTTTTTTTTTTTTTTTTTTTTTCATTTATTTAAAGCTGATGAAATTTTGTGGAATCGTTTTTTGAAAGGAAAAAAAAATCGTTTTGGGGGACATATTCTTCTCAATCTGAAGGTCCATTCTTGCCTTAAGACTAAAACTTCATATTCGCAAAATATCAAAATTACTAAAGAAAATTAAGTCAAATGCGCCCTTTAAATGTTTCATTTTTATTTATTTATTTATTTATTTATTATTTATTTATTTATTTATTTATTTATTTATTTTATTTATTTTTACAACCGAACTGTGTTATACGAAGTAAAGATTCCCAATATTTAAATATGTGCGGACATTAAAACAAGTTAATTACATGTATTTACAATAAGCCGCTTAATATTTCAGAAAATGTTCATAAATATTCATGTTCATAAATATAAGCATGTTCATAAGCATAAATGTATGCATATTTACGTAAATTAAAAGCTAAGCATGCACAACAACATTTGATGTCTGTTTGTGTTTTTCTACTGCATTTTATGTTATATATATATATATATATATATATATATATATCAACGCTGAACAAAAATAGACGTCACTGAACAAATAGTTAAAAGAGAATTTTTGTTTTTTACGCAAAACACACAATTAAAAGTATTTTTACCAGAAAATTTTACCAGATATTTTCTTTTTCGAAAAACAGCATATACTACGTATATTTTGTTTGGGATAACAAAACCTTTGTACTTATTGTTGTAATAAAGAAAAATGATAAATTAATAACATTTTAGATTATCCCCTTTATTAAAATAATACACTTTCAGCATAATTCTCAAACATGGCACAAAATGCTTTTTACTTTCTTCTGTATGTAATATAGAGAAAGTATTCGATTCGTGAAAATTTTCGACCTCCATTTTTTGATGGATTTACACGTTTTGGGATGTCCAGAACACGAATTGATAGTTTTTAGAAAATGTCATGTTTGTCTGTATCACTTTTTTGTGGACGCTGTATCTCACGAATCAATGAATGAAATTTAAAAAACTTAGTATTTAGTTGTACCCTGACATAAACTGGTGCTGATTAGATTTGGAGATCAATCTCACAACAGGTGGCGCTGTGATCGCATTTTATGCAAACTTTTAACATGGCAGTATAGGATAAAATTTCGTATAAATGTGCATAATGACAGTTATTTTAAACTTGTGATTGTAAAATTAATATGAATTAGTTATAATAGTAGTAGTTAACTAGGAAAAAAATTTTGTGCATGTGGGGGCATCAGTTCCCACCGCTGGGGGGGAAGTACCCCCGGGGAGTAAATTTTCAAGATGGGTATCTATCGAAAGGTCTCGTTGATAATAGTAATAGTTAACTAGGAAAAAAATTTTGTGCATGTGGAGGCATCGGTTCCCCCCCCCCCCTGTGGGAGGCAAGTACCCCCAACATACACATACCTTTAAAAGGAATGGTTGAACTATAAATCTGTGATAATTCAAAACAAAGTTATCGATTTTTTTTACTTTTAACGAAAAATCGTATATATATATATATGTATATATTTTTTTTTTTTAACGAAATTTAACCAAACTTGGAATTTAGTTGGTCCCCGACATAAACTGGTGCTGATTATATTTGGGGATCAATCGCTCAACAGGTGGCGCTGTGATCTCATTTTTTTCTAAATTTTTAACATGGCGGTATAGGACAAAATTTCGTATAAATGTACATAATGTGAGTTATTTTTAACTTGTGATTGTAAAGTTAATATGAATTATTGGTAATAGTAGTAGTTAACTAGGAAGAAAATTCTGTGCATGTGGGGGCATCGTAAATTTTCGAGATGGGTATATTTCGAAAGGTCTCGTCAATACCTTTAAAACGAATGGTTGAACTATAAATCTGTGATAATTTAAAACAAAATTATCGATTTTCTTTTACTTTTAACAAAAAAAAATTTTTTTTTTAATCGCATTTTTTTTTTTCCTTTTTAATATTGTTACTGAGTGAATTTGTATAGGAAAATATAGAAGAAAGTCTTGTGGTGGCCACAACATACTAGTTTTTTATTAATTTTTTTTCATATTAAAAAAATTATAGCAGTTTTGGTTTTTAGAATACTAGATATATTAAGTGCACTTAGTATAATCTTGTTCACAATTATTTTTACATTAGTTATTTCAAAACATAAAGTGTCCTTATAAATATGAGAAGGAGTATATTACAAATTTATATTTGTGATTGTCATGTCGTCTAGATCTACACCTCCCACTTTGTTCTTGATATAAGAGACCCTTTTAGAGATATCTACAGTTTTGCATGATTTTTCGTGATGTATGTATGTGTGTGAGTGAACACGATAGCGTTTTCAAAATTTTTGTTCGAATAAATTGAAAATTAGCAAGTAAATTATAAGTCACCGTAGAACATATAGATTTTGAGGATTTTTTTATTTATAAAAACTGTATAGATTTTGGTGAATCTAGCACTTATAATTATTTTACAAGGACACAACGAAATATTCTTTATCATTATGAGCTATAAGGACTCATATTATTTGAAGTACAGTAGAGTTAAATGCCTTCGTCGATTGAGATTTCTATTACTTTAATTTATTTAAACAACTGTAGATTACTTAATGTTTGGAAAGTCGAGTAAAGCCACTCCAGATTTTTTCAGAAATTTTTTCAATTTGTGACAGAGTTGTATATGGAAAAACTGTACAATTTTGGGTACATTTTACCCTACGTATAGCCTTGCAAAATTAGTGGTAATCGAAAAAATTAAAATCCTTTGGTTTCATTTGGTTTCACAATGAACTTTCACCTCACCTATACTTTTATTATACTGAATTCAATGAATTCTTCCAAATTGTCTTTTATTTTTGAATGTTTTAAATTATTTAAATTTCAACTACTATATCAGACATTTGCTTTCATAATGTTAATGTAATTGCTTTCATGTTATGCGTTGATAATATTTTATTGTTACAGTAGTTGTTTTGCTCGTTCTTCGCATGGTAAATTAACTGTTTTATTTATTATATATATATATATTCATATTATATTAAAAAGTTTATTCTTGTAACTAACTGTTGTATTAATTCTTCAATTAAAGGTGGGAGGGATTTGGATTAAAATCAGTAAACACAGATAATTATAAATTGAAAGCAATATGTACATAATTCAATGTTACTTAATATTAATAAATTGCATTTATTAATTTTAATAATTGATTCTTTCTATTTATTAGCATGATAAGAAGTAAGTATTATAGAATAAAATTTTACTAATATAATCTAAATATAGTCTATAACAAAAAAAGCGACGCACCAAGAAGGAGTAATGCAAACAGGACAAAAATTGACATACGTACAGCGTTCGATGGAAAATGCAAAATTTTAAAGTTTGGCTGCCATCGAAGGAGCATGCGACGCTGCAGCGTATCTCAATTGCGCAACTGGTAGAATATTAAAAATGAGAAATTTTGATTCCAGGTCATAAATTCTTCGAGAATTTTATTCCATCTTCTTAAAAAGACAGTAACTATGCCTCGCATAGAGGTGCGCAAACAACATGCGCAGGTGTCAGCATTTGAGTGTGGTGTGTAGTTGGGCTCAAAGAAGCCATTCGGTCTAATCTGCGATTTTTCTGACAGTTGGATAGGAGCGGTATCGCTATTACCCTGACAGCACATCTCTTTCAGAAGACATCCTGAGGATATCCTATGGATAGAAGTACATCCAAGGGACATCCTCAGGATGTACTATGGATAAGTGTGCTGTTATGGTAGATAAAATTGACAGGAATGGGTGAACCATGGTCGAACAAAGCGTGAGGGAGAAAGCGGTCGGCCTAAAGAGAGGACAGAAAGTGAGAACCAGTCAATCATCAAAGCGGTACTCAAAGCTCCAATTCATCATTACCATCGTTTCTACGTGCAACTGGCACTTCAGTGACTTCAAAAACCCTTAATATGTGGCTCAATGAAATGGGGTTGAGCTCAATCCCCGGATCTCTCTTCCACTGAGAGCGTTTGGCGCATCATAAAAAAGGTCCTACAACCAGCTCGGGATTTTACCAATCTAACGCACCAACTGGACAAAATTTGTCACGATACTTCATAGGAGCACATCTGCCAACTCTATCAATTAATACCAAGCCGAATAACTGCGTACCTAAGGGCCAGAAGTAGATCAACGCGTTATTGACTTGTGTACTTTGTGAGGCCCTTTCTCTTGATTAAATCATTCAAATTTTCTGAAACTGTAATCAATTGTTTTTCTCCACATGTATATCACATCTACCAATTTTTGTCCCATTCGGATAACTCCTTCTTGGTGCGTCGCTTTTTTTTTGGTATAGAGTGTGTAATTTAATTGCTTTACATATAAAATAATTAATTTTCCGTGCGAAGAATGAGTACAACAGACAGTAAATAATTAAAAAAGTTAGTTGTAAAAGAAATAGAAATTAGACTTAGAAATTCTTAAGAAATTCTTAAGAATTCTTTAGAAATTCTTAAAAGAAATAGACAAATTTTTACAAAGATTTTTAGATTAATCAATTTAGATTTTTCTAGAATTTGAACACCCCAATAGAGGTAACTGTTTTGCTCGTTCTTCGCATGGGTAATTAAATGTTTCATTTATAAAAAACAAAAAATAATAATTATATTAAAAAGTTTATTGTGTAACTAACTGTTGTATTAATTCTTCGCTCAAATGGGATGAGGGGATTTGGATTAAAATCAGTAAATACAGATAGTTGTAAATTGAAAGCAATATGTACACTATTGAAGGTTATTTAATATTAATAAATTGTATTTATTAATTTTAATAATTGATTCTTTGCATTTATTAGCATGATACGAAACAAGTATTAAAGAATAAAATTTTTCTAATATGATCTAAATATAATTTAATTGCTTTACATATAAAATAATTAATTTTCCGTGTGAAGAATGGGTACAACAGACAATAAATAATTTAAAAAGTTAGTTGAAAAAGATATCTTAAAAGAAAGTAGACAAATTTTTACAAAGATTTTTATTTTTATTTTAAATGTACACAAGCTTTTTTTTTTCTTTTCTAAATTAACTGTTCATTAACGAAAGCGAAATAAATTTTTCCTCGGATTTTAATCTCTGTCAAGTCATCTGTCGTAACATACATTTTATATAACAATCAGTTTAAAATTCTAAATATATTTCTGCTTTAAAAACTCATATATATATTAACAAAAAACATATTTATATATGAATAATATTTTGTACAATTATGTTGTACAACATGTTTCTTCAGAAAATATTCACATGTGACCACTTAGCCGTACGTGCTTGAATGCAGATACGTTACCGGAGAAGCCGAAGAGGAGGCGGGTCACACATCTCCTTGTACACCACCGCCTTACGTCTTCGATGTCGCTGAAGCGTAGCTCGGTGGCTTTCGATGCTGCTGGTGTTACTGATGTTAAGGATGGAGATACTACTGATCTTAAAAAGGGTGGAGAGGCTGAGAGATGATAAAAAGAAGGAGATGCTGCTGCTGCGGTTCGGTGATGATGGTAAAATGAAGAGACTACTGATGTTATGTAGCTGTCACAAATCAGGAAAGAAAAAAAAATAAAAGTCACAATCGAGAAGAGTTTGTCAAGTCCGGTAAATATAAAGTCCAATTAGAGTGCATGATATTTCAGTTTCTATCCTCGAAAACAACATGTGAAGATGCATTTCTTTCTGCGCCTTTAAAAACAGAAACAAAGCATAAGAGATTCCTTAATAGTCAGAATTGGTAATATTTAATAGTCACAAGTATAAAGTATTAAATAATTATTACGAGGATCATCCTAAAAATAAAAAAGCGTTTTAAACTCACGAGTCTCACATTCCTCCCAAAACCCCCACCACCGTATCATGGACCTCTCGCATTCCTTTGCGCTTCTCTGACATCAAGCGCCAAATGTAAGGTTCATAATATAATACTCTTTTTGAATTCGAGAATAGTCTACGTCATCGAATTTTACAGACAGATAACCGAGCTTCATGGCAATGTGATGAATGAAATCCAGTTCGAAAATAATGCATTGTGCTTTAATGAACGAATATTCAGGAAAAAGAACACTAAATTTGACTATCATTTTGTAACTGAAGAACTAAAATAAAGGATTGAAAAATTCAACAGTATAGATGTCTTGGTGAACTCAGCTCATTTTCTTTTTAAATTAGTAGAACAATCCTTTATAAAAACTGTTAGTAGTATATTGGGCTACACATCTAGTGGTAACTGAATATGCATAAGTCATAGAAAATCGGGTGATATAGGGGAGAGTGGGGATGAATGGGACATTTTTCATGTTTTTATTAATAACGTTCAACATATGTAATTCAGAATTTTATAACATTGCTCATAAGCACACTTCAGTAATCAGTTAGAAATAAACATACTAACTTTAATAAAAATTTATCATTTTTAATTAATATATATTTTTTTTACATTGTCCCATTCATCCCCACATGTGGGGATGAATGGGACAGGACTGAAGTTAACACAGAAAAGAAAACAAAATGGAAAGTAAATAAATTTTTAAAGTTAAATGGGTTTATGTGATTTTATTACACACTATGGATTTACTGAAGTTAACAAAAACTGATGTATTGACTCAAATTAACATCGAAAGGCAAAAGTCATTTGGTTCGCACAGTTCCTAGTGCTCTAGGCTTTGGTAATTTAATCTAATAAGATTTAACCTAAAAATAAATAAATAAATAAGACACTAGAAAGATATAAATCATTGTAATAGAGTACAAATTATCCAGATAAATTTTTGTTTCCGACTGATCGGGAAAAATAAGCATTCTATTGATAATAACCAGGATTTATTTAATTAGCTTGATTGAAATTGTGATTTAATCAAATTATTATTAGTTTATTTTTTTATTTTTATTTTTTTAATTGTTGATATTATTGATTTAAGTTGCATTGAATATTCTAAGTTATAATTTTTTTAATCATAATTATTATAAACAAAATTCGGAACAATTAATTTCAATCTATTTTTCTCTAAATCCATGCTATTTTTATAATTCCATGTTATAACTACTGAACTACAGGTTATAAAAATATTGAAAATCTATTTACGATTTGTTTTAATATAATTCTTGTGTACAATTTTAAATTAGCACATAGTGGGGAATGTCCCATTAATCCCTATTCAAACTGTCCCATTCATCCCCACCACCACATGATCATATAAAACAGAAAATATGTTTAATGAACAATTGTCAAAATTCTTCTTGAATATCATAAACACAGTAAAAGATTATGCCAATCAATAAAAGTTACTTTGGCAGGAAAAGACACTTTAATTTTTTTCTGCCCTTCTATACATAGAACAACTCTGAAACTACACTTGATGAATGACCTCAGTACTGCCATATATCAGAAAAATTGTCAAGTTTCTGGTGCATGCAAAACATAAAAATTTTCTACTGTCCCATTCATCCCTCACTCTCCCCTACTATGATGAATGTTTAAATTTGTATAGCGGCTACGTAGAAAAATAGTTACGGTAATATATGTATTGTAAAACAAGTTTTCATTCATTATCTCAAATAAAACAATCAAGAAAAATAAATGTTCTTCATTTTTAGAATGATCTTTGTACATATATCAACAGCGTATCATCCCTAATACGTATTTCGCTATAAAATGAAGGTATAACACAAGTAAAAATTATTTTGTGCATTTATATATACACTAAGATATGAAATACAAAATTTCGCTTATAACTGGTTATATATTTTTTAAATATTGGTAAATATTCGTTTAGTGTATCAGATTCATCATTCTTCAGTTATTCATGAGAAATATAGGAAAGAAGTATAAAGCGCTAATGGTTGTAAACAAAAATGATAAAAAAAAAAAAAAAAAAAAATGAAGCATTTTGATACACGCTAATTCATTTTCTTCAAGAAATAATTTTTTACGAGTAAAAATTAGTATCCTTTTTTTTTTACATATACAGTTAAAAAATATATGTGCGGGAAATAAAAGCGAGTAAATGATCTTTTTTTTTTTTTTTTTTTTTTTTTTCCAAGCAATTTTGGCTTGAAAATAAGTATGTACTGGTATGAATTTTAAGTACAGATACACTTTTTTTATTAATTACATACACATAAATAAGAAATATTATTGTTCGATTCCCACCATCTAGTCATAATCGATTCCTAACATGATCGACCTTCTCACACACTGACACTCTCAACTCAACTCTTTCTGTTCAACGAGCACGAACATCTAAACTCTACTCGAACAGAAAGCGCTCAACAAACAGCCTATGTTGTGGTTTCATCCGCACGGCAGCTTGTATGCTACCTTTCGCATTAATCGCAATAATATGATTTACTTATATTATATTGTTTTTTGTTAATTATTCACTCGCAATCTTTTATCGCACTTTTTGTTTTCAACACATATTCAAATCTGTGTATGGTTAATATAGCTTCTGTTTGTGAAAGAAAGTAATGAGTATTTATTATGATCTTCACATCGCGTTACAATTATTTTATTTTAAGTGCAGTACTTAGGTTTTATAGATAGACGTTATCAAAATTGTTAATACAGGTGTTTTTTATGAGTATTAGAACAATGCTACTTTCTCAAAAAACTATTTTCTACATGTGACCTCAGAATGTTTGAAAAAATCAGATAATTCTATAACGATGTCGTCTACGTATTGTATATTATATTGTAGCAATTAGCGCATTGGCTATTTGTTAAGCGTTAAAGCTCTCGCCTGAATTTTAGTAGTTTCTCAGTTCGATTCCAAATTTTTCGAAGTCACCACCCTGGACGCAAGTATGAGCATGCAATGACATTATCTCCATTGGGGAACAATTATGGTAGCACATTTTTTGAGCAAAGTGTTGTCTCAAAAATGAGAATATGTCGAGTTATTTTTTTTATTAACTCGATTTTTTGTTTGTTTGTCCAGTACAAATCTTGCAATCGATTTTTAACTAACTTCCCGAATAGCTAGACATTTGAACTTTTAGAATAGCTCGAAACACGATGACAATGCATTTTTTTTTTTTTTTTTTTTTTTTTAATACTTTTAGCCAATTGTTTCGAATCCTCGCTGCCTTCGGTAGCGTTTATAGGATTCAACAGAAAATTTAAAAACATAGTATATAAAAAGTTCTTCTTATCTTGTAATTATTTAAAAAGAGGGATGTTTTAAAAATAACCAAATGTTATTGTACCTTTTTTGAGAAGAGGGTGTATTTCAAGAATTTACTCATAAATTTACAGTCCACTTAAATAATTCTATCGTGTTTTTTTTTTTTTTTTTTTTTTTTTTTTTTTTTTTTTGTACATCTTCAATATTTTTTTTCCTTTTTTTAAGTATTTTTTCAGGAATATAAAACAGACATCATAAAGAAATTTAAAAGGATGTATAAAGATGTACAGTCGGCAGCAAAATTATTCGAGGGCTAGCAATAATTCCTATGTAGAAATTAATACTAGCGCTCGAATAATTTTTGCTGCCGACTGTAAAATATCATGAATCAGTAACATTTTTTAAAAATAATTTCTTCGATGTTCAACTTTACGTATACATGACATAGAAACAATTCTTTGAAAGAAATAATATAATAAAATTTCTGACGCTGAACTGCTCGTATGAAATCTGTTCCTTTATGCCATAAGAGAAATTACTTACCGACGGAGACACAGTTCCATATGCTTTGAGGTGACGCTTTTAGTGAAGTCGAGCCACTTTGAGATATCTTGCTTCGACTTTTCATCCAATACATCCCGAAAGTGAGAATTCATTCTGATGGCCTTCAGATAATCCTCATGGTGGACTCCGTATAGTTCCGGCCACCAGATTCCTTTGACTGCTTCAACTTTAATTTGAAACCATTCTTTAGCTTCACTGATATTAGCGGGATTTCGATCTTTAGTTCCCATGTTTCTAAGGATGTCATCTGACCAGGCTAAAGCCATATCAATCAATCTAAAAAAAAAAAAGCATTCATACAATTATGTTATGTTACATTGCAATCTATGTATAATAAAAATGTATATTACAATCTATGTTTATTGTCATATCTATATATAATTTAATTCTCCGTGTTGGGAAAAGAAAACTATCCAGAAATATAGTTTTATATTTCTCTTTTCAGTGCAGATAAAGTCACAAATGTTTAAGGGCAAATTTAGAAGGTATTAGAATTTTACATTTGCAGACGAAGAAAATAATCAGAAAATAATTATAATATTTCATTGTACCTTAGTTTTTATTTAAATTACATAAAAATTATGTCGTACGCACTGATTAACGCTGCTACTTGACAAATCTTATTCTATACGGCAGACATTTCTTTTTTATTACTCTTTTTTTTTTTTTTACCTTTACATTCCGTATATTTATTGCTATATGTATGAAAGTTGCTGTACTATTTTTGATATATCTTCTAATTATATAAAAGTAAAATGGTTATAATTATTATATCATGTACAATATCATACATCATTCAATCAAAATATCCATCAAATAATCAATATATATCTTCAAAAAATAATCAATATTGTAATCAGTGTATAAATAATAATGCAAATATATATATATATATAATCAATAAATAATAAAATAAATAATCAATACATATCATTAATATTTGAAATCAAATAATTGATATATCAATCATAAATCAATCAGTATGAATCATAATGTATATAAAATGTAATTCTTAGATTTGTTTTTAATAAGTATATTTTATTTTATTTCAGTCAATTACCAATATATACAGTCGGCAGCAAAAGTATCCGAGCACCAGCAATAATCCCTGCCTAAAGAAAAGTACACTTAATACTGCTTTGTTAAATAAATCCTTGTCGAGTCGTGTTCTTAATCAATCTAAGAACATGATTCGATAAGGATTTATTTAACAAAACAGTATTAAGTGTACTTTTTTGATATCGGAATTATTGACTAGTGACCGGATAATTTTGATGCCGACTGTATATATACATATATATAGATATAGATATGAGTCAGTATAAGGAATCAACAATAATCCTGCTAATAGTTTTAAGTGTTAAAGAAATACGTAAAAGCATATTTACATGTCAATCTCATGTTCTTTCAATTTCTTCTTTTCAATAAGCAATTGTTTATCTTCGGGATAATTTTCAATGTGTCTTTTTGATTTAAGACTAGATCTGAAGAAATAAAATAAAATAAAAAATTCTTACATGCAATTTTATTGATTAACTTTTAAGAAGCACATGTTTAGTCAGCAATTTACTTAATAGAAATATATTTCTGGAACTTCGAAGAAGACCTCATGCCAGAAGTTTATAACAGTGAACTTCAAAATTTTAAATCCCACAAAATTAATAACCTAGGCTTTTATTTAAAAACAGTGGGGAAAAACCTCATATAAAAAATATAAATATTCTCAACTATAATATAATATCTGCATTTAAATGCCAATTTAATTCAGGTTTCAAATTGAGAACAAGTTTCTTTTCCTCTTCCCATTTTTTTACTATGTTCTATAATCGGTTAAAGCAAGAATTGGATTCGTAAAAGTTTTCCAGTTCCGGTTTTTGATAGCCTAATTCGTTTTTTGAACTCCAGGACACGATTTAAACATTTTTTTTAAATGACTGTTAGGGTACAACTATAGTATTTCCCCACAGCTGAATTTGGCGATTTTTCTTTGGCGCCGATTTGAACGATAACGATGTCGTTCTAGGCTGTTTGTGATATAATATGGCAGTCTGCATGCTATTTATTTTGGATTTATGATTTTATGATTTATGATTTATAATTTAGCTTATGATTTTATCATTTATGATATATGATTCATGATTTTTGGATTTATGATTTAGCCATAATCGACAAAAATAAATCGCCATATTCAGCTGTGGGGAAATGCTATAGTTTTTTCACTGTTACTCTGTGTCTGCTACAAAAACTTTGTGATACCTCTAGAACTAATAACAGAATTTCATACAAATTTATATGTAATTGCACCTTCACATAAATTAATCCCTATCAAGTTTTGGAGCAAATCATCCAACAGATGACGTTGCCAATTCATTTTTTTTTATAATTTTTAATATATCAACATAGAACAAAATTTCGTATAAGTATGAATTATTTTTAAAGAATCATTTTGAAATTAAAAAGAAATATTTCTAAAGTTAATATTCAACTAGAAAAAAAGTGTTGTATATATTATAGCATCTCTTGATTCCAGGAGAAAAGTACCTCCCGGGGATATAAATTTTCATTATTTTTCAAAGGAACTCGTCAATAAAACGAATTTTGAACCATAGATAATCTGAAACAAAGTTTTCGAATTTTTTCAATTAAAAAATAAATAAATAAATAAATAAATAAAATAAAATCTCGTTTTTAGGTCATAAAATTGGCATTCTTTTGACCGGTTAGAACTATAATCTAGTTCTTTTGTGTAGCCCTGTAAATGAACAGTGAATGATTTTCCTGCCATATACATGAGGCGTGTGTTTATGCATATAAAAAATATATATTCATTTCATTTGGTTTAATGCAGTCTATAAATGTTAAACTCTACTTTCCTGCATTTTCCCCCATAGACGTAATGTATTTAAATACTCTTGTTTGAGTGTACCTGTACGCGAACCATTTGCTTCATCTCAACGAAAAGCTTAGACGTGATTTTAATAAATAAGTTCTACTGTGTGATTTTATATAAAAATATATATGAAAGAAAATTTTGCATACAAGGTTTTAATTGAGTACGCAAAGAATATCGGTAATGTAATACATATAGTGATCATTAATTAAAAAATAAGAATTATAATTTGAAATATTAGCCAGCTGCAAAAGGGTTAATAGAGAAGTACATAAAAATAGTACTACGCTCGAGCTTTTAATACATATTTTGTCAAAACTGTATATTCAGTCTAAAATCAATTAAGAGGGGATTAGTACCAGAAATTAGTTTTAGATTTGTGAAATAAAGCTTACTATTTCTTTTAAGGCTTATAGAAATGATTACTTACAGCATAGACAAAATACGACATCCAAAATTAGTTACTTTTAACATTTTGTAACAGGATAAATCAAAGATTTTCTTAAGCGAATATAAACGTCAAATAAATCAATTAATCAATCACAAAGTCGATCACTTTATAGCGTTTTATAAAAAATGGCTCAGAAACGATACCACATAAGAGGAAGTTTCGTTTAGAACTGAAATATTTATTGTTTTGATATTGTTATACACAACAATACATTATTAAACAAATTACTTTAATAAATTAATTCTGATACAATAATCATTTTGGTATTGTTGGAAGTATTGTTAGAATTCAAGTGATTGTTTAACAATGTTACTCGACCGTCATAAAATCATTTTTGAATATTTTATAAGTAAACTCTTTTACGAACAGTTTTAGTATAGGATCCTTATTGGAGAAAATTGAAATTTGGCATCGAAGTAGCTCAGACGTTTCTCGCCAAGTTTTTTACTTATGCAACTGCGATTTTCTAATTCATCGCCAAAATGGATAAAATTTTAAAAATCGCTAAGGAATCCTTTTCTAAAGCTGTACCCTCATTTGAATTAATTACGCGTTTTCAACTTTTTTACAACATTATACACATATTTATTTTTACTTTCTCTTACCCATTTAATGGTATAAAAAAAAAGTTTTAGAGTCAAATTTTCTTATTTAAGTTTTTTCTATATTTACACGTTTTGGGCTCCTTTGAATCTTAAAATCGTGTTTTTAGCGTTTGATCAGTGTGTCTGTTTGTGAGGCAAACTCAAAAACAAATATTAACAGGAAGTTCAAACTTAGTATTCAGATCCTATTCCATATCAAGATGCTACTTGACACTTTTATTGAAAACGTACTAACTGTTCGTATACAGGGAAACATAAAAATATTCAAATACATTACGTCTATGAGCAAAGTTTCTGGTACGTTCAGTTTAACATATCCAGATTGCACTAAGCAAAATGAAATTAACAATATTCTTCATAGGCACAAAAGTATGTTTCGCGTAAAATATAGTATGAAAATACGTTTCCTTCGTTTACAGAGTCACACAAAATTCCGATATGTTAAAGCAATATTTAAAAATGCATTTTAAGTTATATTACGTTTTTCTTTTAATTATGCCGCACTAAGTTTAAGTATATTGTTTGGTACATATATAATTTATGAATAATATGCAGTTAAAGTTAGTCCAATAAGTTTCAGGGAGTGGTTTCGGCTCTCAATAATTTGAAATAACTTTTGAAATTTAATAAAATATATACATATTTTTTAATATTACTGCAATATTCAAACGGCGAATATCGGGGCAAGGCGGTAGTTCGTCTCTCACATAGAATCTTTGTCAAATAAAATTGCTTAAAAAGACCTCCACGTAGGACATTTCACCTAGGCCTAAGACCCATAATCAGTCAATGGGCATTAACTGGTATCACC
Organism: Salticus scenicus; assembly: GCA_963930645.1. Lineage (NCBI taxonomy): Eukaryota > Metazoa > Arthropoda > Arachnida > Araneae > Salticidae > Salticus > Salticus scenicus. The sequence continues at coordinate 45,486,013 of OZ005648.1, read as the reverse complement.
ACCGCAACTCGAAATAAAACTGTTCTCAGTTGTTGTTTAAAATGTACCAAATATATTCAGATATGGTCTCCTATGTTTTACCTTAAACCAGAGGTCATTAAAGGAGTAGGCTATGGCTGATTGATACGCCCTAGAAGATTTTCAGGTGTGCCGTGGAGTACTTCAAGGAAAAATGTGTCCAGCTATAAAATAAATATAGCTACTGTATTACAGCATTCTATATCAAATTTGATGTATATTTTTTCCCTTAGTTATCGCAATTACTTTTTAATTAAAAGTGTTTTTTCTTGGGTAAAAATAGCCTTTTTATTCTTATTGTGTGTACTACTAAATTAAAAGTTTTGAAAATCGATGTTATTTACATATTCCTTGTTCTTAGATAATTACACTTAAAATAAAATAGATGGTCAGGTCGTTATATCACTAGAAACCGGTGGTTGAAAATTTTCACGAATCGAATATTTTCTTCTTATGTATATTGAAGTAACATGAATGAACAAAAAGAAAAAAAATCTGGAGTGACTGCACTCGACTTTCTGAACATTGAGTAATTAACAGTTTTGTAGATAAAGTAAAGAAAGAGGAGTTGTTAAACAAACAAAAGAGATAAAACCATAATAAAGTGTTTGAGTATTTTTCTCCATATATTACATGATGTTTTATTTAACGCTACTGAACTTTGAGCCCATAGATTATAATGATAAAGAATTTTCGTTGTGTCCCTGTAAAAAACCTATAAATGCTAGATTCACCAAAATGCTTATAGTTAGAGCAACAGTGATTTATAATATTCATATAAATTTTCAGCTCGATTGAATAAGGCGTTTAGATGCTATCGCACTTTTAACTAGTATGTTGTGGCCACCACATGACTTTCTTCTATATTTTTCTATACAAATTCACTCAGTAAAAATAATTTATTTAAATAATTATTTTAAAAAATTATTTTCCATGATAATGCAAGTGATCTACATATTAGAGAAGTAGTATAACACTAAATATCCAAAAAAAAAAAAAAAAAGTGTATTTTATTGTCAATATTACATTTAAAAAAATAAATAAATATATATATATATTGTTAAAAATGAAAAAAAATCGATAGCTTCATTTTAAATGATCGAAGATCTATGGTTCAAGCATTTGTTTTAAAGGTACTGGCGAGCTCTTTTGAAAGCTACCCATCATGAAAATTTACTCCCCTCGAGGGGGGAATTCCCTCCAGGGGGGGGGGGGGTAGAAGGCGAGGCTCCTACACATACAAAAAAATTTTCCCAGTTGACTATCTCTATTATAAATAATTCTGGTAAATTTCATAATGATTATTAAAAAATAATTCTCTTTATGAACATTTATACAAAATTTTGTACTATACCACCATTTTAAAAATTTAGAAAAAGCGGGATGGCAACGCAACCTGTAAGACAATGTTTACCAAAAGTTGATAGGCACTAATTTATGTCAAGGTGCAACTACATACCAATTTGTATGAAATTCTGTGAAGTAGTTCCTGAGATACAGTTGCCACAAAAGTTTGTCACACACACACACAGACTGACAGACAAACAGACAGACATTTTCTAAAAATGGTCAAATCGTGTTCTACAGCTCTCAAAACGTGTAAATCCATCAAAAACCCGAGGTCAAAAATTTTTACGAATCCAACACTTTCTTCTATTGAATATAGAAGAAAGTAAAAATTTGGTCCCATAGGCCATAATGATAAAGAACTTTTCTTTGTGACCCTGTAAAAAAACTGTAAGTGTTAAATTCACCAAAATCTATACAGTTCGTGCAATTGTGACCTATAACATGTGTACAAATTTTTTGTTCAGATTAAATAAGCGTTTAGACGCTATCGCACTTTTAAAAATTTGGCCCCATAGGCCATAATGATAAAGAATTTTTCTTTGTGCCCCTGTAAAAAAACTGTAAGTGCCAAATTCTCCAAACTCTATACAGATTGAGTAATTGTGACCTATAATATGTGTATAAATTTTTTGTTCAATTGAATAAGGCGTTTAGATGCTATCGCACATTTAAGATTTTGGTCCCATAGGCCATAATGATAAAAAAATTTTCTTTGTGTCCCTGTAAAAAAACTATAAGTGCTAGATTCACCAAAATCTATAGGGTTCGTACTGTGGTGACTTACAATATACGCACCAATTTTTAGCTTATTCGAACAAAGCGTTTAGACGCTAGCGTGTTCACTCACAGACATACACACACACACACACATACACACACACATACATACATCATCGTAAAAATAGTGAAAACGGACTCATTGGACCTCGAAACGTATAGAAACATCAAAATCTCGAATTCGGATTTTTGACATGATTACAATACTTTCCTCACTATAATGTTCGGAAAGTAAAAAAAAAAAGTATAATGTGTGATGTTTCATTTATTTTCAAACACTTTAAAAATGCTCAAAACAAATAAAATTATACAAGAAGACTTAATTATCATACTTCATGAATATTTTCTCGTTCGAATACATATCGATAAAAAAATTCAGCTTTCGTAAAAGAGAAAATAAAAACCAATGATGAGCTCATAAACAGAGAAATAACTCAAAAGCTCGCTGGGAATCGATAAATAATTAAAATTTTGAAAATCTCATTAAAGAAAAATATCTCCAAGAAACAATTTTTAGATGGACTTTGAAAATAACCAACGTTTCAGCGAAAAACATGGACGATTATAAAACTAAATAGTAATTAAACGGAAAATAACTTACACTTACTCTTTTTACATACAAAAAAATAATAATGAATTCGGGACAAATAATGTTAGTACTAAGATAATAATTTATTTTTAAAATAATTATTAATAACACAGCCTTGGCATTATTTTTCGGCTCAATAAAAACTGTTTTTCTATTATTTAGCTTTTTGAAATTAGGGGGAGGGGGGACTTCTTTTTTCTAACAGAACATACATCGCCTTTAAAAAAAAAAGAAAGCAAGAAAAAGAAAATTAATTACCTTCTTCTATATTCAATAGAAGAAAGATTTGTATCAGCAAAATTTTCGAATTCCCGTTTCTGAGAATTTTATACATTTTAAGAAAATCTGCACACGTTTTGACCAGTTTTGGATGAATATCTGTCTATGTGAATTAATGCATGGAATTTGATACAAATTTATATATTTAATTACACTTTGACATAAATTGCTGTTCATCAACTTTTGGTATTTATCGCTGAACAAGTGGCGATGCTAGGCGGCGATTTCCCCTTTTACAGGAAGTCTACATCTCAGTTTCTATAGGTGTGATTGCACCAAACCGAACATATGAGAGGCTCATTACGCAAAACTACATTGTTTTAATTTGGGTGCATATCAACCCACAAGCAGCACTGCGATGCTGCAAATTTTCCCATTCCGAGAAGACTATATTTCAGTTTCTATACAGTACAAACGCCCCAAACTTGATATTTGAGATGTCCATTATGATAAAGAATGCTGACAGTTTGGGTGGTTATCGGCTGACAGGTGGCTCTGCTGTTACTGACCTGTGCATAGCTATATCACAACAGCTTACACTGAATTAATCTATGTGCATACTTACCAACCTAACTCGGAAGATCTTTAGTCCCACCCTTTTACACCTATTTATTCACGCTTTTTTTTTTTTTTTTTTTTTTTTTTTTTGAGTACTTTTCTTCTTATTTATTCCTAAATATATTTGAAAAGAATTACTCTAAAAATTAAGTGGTGTACAAAAAAGGGCGGGAGCTAACCCAAGTCGAAATTCATGCTGGTATTTGTTTGCTAGGCAAGCACTATATGCTTTATCCCAGCTAGTAAAATAGCATAAAACTACCATAAATATTTGCTAGTTCCACCAGAACTATCAGCAAGTCATGGTGTGTTTTGGCACACTTTATATGCTTGTCCAGCATATTTATTCCAGCTTATGTAGCTTGAATATTTTGCTGGCCTAGCAGCCATCACCACCACTACTTCCTTGCACTTTTTGCTATTCTAGCAGAAATTCACAACCAACAGATGCTTTTTTTCTTTGCTAGACTAGCATTAAATGCTGTATCCCAGCAACTAAAATAGCATAAAACTAGCATTAATATTTGCTGGTTGCACCAGAATTACCAGCTTGTCATGGTGTGTTTTGGCCCACTTTTATTGCTTGTACAGCATACATAATCCAGCTTTTCATGCTGGTATTTGTTTAGTGGACTAGCATTTGACGCTGTATCCCAGCAAGAAAATAGCATAAAACAATCTTCCGAGTTAGGTTGGCAAGTATGCTATGTGTATTCCAGTGCAACACACGAAGAACAGAAAATTTCTCCGTGATATGAAAATGAAATAGCTGATAATTTCAGGGGAAAAAATGAATGAATGTAGTGCAATTTTCTCCTATGCTTCAATAAATAATAATAATAATAATAATAATAAATACTTTAAATAAGGCCTATCAAAACAAACTCTTTGAACCAGCTAAGAATAAAACTTTGACAGAAACTTTTATAAAGGTACCACAGTTTCCAAGATAGCAATTCGCAGTTGCTGCCTTCAGACTCGAAACCGGTCATGACGGTCTTGCTGATTATTTGAACAGATTCGGACTGATGTCTTCTCCAAACTGATGTTCTACACAAAATTTATCAAGTAGTCGACACTAAATATCTAGGAGTATGTTTAGCGATTAAAAAAAAAAAAAAAAAAAAAAAAAAAAAAAAGTTTTTATAATAGATTTTGGAGGGCTAGAGACCAGATGCTGAACCTCCAATATGACTAACGTATAATTTTTATTTTTACTTTCTTCTATATTCAAAAGAAGAAAGTATCGTAAAAATTTTTGACCACGGGTTTTTGGTGGATTTACACGTTTTGAGAAATGTGAAACACGATTTGACCATTTTTAGAAAATGTTTGTCTGTCTGTGTGTGTGATAAAATTTTGTGGCGACTGCATCTCAGATACTACAGCACAGAATTTCATACAAATTGATATGTAGTTACACATTGACATAAATTAGTGCCTAGCAACTTTTAGTAAAAATTGTCCAACATCTTGCGTTGCCATCCCGCTTTTTCTAAATTTTTAACGTGGTGGTATTGGACAAAATTTTGTATAAATGTGGATAAAGAGAATTATTTTTTAATAATCATTAAGAAATTTAAAAGAATTATTTGTAATAGAGATAGTCAACTGGGAAAAAAAATTGTGTATGTAGGAGCCTCGCCTCCCCCCCCCCTAGGGGAAAGTCCCCCATGGAGGGGAATAAATTTTCATGACGGATATCTTTCAAAAGAGCTCGCCAATACCTTTAAAACGAATGGTTGAACCATCGATCTGCGATAATTTAAAATAAAGTTATCGAATTTTTTCATTTTTAAAAATTTTTTTAATGTAATTTTGAGAATAAAATTGACTTTTTTTTTGGATATTTAGTGTTATACTACTTCTCTAATATTGAAATCGTCTGCATTATCATGGAAGATAATTAATTTTTTTAAATAATATTTTTTATAAATTATTTTTACTGAGTGAATTTGTATAGGTAAATATAGAAGAAAGTCATGTGGTGGCCACAACATACTAGTTTTTACTGTGTTACGTTCATCGGCTTTTATGCAAAAGGTACAACTTAAGGGTAAAAAATGCATCAGAAACTTCCTTTTTTATTAACTTTTTCTTTAAGTATTTTTCTTTTCTTTTCAATGTTCAAACGCTTTTTACAATTTATTTTTCTTAAAAGAATAAAGAACTTGTTTTACAATGATTTTAAAAAGCAAATGTGTCTTTGAAATGTTTCAAATAAGTTCTTTGTATTTTTCGTTTTGTTATATATTACATATATATATTGAAATTGAAATTCTTCATTTTATTTTTCGGTTTGAAATTTTACGAGTTGGAAATTTAAAAATACTGATTTAAACTAATTTATTTTGTTTTATTTCAAAGACTTTAGGCTATCTTTCGTATGATTATATATATTAGTATGCATGTAATAGAAAATATACTTCTGTGCATACCTTTTCATTATTTTTTCTTGTGTTTTTATAACATGGGAAATATGTACATACCGGGTGATCCAAAAGTCAGGACAAACTTTAAAAATGAATAATTCGAAAACGAATCAAGATACAAAGATACGGTTTGCACCAAACGGATGGAAAAGAAGCCGGGTTTTGTGTGGCAAAGAAAAAGAAATAGTTCTGTTGGCGACCAACAGATGGCGCTGTCGTATTTCTGATGTAGGATTATGCAAAGCAACAAACGATATAAAAAGGAACAACTACAGAAGGTAATGGTAGTCGAAGCTTATATGCATCGAAATATCACATTCTCAGTCGCTACTTTAATCACGCATGGCCTCCAAGATCTCCCGATCTGACACCCTGTGACTTTTGGCTGTGGGGATTCTTGGAAGTCAAAAGTGTACCGCGACCAACCGGCATCACTAGCAGCACTGAAAGATGCCATCCGCCAAAATGTGTCTGCCATAACGCAAGAAATGCTACTAAATGCTGTGAACGATGTGGTGAATCATCTCACAGCTGTACTTCTGAATGATGGACATTGAACAGTTACTGTAGTAGTACTAATTAACTGTAATTAAGCTGACTCGTAAGTTGCCAAATTTTTTTTTTCATTTGTAAATAATATTTTGGTGAAATAAAACACTATAGCGCCATCTGTTGGTCGCCAACAGAACTAATTTTTTTCCTTTGCCACACAAAACCCGGTTTCTTTTTCATCCGTTTGATGCAAACCGTATCTTTGTATCTTGATTCGTTTTCGAATTATTCATTTTTAAAGTTTGTCCTGACTTTTGGATCACCCGGTATTATGTTAATTGTATTTCGATTTTAAATTCATATCTTCTAATTCCAACAACTTTATTTTAGAAATTAGAATGTGCATAGAACGAAATAACAAACAAATAAATGAAGTTCAAAATAATATATCCAATAAACGTATCTGTGAAATATTTATGATAAATGTATTTTTTAATGACGAAAAAAAATAACAATAGTGATATCGATATTCTCAAATAAATGTTTTGTCACATATATACATATTAAAGTTTTTCCTCCTCATAAAACTTTCTTAATGTTGTTTTTCCAAATGTTTCTATTATTTTTTTTTAATGAATTCTAATTACATAATTTACCTACGCTGTTTTAATAACAGTATTTTATAAGCAGTTTTATGTAGTGATTCCGATGACATCTACAAATATTCTTCATATTTTGTTGTCTAGTTTACTCTGAATTTTTTTTTAAATAAAAATTTAAAACACGTTTAATTTTTTAACATTAATAATCCGTTTCTCAATTCTGCCTTTTTTTGAGATTTTTCTATCATTTCTAGTATTGACAAAAATCTTTAATACATTACTTTAGTTAAAAATATAATTTCATTTGCATATAATGTGAATAGGAATAATTTAAAATTTTCGTAATAATCTATGTTCTCTGCCTTCTCTTATTAGTTTTGCGGAATGAATAAATTGCTCATTTCCTTAATTAAATAAGTAAAAGGGAAAAGTTCAGATAATATACATAAACACATTGGTTTTTATAATTTCGTAAAAACCATTTATAGCATATAAACTATTTCATGTATAAAAAATGCATTGTCGAAAACATATTAGGAGGTTTAATTATTTGTGTATGAAGAACTGATGGATATTAAAAGAAACTAATTTTAGGTAATATATGAATATATATTCAGAATTAAAAAACAAAAAGAAATGAAAAATAATAATAAATATTATTCTATTCCACTGGATTTTACATGCTGTATTTTAGTATTATAATGTTTCAAAAAAAAAAAAGAAAGAAAGAAAAAACGACAGATAAGGACACTGCATTTTAAATATTTTTAAATGTCTACTAATAATTTTCATATTGTCTTTAAACGTATATATATTTTTTTTTCTGCATATATTTTTAGTGTCAAATCAATCGTTTTTTATTTTATTTATTTATTTAATTTTTTAACAATTACTCGTATAAATTAGTAGCTCTTGAGTACTGATATAGAGATAAAAGAAAAAAACTTATTCATAATCAGCATTTTTACAGAATCATAAATACGCATATAACTGCATTTCTCCTTTTTCTTAGAAGTACCTTCATCCTTCATCCTTCTAAATATTTAATTAATTAGATCAAACAATAATACTTACTTTTATTACGACGAAATTTCAATCTAATCTATCCTTAGATTTAAAAGCTTCTTTCAATTACAATTAATAGATTATATTAAAATTTGTATTGAATTCTAGCTAAATTCAAGCTTTTCTTTATAACTTAAAACTTAACATATGAAAAGTTTTCTTAAGACTATTCAGTCAAATGCGCTTTGCCTTTTAAGTGCTGTTTTGAAAAACAAAAACTATAAGATGCTTCAGTCTCATTTACATACTCAAGTACTTCTTTACATTTTGTCAAGAGAAAAATCTCCGCTTTTAGAAAGCAAGTGCATTTGACTTTTATAAATGTTGTTTTCGGAACATGCATTTTAAAACTCTTTTATAGATTTGTGCATTATTTTGAAAAAATAACATAAGCGATGAAATTTCTTTTAAATGCTTTCATTTAGAGATAAATTTCTACTTTGGTACACTTTGTATAATAGTTTGTAGTAATAGAATTTTTTTTATAGCTAAGTAAAATACATCAGAATTTGGAGTGGAAGATTGTTTCTGTATCAGTTTTGAATGTTCTACAGCATTAATAATAAAATTAATATTCTGAATATGAAATAAATAATATTATGTCAATATTGTTAATAACATTAAAATTGATTCCATGTTAAATAATAATGAAATTATTTAATTGATAGCAAAATAGATACTTAGAGTAAATATTTCAAACGACGAACTTACTAGATTAGGTATTTCAAATGAAGCATATTGCAATTGATTTATTATTAACTAGCAGGCTACGCCCGCTTCGCTGGTCACTATTTTTAAAGGAATCACAATAATTAATGAATTCTCAAAATTGTATTAATTTTTTATCATGTTGTTAAAAAGAGAAAAAAAAATTCTGATCGGGAAAAATGTCGCACCGGGACCCCACTGCCTTCGGCAGCGTAGACCCGTACGCTGCGCACCCGTATCCCTTCACCATCCTTATGACTTCTCAAAATTCCATGTTATTACTCATAAACTTTCATTCTTAAAAAAAGGAATTTAAAAAATATATCATTTATCATCGTGTAAAAACTCACACCTGGACCCCGCTGCCTTAGGCAGCGCATATCCATGCGCGCTTGTGAGGATATACGTGCAATGTGCACGTATATTCCTTCTCACGTATATTCCTTCTCGTATATTCCTTCTCATATTCTGAAATGAAACTTTTATTCTTAAGAGAAGAAAATTTTAAAAATCATTTCTCATCAGGTAAAAAGTCGCACCGGGTCCCCACTGCCTTCGGCAGCGCACTCTCGTACTCGCTGCGCGCGACTATCCCTTCCCCACTCTTTCAGCCCCTACTAATTAACCTACATATACCAATTTTTATCGGTCTAACTCGATTAGCTGAGATGCAAAAGTAAACCTAGAAATTATTTTAATTAGTAGCTGAGATACCAAAGATAACCGATTCAGGAAACCTCAAAACGTGTCAATCAGGTGAAATCTCGAATCCCACTTTCGATAATATAAAAGTACTCTAAAATACCTTTCGAATGATGCATTAAAAATAATTTAATTAGAATTACAATTTGAAATATTGAAATCTTAAAATATTACAGCGCCATCTGACGGTAGAAATTTCTGTAATCTGCTGTTCAATTCCAAATCAACAAAGCTTTCTAATGATGTATTACTTATGAAATTATTTTAATTATTAGTTGAGATACAAAAGAAAACTGACTCAGGAGACCTCAAAACGTGTAAATCTGGTGAAAACTTTCGATAATTTAAAAGAACTTTAAAATATCTTTCGAATGACGTATTAAAAATAATTTAATTAGAAATTCAAATATGGAAATTTTAAAATATCTGGCGTTAGAAATTCCTGTAATCTACTGTTCAATTCCAAATCAACAAAGCTTTCAAATGATGTATTACTTATGAAATTATTTTAATTATTAGTTGAGATACAAAAGAAAACCTAATCAGGACACCTCAAAACGTGTAAATCGGGTGAAATCTCGAATTTCACTTTCGATAATATGTACTTTAAAATATCTTTCGAATGATGTATTAACATTAATTTAATAATAATTAGAATTTGAAATATTGAAATTTTAAAATATTACAACGCCATCTGGCGGTAGAAATTTCTGTAATCTTCTGTTCGATTCTAAATCAACAAATCTTTCAAATGATGTATTACTTATGAAATTATTTTAATTAGTAGCTGAGATACAAAAGAAAACCGATTCAGGAGACCTCAAAACGTGTAAATTAGGTGAAATCTCGAATCCCACTTTCGATAGTATAAAAGTAATTTAAAATATCTTTCGAATGATGTATTAAAAATAATTTAATCATATTCAGAATTCGAAATATTGAAATTTAAAAATATTACAGCGCCATCTGGCGGTAGAAAATTCTGTAATCTACTGTTCAATTCTAAATCAACAAAGCTTTCAAATAATGTATTACTTATAAAATTCTTTTAATTAGTAGCTGAGATACAAAAGAAAACCTAATCAGGAAACCTTAAAACGTGTAAATCACGTGAAATCTCGAATTCCATTACTTATGATGGTCGGTTACTGGAATGTGACAGAAATTTTTGGCGTCTGCTCTTAAAATTCAATTCAAAAAATTTTCAAAATGACATATTACTTTTGAAATTATGCTAATTAGAAGCTGAGATACAAAAATGATATAAACACTATTATAAAACGATTTACGTCTGACTTTTTCGTGGTTTTCTCCGAAACTTGCGTAATTCCGGGCTGAATACTGTTCAAAATCCATAGTATGAAATATGAAAGGAGTATCAGAATTCGAAATTCTGCAAAATATAAAAGAATAAAGGCGTTCTGGGTTTTCCGTTGTTTTCTCCGAAACAACCGTTCCTTTTCTACGTTTTTGCCCCTCCCCCCCTTTCCGTCCCTTCTAATAATTTTACACTTGAAAATATCCGCAATCGATTTATCTTTCCTTGAAACCTAACAATAACAATTTTAAACGCTGTAACTCTTTTTATTTATTTTTATTTATTTATTTATTTTTTTTTTCTGGCCGTTTGCTTCCCCCCCCCTCCCCCTCAAGCCCTTCCTAATAATTCTACACTTTCAAAAATATTCAGAATCGAAATATCGGGCGTTAAAAAGAAATATTACGAAATTTCAACGGCATATCTCAATTAAAAAAAATATAATACAAAATTTAATCTAATTTTTTTGTTTATCCACATACTTTCATGAAAATTTAACAGTAGCTTTATAATATGCTGTCTAGGCCGAATATGAATTCAAATGTAACGTGAATTAAAATTTGAAAAAAATTGAAAATTGCAATATTTTTCCCCACTACAAAACACATGACATCTTGATCGGTTGCAATCATTTCCTTTTTCGAGGCAGACGATGGGTCTTCATGTCTGGCATTTGAAATGATGTTGCCACAGAAAATTCATACTTTAGTTAATTTTAAAAAATCTAATTGTTGTACCGATAAACCACTTGCACACTTAGATTCAGAAAAAATGCCCCTTTCATTTGGTATCGAAATTGTAACGATCGGACAAATATTTCTAATTTATTTTCCACTTTTTCTACTTTGAGATCGCTTTTAGATTAGACATGAGTGGACATTTTAATTAATATCTCCACAACTAATTAAAATTTTTAAATTCTGTTTCGAGGAAAACATCGGAAAGGCTCCAGAGCATCCGTATGTCAATTTTTGTACTTCTGCGTTCAATAGGGGCTGAACGTATAAAAGAACAGACAGACAGACAGACAGACAGACAGACAGATAGACAGACAGACAGATAGACAGACAGACAGACAGACAAACCTTTCCTTTTATTATTATAGATTTTATTCTTAATTTAATTTGAAATATTTTTTAAATGTAAAATAACACATTTCACTATATATATGAAAAATATGGGAATTAGCATTATATATATATATGTCGATTTGTATTAAGTGATTGAAAATCCAGAAATTTTAAATGAGAAATTCTTTTAAACTTTCACTGACATTGTTTGCGTAAGATTCCATCGTTTTACAGAACTAAATTAAAGAAATCAAAACAAAATTGCTAAATTTGTTCATGAGTATGTATGAATTATCTTATAAACTTCAAGGCAATTTATAACTTAAAAATCACTAAAATTATAACAGAGACAGTTTTTTTATAAAAGATAAAAAAAAATAAAAAATAATAATGAATGCATGTGTATCAAAAACATTTTGAACGATACGTTAGTCATGCCACGTCATACGTTAGTCATGAAAACTACACATGTTTAATGTGTAGTTTTCATGAAATTCAACTTTTCAAGTACATCTTATATTTTCAATTATTTGTAATGCACTTATTATAAAAATATTATTTTTCTGCTCCCATTTTTGGTGTTCAAGAGAAGTATATACCAATATTTATGTATTTTCTATTTTACTTACGGATATTTTATTGTCTACAAATTCTGAAAATTTCATATATGTATTACTTTTACAAAACACATTTTCACAGTTGTCATAAAAAAACGTAATTTTATTCTCTACAAAATCTTAACATACCAGAGAATTTTACGATATCATAACATTTATCGCTATTTATAAAATGTTTACTTTATATATATGAAATATACTTTATAAATATGCTCCAGAAATACCACCTTCTGCATTTCAAAGTAAGGAATCATCAGATTGGACTTCGGATTAAGAGTCAGAATAAGCGACTGGACATCAGAATCATAGTAGTATTTCTAAAATACAAAACTGCTTTTTAAAGTATAAATCAAAAATAGGAGGTACACTACAACTTGTAGATAAATGAGAGTTTGACATATAACATTTATAGATAAGCAATATTTTCCACCTAGCTATTTGCATACGGAAAAAACTAAATTGTTAGTTTATTAAAGTTAGTCGTTACACACGAATTTACATGCAAAATAGCTAAAAAAAATCTTTTTAACCCCATACTAAAATATACATACATTGACTTTTAGTGAGCATACAAAAGTTTAAACAATAAAAATATTCATTTTATATAATTTATACTACATTTAGAGAAACATAGATAATGGAATAAATATACAAAATTGTTCAAAAAAGTTTTTCAAAACCGCCGTTGATGGCTTTGAATAAAAAAAACATTAGAGTACATACATATAGATCATGTAAAAAACTAGAGGGGGGAAATTTTATATACAAAGGGAAGGAAAAAAAAATTATCGTACTAATCACTGCTGGTGATGGCTATGAATAAGAAAAACATTAAAGTACATACATGAATATATTATATAACAGAAAAAATTTTATGACATGTAAACAATACATGAAATTTCGGGAGTTGAAAGTTCATGCTAAAAGTTTAAATTTTGATTTTTGAAATTTTAGAAAGTTCATTGCTTTCAGATAATGGTTGAAAGTCCAAAAGGCTTCAGTACATGTCCTAGATTTTATGACTGCTCTGCTAGAAATACAGTTTATAACGGAAAAAATAATAAACCATAGCACCTGACATATAGATTCCTTTCTATCAGCAAAACAAGAGATGCGGGTCAGACCTGCCTGTAGAGTTGCTGTAGAGATTTCAGTGCTGGTGGCTTGCAGATTCAGGTCAGACGTTGCAAGGTTGCTGTCCTGAGGAGGGTTCGAACCTGGTGCCGGGTCACTCTTCGGAGGAGGGTTTTAAACTTGGAATCTGATCCTTGAGTTGAAGGGGTTTCGAGCCCGTCACCTTGTCCTTGCCCATAGTTACAACAGAAGACTGAGTTCGTTCCGTGCTTTCGAATGCAGGGCTGATGGATGGTCTAGAGACTTCACAAGAGGTTAAATGCACTTTTTAAATTACCTTCTTTAAAATAACCTCATTTTCTTTTAGTTTAGTCGGCGGGTCATTTTGACCATTTACGTGCAATTTCTCATTAGAAACAATTGACTCTGTCGGCTGTATAGATTCAAAACTGTTATCTAAAGGTGGGTTACAAAAATTAGCTGTAATATTTAATGATTTGTCACTGTCGCTCCGTTTGACGGTTTCAGCAGCCACAGTTATTGTATTTTCTTTTACAACCTCCGTCGCAACATTACATAAATTGTCGGATTTTTTATCCTTAAGCCAAAGGCTGAAAAACAGACTTAGATTCATCTGCATCGCTGTTTGAAAGCGAAGTTTGCTCGTTAGCGACAACTGGTGTTTGACTTTTGCCACTAGAATTAAAGTTGTTATCACCAGTTTTAGGTTGGTTTAAATTAATCGAGCTTGCTTCCTGCGACTTAATAACTTGTTGTGGTTTTTCCACTGGTTTTATTACCACTTCCCACTGACGTTCTTGAGGGGGGGTGGAACGGTCGTGCTCCAATCTTAGTCTATCATACCGAGTAGCAAAAAAAAATATTACTCTGCTTTTTAAATCCTCATAGGTTGGATTTGGGCAAAGTGAATGGCAAGCGATTAAATCATGCCACTGTCATGGTTCTCGTCTTAAGGAGCACTTTAACCAACCATATTTTTCGCCAATATCGATTTTATAAAAATCAAAAAAATATTCAAGGTTCTCAAAAAATTTAAGCACACTAGTAGTGCCATCAAAGAATACTGGCTCGGGGTGGGATTCGAACTGATTTGAGCACCACTGTGACGAATAAGAGGTCGTCATGATCCTTTAACTTAGGATTTTAGCTTAATTACTTAATGAAATTATGAAGTAATGACAGAGTCAGATTTATAAAATAAATAAAGAGCTTTTATTTTGAGCTTAATGAAAAGGTGGGTGTTGGACTATAATCACCTTTAGGACTTATATAAACTTAGAGGTGCAGCCTTCATAAATACTTTTAACTTTACTTAATTAACCACAAATAATCTCAACTACTTCATTTAACTTCGTTAACTCTCACGGCTATACTAGTCTTTTGTAAGTGGGAGGATTCCCTTACGCCACTATACTACTCGACTTACTATCTCCTACTATAGCCGCACTACTAACTCTCAGCTACCTCTTCTAAACCGCACGCAACTCACTCCTAACTAACTTACTAACTTTCAGAAACAATCTTCCTTCTCCTTTTATACAATTCACTTTCCAAAATATTAGCATATTACAATTTAATTTAGCATAGGAACTAACTCCATTCATCAACTGAATCCTAAATTCTTCACATTCACGTGTTGTTCATAAAGTGCGAACTTCGTTTGTAGCGTTACGCTAATATTGCTATACCTCACAAAATGTATATCATGAATAATAGCAGCGACACATATCGGCTAGTACCTAAATTAAAATAGTTAAGGCGAAGATGCAAGCAGTGGAGAACCGATAAAGCGTAGGCAGGAAAGACGGAGCCGAAGGCAATGGAGATCCAAGGCATTTTAAGCAACTTTAATAGATTTTTATTATTATTATTAAAAATTATTTAAAGTATAGTAACTACTAAAGCGACTTAAAATGTAGCAAAGTTTTTTTTTTTTTCTTCTTCTTTAATTCCTTTAAATATAGTGATTAGCGAAGCAAGTAAAACCTGGTATTAAAAAAAAAAACTATAGTAGCTTATAAAAATATAAGGTAAAGCTATGAGAGATTGCGCACAATTCAACATAATAAGATAAAATTCCAAATATTATTATTATTATTATTATTATTTTTTTTTTTTTTTTGTTAATCTGTTGCAGAATAATTTTGATTTCATTCGTTTCCCGTGCATTTCCATTACTATTTTGTTGTTATGCTGTTTTTTAAAGCAACAGCTGAAATAAAACCAAGAGAGCTGTTTTGTGCAATCATTCATTGCAGGGTAGGTATGATTGGGCGCATGGGTAGGAGAGACTGTGCTTAATTATAACTACAATTAAATTGTTAACATTAATAATTACACTTAAATAAAATTGCTTTTTTTTCTAATAAATATTTTGTATTAGAAGTGGATATTTCAATCTAATAATCAAAAAATATAAAAAAGAAAAGAATTATTTAAAGAAAAAAATATTAAAGAATCACAAAAAAAAAAAAAAAAAAAAAAAAAAAATTACAAAATCACATTACGTCTAGATAACACGTTTAACTTAAAATTAGTAGATTGCTCTTTTCCAGTTCAAATAGTTTTTCATTTGCTGACCTTATTTGTCGTTACCCACAATCGTTGCACTTACTTTTGTAAATGGTGCAGCTTTCCCGCAAATATCTGCCACAAGTTAACCCGTTTGGGTGTGTAGTGCATTTCCAAGTTAAAAGACAGATACACACCATGTGTGAAATTATACATGGCTGGTTTTTTCTACCTTTAAATTCAGAATCTCCCCAACGTTTATTAGTTATCAAAGTTATTTTCACAAAATATCCCATACAAAACCTAAAATTCACTTGCTTTTAAGTCCTCGTTTCATATTGAAAAACCTTTATGTTATTTCATTTCATTTTATAGTATTGATATTTGATGGAAATTTGAGGAGGCTGATATTTATTATTTGCATTTTTCTTTAATCAGTTGACAGCTGCACAAAACCTGAGCATCGTACTTGAAAATATTACAAAACTAAACAGACATGTGTATATATAAACTACAGTATATATATAGATTACAGTGTATATATATATATATATAGATAGATAGATAGATACTCTATGTATAGGAATAGAGCTATTTTTGTTCTTATCTGTTTGATGCTTTACTAACACTCTTCACCGAATTCGCGTAATAAATGAATCGGAAACTGAAAGCGGAAAATTACTTCCCTGCATAACTTATACAATAAAGCAAACAGAAATCTGACTGTAACTGCATAAGAAAGCGAAAATATTGTTATTTCATGCATTTAAAAATTAATTTCGCATATTACCAATTCAATCAGTAAAATATTTGTATTGCAGTAATTAAATAATACACTCACAAGAATAAACCGGGAGTAATTTAATTATTGAAATTGGGTTTAAAACTTGAATAGTATTATTTTGAACGATATCATCAATTGCGATTTTCCTTAAGATGGTTTTATCCACCCAGTTTTCACTATACTCACACACACTTTGCTACTTATAAATTTAGAGATATTCTAATTTGATATACTACATTTGAGTAAATAAAGTACGGTTTTTTGCATAAAATACTCATTTTTTGTTGTTGTTGTTGTTGTTTGTTTGTTTGTTTTGTTTTGTTTCTTTTTCTGAAATAAATAGTAAATTTACGCTAAAGATTTTTTATTGGATGTAATCAGCAGATCATTTTGCTTTTGTAAATTAATTTTGTAATTTAAAATTTAGGTGTTTTTTCTGATAACTTCTATCACGTTTTCAAAATGTTTCTACGCGATAATTTTGATTTTAAAACATTTTAGTAGAGATGATGTTATACAAATCGAAATATTGATATTTGCTTAACATTTAATTTAATTATTAATATTACATGGTTTTGAAATAATATAATAATATAGAAGATTTAATATTTAATCCAATTCAGTTTTATTAACATGATATAATCTAATTATTTTTAACAACATTGCATTAAAAGAAAATTTAATTCATCATACCAATTAAATGCACTGTTAAATAATTTTAGCTTTTAAGTAAATATAGATTTATTAATGTATCTTCATGCAAACATTTTATTTGTCTTTCAAATATATATTGTTGATTTGAGATAATACTTAAATTTGATTCAGAGCATTGTAGCAAAATATAATCGGAAAATGTAGCTGGTACATAAGTGTAACAAGAAAATTACAATAACAACACATTACATGAAGTAATTTAAACTAAATATTCGTATTTCTAAAAGAAAATAGCTATAGTGATAACTGAAGCATTTTGTCGATATTTAGTTGTACACATTTGGGATAATTTCATAAACATTAATCCATTTATTATTAGATATTTAAAACTTATTAAAATGTGTTATTAATCTAAATATTAAATTAAGTACACATGCAGAAATTATAAGATGATTTGAAATAAATTATTAAATAAATTGCCTGTATATACAACTTATAACAAATCTATAAATATTTTAGGAGGGGTTTAAATTAAAAATGTGCATACATTCACAAATTAATAGTAAATAGGGTATTTCGTTTCAAAACTGTTTCTATAACTTAATAAATTCTGAATTAAATTTTAAATGTATGTATTCGTTACTAAAATGCAAATATTTTTCTGTTTGTTAATGACTAGTTGTTAAACCTTCCTTTTTAAACGTGCTTATAATATTAAATTCGTTTTCCAATGCAGCTCATTAAATTAACTATTATTAATTAAGAAACAAGTATGGTTAAAAAATAAAATGTATTATGTTTCTGATTAGCAATTGTAATAAAAATTCAGTAGCCGAAATATTTTAAGCTGATTTTGAAAAGTAAATTAGCTTTATTATTCTTTGAATGGATAT
Source organism: Salticus scenicus (assembly GCA_963930645.1). Classification (NCBI taxonomy): domain Eukaryota; kingdom Metazoa; phylum Arthropoda; class Arachnida; order Araneae; family Salticidae; genus Salticus; species Salticus scenicus. Next base: position 45,467,499 of record OZ005648.1, on the reverse strand, counting down.
AATTTGTGCTTTATTAGTAAATATAATTTTTGTTTCATTGGTGTATATAATTGTGTATATATTTTCGCCAAGGAAGACGGACAAAAATATCAATGTAAAATTTTGATCTTTCATTATTTTTTCTCCATACTTTAATATATACAAAAAGTATTCTGTGTTAAAAAAAAAAAAAAAAAAATTACAATGATAAAAAAAATTTATCATTTAACGTGGCGAATCAATCGTTATTTGCTAGATTTCCTTAAAAATTATTTCGTATTAAACTGCAAAAAGTATGAAAATATATTAACACGTTCGCTGCCGATCCCGCGCCAGCGCGGGATGTGACGTATCACTTTACAGGTGAAAGTTTACTTTAGGCTGCCGCTTGGCGAAATTTCGAAAATCGCCAAGACGGCGCCATTTCGCATCGTGTTCCGAATAGCAACCTTACACCGGCGGCATACGAAAGCGAGCTTTTCGGCGATATAACCTAAAAAGAAAACGCGTCTTGAAAAAAAAATCCGAATAATAATAATACATAGGACAAAAGGAAAATTTTCATAAAATAGAATTAAAAGAAAAAAAAAATAATTACGAATTTATAACTAATCACAAATACAAAAATAAAACTTAGATTATACATTCACACCAAATGTCCCTGAAAAGTGTGTTGCTTTAGTAATTGATGATAAGTTTTTAGATGATAGTTTTTTGATTTCCAATAATTTAACAGCTATAAGTACAGTCGGTAACAAAAGTTTCCGAACACTAGCAAAAATTCCTATGTAAAAAAAGTACACTTCATAAGGTTTTGTTAAATAAATCCTTATCGAATCATGTTCTTACACTGACTAAGAACAGGATTCGACAAGGATTTATTTAACAAAAATGTATGAAATATACTTTTTTACTTAGGAATTTTAAATTTAAAAGATTTCAAAAGTTGTATAAAGTAAATTATTTATCATTAATATTTTATTTATAGTCCTCATTCATTAGGAATGAAAAAATAAATCCGCAACTGGATAATTATAGCAAATTTTAACGATTCTCTATTATAATGGTACTCTGATCTGTTCACTATACCCCTATCTCAAAATGCATGAAATTAAAAAGTATACAAAATTTTGTACTGTAGCAACCAGTATTGGTATAAAATTCAAAAATATGCCTCTAAATTTCAGGACCGTGGTTGCCCAGTCGGTAGAGCGCCGGGCTCGTAATTGGAAGATTGCGGGTTCGGTACTCGAGCCTGCCAAAAACCATTGTGTATACTAATGGTAGCTGGTGCTCATAAAATCTGTCGTGTCCGCAATGTTTTCCATGTTCCCATATTAATTATACCTCTGGGTGTCTACGAAGCGAGAGAGTCATCCCTTCCGTGGAGGATCAAAATTGTGATGGCATGTCCCTGGACATTTCTAGGGGTGAGACCCAGACCATCGCCAATTGTCCATTGCGCAGCACTAGTGTGACGTAAAACATAATCAACAAACCAACCTCTTAAATTCAAAAGTACCTCTTAAATTCCAACTCTATTCAACCAGCCAAACAGTACTAACGCAAACATCACAAATATTCATATTTCAAAATAGATGATTGGTTGGGTTTTACGTCACACTAGTGCTGCGCAATGGGCGATTGGCAATGGTCGGGGACTCAGCCCTAGAAGTGGTCCGGAAACATGCGATCAAAAATTTGATCCTCCATGGAAGGGTATTTCAAAATAGAATACTTTCTCTCTAATAAAACACGTATCATCAATATGCAACCGAAGTGATGGCGTCAGCGAGATATTTTATCTGCTGAGTACAAACGAAACTATTTGCTATGGAAATTTTAATTATTACTCATTAACTCCAGAGTTTGCTTGTAACGAGCAGATGAATTTTTACACGTTTGACGTAATACAGCGTATTCACGTAACACATGACGCAAACAAGCAAAGGTAAACACAAAGCCTATAACATCTGGCGATGTAGCGCTCTTGTGCAACACGTCAAACATATTCGGCGGGTTAAAGGAAAAAAACGTCATTTCAAATTTTAGTCACGTGAAACTGGCAGCGAACGTGTTAAATCATAAAAAAAATAAAAGTAACACAGGTCGACATGTAAAATTTTGATTTTATAATTTTGGCTGATCTTTATGTTTTTTGGTGTGTTGAAACCGAAAATGAAGCCAGTTTTTCTCTATCACGTATAGATTTTTGTCAATACAGGGTGCCTGCCTGTACAATTTCTTCCATTACTCTTCCACCAGTATAATTATATAGTAAGTTTTATAGTATTTTTCCATGATTAATTAATATTAGATGCCTATTATTGTAATTGTGAAGCACTAGTGCGACTTAAAACCATACCAACCAACCGTTTGTTATGATGGTATATGTAAGAACTCGTATCGGTAAACAACCTGTATTGACAAAAATCTATACATGCTAGAGAAAAATGGGCTGCATTTTCGGTTTCAGCATATCCAAAAACATAAAGATCAGCTGAAATCATCAAATCAAATTGTGTTAACTTCATTTTTGTCAGTCTGTGTAATGTTTTAATGTAAATTCAAAATGAAACTTTTGTAATAATTTTATATGTATTATTAAATATAATATTAAACGTTTTTAGTGAGTAGATTTTTTTCCTGAAAGACATAGATTATATTTTGCCCAGAATAAATAAATTAAGAAATAATGCCCTCAAATATGCAAATAAATCAAATTAAAATTTAAAAAACAAACTCAATTTTCTTTTTTGATTATATAAAATTAATAAAGATTCTATCCAAAACTGCATTATAAAATTTAAAATCTACAATATTTAAATGCAAAATACTTAGCGTCCAAATTAAATTTTATTTTCAAGTATAATTATGCTAAAAACTAACAATATTTTTAAGAAGTTTACATAAATGTTTAATGTTTTTGCCATGTACTCAACATTTTATTGGTTGCATGAATCTATTAAATTAGAAAATGAAAATATTTACGCTTTTATGTTAAAATAATTCACATTACGTTTTTATTTTAAGCTAATTCACTTAAAGTATGTATTAGGTTTTTAAACTCACGCTTTCTGAACTGTTTATTTGTTTAAACAAACAAATACAATATACACTCCTTCTCATATTTATAAGGACACTTTATGTTTTGAAATAACTAATGTATAAATAATTGTGAACAAGATTATACTAAGTGCCCTTAATGTACCTAAACCTTAAAAACAAAACTGCTATAATATTTTTAATATGAAATAAGATTAATAAAAATAATGCAAAATATTTTTTTCTCCACGTTTTTAGATGTTCATAATTATAGGGACAATCAAGATTTTTTTCATTTTATTTAACTTACTAGCGGATAAATTACAGTTGACATGCGAATTCGTTAACTACTGGGCTAGATTAATTCATATATAAGCCTTCAATTTTTGTTGAACGGACATTACTGATAATTCCTAGAAAAAAAGAACGTTCATGTAGTAAAGTATTATAAATGTGTTTTTTAAATGGAAGGATAATTTCAATCCGCCGAATTTCTAATGCAATTCGAAGATCTAAAATTGCTGAAGGAAATGTGATCAAGCGTTGAACTGCTGGTTCGATAGGAGAGAGATCTAATGCAAAATTAGAGTTGTTTTACAGAGATCGAAGACTCATAATTCCTCTTACTGTTCTACTCATAATGACTGCTGCTGAATTTGCTCGTAATTTTTAACGAAAGGTTGGGGTCCACATTTATGCATGTTTAAAATAACTAATAATGTGTTAAAATGAATAAAAAACCTGTAATAATATATGAACGTTTAATGGGGGAAAGAACGACTGTGTTAAAGTTGAATAAAGACAATATTAAATGGTAAAATGTAGCATTTTCGGATGAAAATCATTTTATTCTTGATTAATCAAATGGTTTTAACAGTTACTGGCACGATCTGAAGATAGCGAAAGACAGAGCAAATTTTTTAAAGGTAGATATGAGTCGGGCATTTTAAAGGTGGATCTATGGGAACTGTTTCTACAGAAGGCAGAATGAATTTAGTAATTTTCTCTATTATTATGAACATCAAGAGAATATCCGCAAATTTTAAACGTGGAATTCTCAGATTTTTGTTAGATTTTCGGGGGTAATAATATTTTTTTCAACAAGACTTACATTTTTGCTCTACTTCTAGAGCAATAGGGAATAGTTTGAAGAAAGAAACTCCTGTATTATTGCCTTTCCCGTGGCCTAAAAGTTAAAAAAAAAAAACCTTAACTAATCATATTAGAAAAGTGCATTCAAGTGGAAAGCAATTTTAAATAGTTTAAATGTATCCAGAGTATCATCTATGCTGAATGAAATGGTATTGAAACTGAAAAAAAATGTATATATATATATATATATATATATATATACCAGAAAGAATGTCTGACTGTTTCACCCTAAAAAGAGACCCCATGAAACATTAATTTAAGGAATAACTGAAAAAAAAATACTAAGATTCGAGCTGTCCTTATAATTGTGAACACCTGAAAAATCATCTTTTTGACCGTACTTAAAGTTTTTTAATATAGAAAAACGATAAAACTTTTTAAATATAGTCTATTAATGAAATTCAAATTAATAAAAAGCATATTTGTTTAAATAATAGTGTTCATTGTTTAGTTAATATAGAAAAATGGGTGTCCTTATATTTATGAGAACCAGTGTAGAAAATATCTTAAATGCAGAATAATTATTTAAGACATTTTTAGATGGTTAGTTGGTTGGTTGGGCTTTACGTCGCTCTAGTGCTACGCAGTAAGCAATTGGCGACGGTCTGGGACTCACCCCTTGAGGTGATCCGAAGGCATGCCATCACAATTTTGATCCTCCACTGAAGGGTTGGCTCACCCATTTCGGTGACCCCAGAGGTGTAATTTGAGACACTTTTAAAAGCTTTTTATTGAAAGTGGATTTTGTCTTCGTGTCAAGCTAAAAAGCAAGATGCCTCCACTTTAAAGTAAATGTAAGCAATTCTTTCTGTTGCTGGTTGGCACAATTGATTAGAGCGTCATGTTGGTGACACGATGGTCGTGAGTTCGATCTTTAAAGGGCCGATTCGTTAATTTTTTGCAAATAATTAATAGAAAAGATATCAATTTATAAAAGAAAATATTTCAGCGTTTAAACAATATCCTAAGAATTTTTTATTAGTTTTTTTTTTTTTTTTTTTAAGAAACTTTTTTGGTAACTAAAAAACACAAAATAAAAATTTAAGTGAAAATATATTTTTTAACAGTAGAAGCTTTTTATTGTGGAGCCATAAAAAGCATAAAATATAAAAAAATATACTTGCAAAGACGTGCTACGAATAATTGCAAGTTTCAACACTAAGAAAATTTTGGAGAAAAGTATAGATATATATCACTTTTACAAGAGATGAATTTTTTTTAATATTGAAAATATTTTAAAAAGCTTTCGAGAACTTTGAAATTTATGGCTTAACGAATAATTAGACAAAAACTAATAACTAAGGATATTGGTCCCAGTTACAATATTAAGCGTCTGAACAGAAATCTCTCAAAAAGTAGGTTTTGTAAAAGCTATAATAAGTTAAGCACTAACTTTCCTATTTATTTAAATGCACAGTCTTTCATGTACAGAAATATGTACTGGTTTGCTTAATAGTATATACTTTTACACGTATATTACACTTGCTAATTTTGTTATGTTTCTCGGCGTTACCAGTAATATGACCTTAAAATGGATGGCCATGTTGTCGGGTAAATTCTACAGTCGGCAGCAAAGGTATCCGAGCTTTAGCCGATAATTCTGATGTCAAAAAAGTACACTTAAAACTGTTTTGTTAAATAAATCCTTGTCGAATCATGTTCTTAGACTGACTAAGAACATAACTAGACAAGGATTAAGTGTTCTTTTTTTAGACATGGATTACTGCTAGTGCTCGGATACTTCTGCTGTCAACTGTATTATGCTGATCGTTATGAATTCATTATTTAGATCGTATGGGGCGGAAATAAGCATTATTTAATTTATTTCAAACTTTATTGTGGGTCTATTATTATATAAATTATTTTTGAATAAAATTTTCCAAATAATTTATTTATTATTTATTTTTTTTTTATTTTTTTATTTGAGACACTTTTTCTTCTAAAAGAATTTATATCATTTTTTGTGAAATATATTCGAAAATTCTATTCATAAATATATTCAAGTTCTTTCGAATATTTTCGAAATATCATGCTAATATATTCAGCGAAGTAAAAATTCTAAATTTATAAAATTTTGAATTTATGTATTTTCTTTTTCAGAATAAAACAAGAATTCAATGCAAGAGACTCGAAATGTATTTAATCATCTTTCTCTGAAATTTATTTCACTTACAAAAAAATAAATAAATAAATAAAAATCTATGTAAATGTATTTATTAACTTATCTAAATTCTTATAAATCAAATTGGATAGACTGAAACAACATGAAAATATAAAATTTGTCCGTACTGAAACAAAACACAAAATGATATGCCACATCCACTCTGTTTCTGAACATGTTAATACCTGTTTTGATATTAATTAATATGCTTTTGTAATATTTTGTACATATTGGGCCAGCGCCAACCCTGGGGAGGGGGAGGGGGGTGTATGTTACGGGTTTCTTTAAAAATATAATCGATACCTTTAAAAAAAAATCGTGAAACCGTAGATCCGTAATAATTTGAAATAAAGTTTTTTTTTTTTTTTTCATTTTTAACCGAAAAAATGACTTATGAGAAAAAAACACATTACCTAACTTCTGGATGGTTGGGTTTTACGTCGCACTAGTACTGCGCAGATGGGCAATTGGCGACGGTCTGGGACACCCCCCTAGATGTGGTGCGGAGACATGCCATCACAATTTTGATCCTCCACGGATGGCTCTCCCGCTTCGGTGACCCCCAGAGGTATAATTTTTTATGGGAACATGGAGGGTATTACGGCCACGACAATTTTGTTATTTTGAAAGTTAAACTTGAATAATTTTGAAAATTTGAAATTTGACAATTATACTTATGTATTTTTTAGCTTTAGAATAAAAATTTCAAGCAGAATTTCAAAAAAAAAAAAAAAGAAAGAAAGAAAGAAAAAGAAATTCTTAATAGAACAAAAAGTAACTTCGGCCGTTATGCATCATATTTGGAAAGGATCAAATAGAAGAAGAATATCAAAAATGATTATTTTCCTATTTCATATATCTAAATGTTCTGGGAGACTCTTGATTTTTAATGAGATATTCTGAATGCTGCAAACCATGATGGTTCGCTTTACTCGCAACGAAAATCATTTTATGTTATGATAACTTTGTGCGATAATTTTAATTCTGCATAATAAGCGCTGTTACGTAAATATTTACTTGAACCATTTAACTAAGTTGTCTATAACACGCATAAATTCATTATCAAGTATTATCTGAGACGTAGCTGAGTCTTGTCGATAAGTCAAGGACACAGACTAGCCCGTCTCTCTGTTTTCTATCTTTTTCTTGTCTATTTTTTCTGCATTTTTTTACTGTTGTTAGGGCATTTTCCCACATTCGTGGTTTTTTTTTTTCTTTTCCTATCATTCTATACATTTATTTTCTATAAATTGACTTTTTTTTTCATTGTAAAGTCCGGTGGTGAATATACATATTTATATACATATTTACATGTTTAAATATCTAAAATGACAATGTTACAAGTATTTACAATAAAACAAAATAATAATAACTTTGCAACACTGAAAGGGTTTTATTAAATAACAAAATAAATGAAAAAGAAGAAAATAATTTTACAAGACATTTGAATTATGCTATCGCGTTTACGAAATGGGAAGTATACCTCATTCTCTGAATAATCAAACCTTTTTTTAAAATGTTGTTGAAAAACAAAATTAAGAATTCATTTCAAAACAATAACTTAGTTCTGAATTTTATTTATTTTTTATTTCGTCAAACGAAATTTTAATATTTATATATATATATATATACATATCCAGAGGAAAATGTTTCTTTTAACATTTTAGTTGTCTGTTTTCGAAAAACAAAAGAAATTTAATGTTTTGATTATTTTTTTTCTCTCTGAATTAAAATTTCACGATAAAACAATTCAGATAAAAAAAGGGGGTTTTCTTTTAATTATGTAAGTAAAAAATTACTTATTGGACAATAATAATTATCTAAAACTATTTCATTTATTATTTCTTTTTAAAGCTTTTTTAAAAGCGTTTATTGTATTATAATTTGGATTTATACGTTTCTACTCTGTTTTGAAAGATACTTTTTAATTTTTGATTCGAAGCATTCAAAAAGGAAACAGGAAGTACTTAAAAGCATACTTTCATTTCATTTACATTATTCTACATTAAATGCATTAATATACAGTTATAAAAAAGTTGCTAGCCATTTCTTATTTATGACCATAGTCATTAGAAGAAAAAAATATTTTCGATAAACATAGGTGCATTTTTTCGAATTTTCACCCAAAAGTATTTTTTATTTTAATAGTTTTTTAGTTTTTTAATATAAAAATAATGAAATTGTTAGCAAATTGTATGATAGCATGTATAACTAACAACTGTGCAAAATTTTAGAGTAATTCGAAAAACATTATGACGCCTGAAACATTTTGAAATAACGAAAATAGGAAAAAAAAAAAACTCGTTCTCAGAAAACAGCATTTAAAGTTTTAATTTCACAGGAGCTCCAAAATTTGCCAGGAAAATTGCATGTTTCGTTTTTTGAAAAGGAAAAAAAAATCGTTTTGGTGACATATTTTTTTCAATCTGAAAGCCCATTGTCGCCTTAAGACTAGAACTTCACATTCGCAAAATGTCAAAATTACTGAAGAAAATGAAGTCAAATGCGCCCTTTAAATGTTTCATTTTCATTTTTATTTTTATTTTTATTTTTATTTTATTTATTTATTTATTTTATTATGTTTATTTTTACAAACGAACGGTGTTATAAGAAGTAAAGATCCCTAATACTTAAATATGTACTTTAATTCACTTGGACACTAAAACATGTTAATTACATGTATTTACAATACGCCACTTAATATTTCAGAAAATGTTCATAAAAATAAGCATGTTCATAAGCATAAATGCATGCATAAATTAAAAGTTAAGCATACAGAGCAAAATTTGATGTGGTTTTTTTTACTGCATTTTACAGTATTTTTGTTTCATTTATTTTATTTTGTTTTTCATCTCAACCCTGAACTCAAAATAAACGTCGCCAAACAACTAGTTAAAGGAAAAATTTTGTTTTGTATGCAAAACATACAGCTAAAATTATTTTTATCAGAAAATTTTACCAGATATTTTCTTTTTCGATAAACAGCATATATATATATTGTTTGGGATAACAAAACCTTTGTACTTATTGTTGCAATAAAGAAAAATGATAAATTAATAACATTTTAGATTATCCCCTTTATTAAAAAAATACACTTTTAGCATAATTCTCAAACATGGCATTAAATGCTTAAATTTCTTTTTTACTGTGTTCGTTCATCAGCTTTTATAAAAAAGGACAACTTAAGGGGGGGAAATATGCTTTCTTATTAACTTTTTATTTAAATAATTTTCTTTTCATTTCAATGTTCAAAACGATTTTTACAATTTTTTTCATTAAAAGAATAAAGAACTTGTTTTAGAGTGATTTTAAAAAGCAAATGCAACTTTGCTATGTTTCAAATAAATTCTTTGTATTTTCCTTTTTATTATGTATATATAGTGAAGTTGAAATCCTTTATTGAATTTTTCCTTTTTGAATTTTTTAGAATTGGAAATTTAAATTTCTGGTTTAAAATACTTTATTTTGTTTTATTTCTAAACCTTTAAGGCTTTCTTTCGTACGATTATACATATGAGTATACATATAATAGACAATAATAGAAAATATACTTCTGTGTGTACCTTTTCATTATTTTTTCTTGAGTTTTTATAACATGGGAAAGTATTACATATTACGTTAATTGTATTTCGATTTTAAATTTCTATATTCTATTTTCAACAACTTTATTTTAGAAATTAGAATGTGCAAAGAATTAAATCACAAATAAATAAATAAAGTTCAAAATAATGTAGTCAATAAACGTATCTGTGAAATATTTATAATAATTGTATTTTTTAATGACGAAAGAAATAATAATACCAATATCGAGATTCTCAAATAAATGTTTTGTGACATATGTATAAAAGTTTTTTTTCCTTCATAAAATTTTCTTAATGTTGTTTTCCAAACGTTTCTATTAATTTTTTTTTTAATAAATTCTAATTACATAGTTTACTTACGCTGTTTTAATGACAGTATTTTATAAGCAGTTTTATGTAGTGATTCCGATGACATCTATAAATATTCTTCATATTTTGTTGTCTAGTTAAATCTGTATTTTCTTAAATAAAAATTTAAATCACGTTTAATTTTTTAAGATTAATAATCCGTTTCTCAATTTAGCCTTTGTTTGTGTTTTTTGTATCATTTCTGGAATTGGCAAAATCTTTTATATATTACTTTAGTAAAAAATATAATTTCATTTCCATATAATGTCAATAGGAATCATTTTAAATTTTCGTAATAACACTGCTCTGGAAAAAAAAAATCGAGCCCTGATACCATTCTTGCTGATTCTTATGTAAAATGACCTCCTGAATCCGAATATGACCTCCTTTTTCCCAATCACCCAACTTTTTTAAGGGACGCCAACATCTCCCCCAATTTTTATTACTGTTCGGTAATTTTATGGCCATGAATTTCATTTTGAGAATGGAAAAGAATTATGTTAACATTTAAAAACAAAAAAAAAATAATTTATAATAAATAATAATAATAATTGATTAATAAAATATAATAAATGTAATATATAATTTAAATGACAACCCCTCCCCTCCCTCCTAAATTTTCGCCTTGCTGTAAATGTTCATGTTTTGGAAATTTCCGACATTCTAGCCCCTAAGAAGATGTTTAATAGCAAAAATAATCCTTTCCTCCCCTACAAATCAAATTTATAGCCATAAAATTTCCAGAAAGTGATAAAAATAGGTGGGCGTCCCTAAAGCACGGCGAGTGATAGGACACAAAGGGCGTCTTATTCGGTTTCAGGAGGTCATTTTGCCTAAAATTTGCAAAAATGGTGTTGGAGCCGGTTTTCCTGCAGAGCAAGGTAGTCTGCATTCTCTTATTAGTTTAACAATTTGAATAAATTGCCCATTTCATAAATTAAATTTTAAAAATGAAAAATTCATATAAAATACATAAACACATTAATATTTATAATTGCGTATATCATGCTAATATATTCAGCGAAGTAAAAATTCTAAATTTATAAAATTTTGAATTTATGTATTTTCTTTTTCAGAATAAAACAAGAATTCAATGCAAGAGACTCGAAATGTATTTAATCATCTTTCTCTGAAATTTATTTCACTTACAAAAAAATAAATAAATAAATAAAAATCTATGTAAATGTATTTATTAACTTATCTAAATTCTTATAAATCAAATTGGATAGACTGAAACAACATGAAAATATAAAATTTGTCCGTACAGAAACAAAACACAAAATGATATGCCACATCCACTCTGTTTCTGAACATGTTAATACCTGTTTTGATATTAATTAATATGCTTTTGTAATATTTTGTACATATTGGGCCAGCGCCAACCCTGGGGAGGGGGAGGGGGGGGGTGTATGATACGGGTTTCTTTAAAAATATAATCGATACCTTTAAAAAAAATCGTGAAACCATAGATCCGTAATAATTTGAAATAAAGTTTTTTTTTTCTTTCATTTTTAACCGAAAAAATGACTTATGAGGAAAAAACACATTACCTAACTTCTGGATGGTTGGGTTTTACGTCGCACTAGTGCTGCGCAGATGGGCAATTGGCGACGGTCTGGGACACACCCCTAGATGTGGTGCGGAGACATGCCATCACAATTTCGATCCTCCACGGAAGGGATGGCTCTCCCGCTTCGGTGACCCCCAGAGGTATAATTTTTTATGGGAACATGGAGGATATTGCGGCCACGACAGATTTTATGTGCACCAGCCACCATTAGTGTACACGACGGTCTTCGGCCGGCTCGAGCACCGAACCCGTAATCTTCCAATTACGAAGCCGGCGCTCTACCGATTGGGCTACCGCGGCCCCCTAACTTCTATATAGCAAAAAATGGATTTTCTTTGAAGTTTTAGTATTATACTTCACTATAAAGAAAATCGTCAGCATTAAACGTGGAAAATAATTTAAAGAAATAAACAATATTTTAATAAATAGCATGTGCTGGGTGAATTTATATAAGAATGCATCGAATAATAGTCGTAATTTAAAAATTCATTATGAGTCAATATCTTTTTAGAAGTTCATCTCACTCTGATCAGTGGTAAGAAAACCAATTCAAATAACCATAACAATGAACATTGTTAAAAGTTTATTTATTTACAATTTTGTTATTTTGAAAGATAAACTTGAATAATTTTGAAACTTTGAAATTTGACAATTATATTTATGTATTTTTTAGCTTTAGTATAAAAATTTCAAGCAGAATTTCAAAAAAAACAAAGAAAGAAAGAAAAAGAAATTCTTAATAGAACAAAAAGTAACTTCGGCCGTTATGCATCATATTTGGAAAAGATCAAATAGAAGAAGAATATCAAAAATGATTATTTTCCTATTTCATATATCTAAATGTTCTGGGAGACTCTTGATTTTTAATGAGATATTCTGAATGCTGCAAACCATGATGGTTCGCTTTAGTCACAACGAAAATCATTATATGTTAAGATAACTTTGTGCAATAATTTTAATTTTATATAATAAGCGCTGTTAAGTAACTACTTACTTGAACCAATTAGCTATGTTGTCTGTAACACACATAAATTCATTATCAAGTATTAGCTGAGGCGTAACTGAGCCTTGTCGATAACTCAAGGGCGCCGACCCGCCCGTCTCGCTGTTTTCTATTTTTTTCTCTTGTCTATTTTTAATGCATTTTTGTACTGTTGTTCGGGTATTTTGCCACATTCGTGTTTTTGTTTTTCCCCTATCATTCTATACATTTATTTTCTATAAATTGACTTTTTTTTTTTTTCATTGTAAAGTCCGGTGGTGAATATACATATTTATATTCATATTTACATGTTTAAATATCTAAAATGACGATATTACAAGAATTTACAATTTAAAAAAAATAATTTTGCAACACTAAAAGCATTAAAAAAGGAAACAGGAAGTACTTAAAAGCATACTTTCATTTCAATTACATTATTCTACATTACATGCATTGATTCCCGTTTGGATAAAAAATAAATAAAAATAACGTATATTTTTTTATTTAAATAGACTTTGGAAATTTTCATTTTTTATTTTTTCATATTGATATTTAAAAAAACACGTCTACATTTTTTTTTATAAAGAGTTTGGTGAATAAATAAAAATTAAATGTATACACTGAGAAAAAATTCTGTAACTGTCAACTAGAATTTAAATTGTAGCTCTAGAAAACATAGTTTCATGTCAACCTTATAAACTCTAGTCCCCTTTCAAAGCGAGTTCTAGAAACCCCTATTATAATTCTAGACAGTTTACCTATATTCTCGAGGGCTATGTTATTTAAAAATCTATGCAAATGAATGCGAACACAAGAGGCGGGTTTCAGCAACTATAATCTTGGTTTATGACCCAATTCTAGAAAATCAAGCGAGAATTTCTCGCAATACAAAAGATTCAGAATATTCAGAATATTGTTTTACCATCTAGAAATGTGTAGACTAGAAATTCTCGATCAATTCGTCTATTCAGTTTATTGGCGTGCCTTGTGCGCATAACTCAGAAATTTACATTTCTAGTTAAGGGATTTAGAAAATGACCACTTATTTATTCTAGATGAAGGCGGATTGCATTTTTTTTTTCCTTAGTGTAAGAGGAAAAGAATGCATTGCATTGATTATTAACACTTTCTAACTGTCTATACTCGTTTCATCCTTTAAATGTGATCACATAACTGACCGACATAATCATAGAAAGCAGGATAAAGAGATAGACTAATTGAATTGACGATCACAATTAAATATTCTTGGAAAGTGTTAAAAACTATTTAAACACTTTTAAAAGTAATTATAGGGATTTCAAACAGTAGCCTGTAACGTATTCCTGTAAATCTTAACGTTAAACATAGCATTTTCGAAAGATAAAAGTTTAGTGAAATAATAATAAATGACAATTTTATTGTGATTTATGCCATAAAAAGTTATTTAAATACATATTTTTAAAATGCCTCTCACGATATGCAATGCATTGGAGTTCTTTTGGGGTTCCCTGTACACAAACCGGTTGTGATATTTAATACCATTTTTAATAGGTAATATGCCATAGTGATCGTGGATAACATATATCGTTTCGAAGATATTCTAAAAATATATACGGAAGCTAGATGGAGCAGACGGACAGACAGACAGACTAATTCAAATCCTAAATACTCTTAAATATTATTTGAGATTGTTAAAAACCCACAATGAAAACGAAAATGCTATTTCTGCCATTTCCATTTATAGTCCATAATGTATCTGAATATTTTTGTGTGGCCCTCTAAATCTTGATGGTAATCAGACTATATTTTTTATAAACATTTTTTTGTGCATATATGATTAATGTCAGTTGCATTATGATTTGTGTAAAATAAAGGTATTAAAATATGGTTTATATAAATATCTCTCATAGAAACCAATGCTTTGAAAATTTTTTGGGTATCCCTGTATACCAGTGGTTGTATTTAATCCATTTTCAATCGGAAACATACTTTAAGAAATTTAAATAACCTATGTTATTTTCAAGGAATCAAATGAACATTTACGGGTGTTAGAGCATGATGGACAGACAAGCAAACCGAAGTCATAAATACTTTTCAACTTTGTTGAAAATGTCAAAACAGGAATATACTGCTTTACTCTCCAACAATGTCGTTTTATCTAAACCATAAAAATATTTTAATAATTATTAATTAAAATATTACTTTCCTTGAATAATTTTAATTGACGCAGTTCCTTATTTAATATTTATTAATTTAATAACTAATATTTTAATAATATTAATTATTAATGTTTAATTTTATATATGATAGCTCTTTTTTTTAAATGAACAATTTAAGAGAATTTAATAAGTAATGATTTATTGGAACCTGATAAAATAAATTTACAAATAAACTACATATTTCAGTATCAATAAAGTACCCATGACAACAGTAGTAAAACATCTCAAAAGAGCGCTTTAAAGTTAATTTCATAAAATTCTAAGCATTTAAAAATGAATGTAACTAAATTGATTTTAAAAATTTTATGGAATATTTTGAAGATAAAACAAAACTCTTTTAACAAGGGAATTATAAAATTAACCGCTTTTAATCGCTATAAGTCTAAATCTATTCTAAACAACTTCACAATGGAATGCTTAAATCCAATATTATTTAAAAATAATTACAATTTTTAATTTGGCATTTTTATCACTGTTGTTTAAAGGAATGAATATAGTAAATATATTTTCGAATTATTATGTAAATGAAATTAAGTCATAATCTAATAAATTGATGAAAATGTGTATGAATAATACGTATTAAATGATCTGTTAATTGAAATATATTACAAAATTCAAATATAAGTTAATTAACACTATATATTCTATGAAATAAGTTTTTAGTTGATGTAGGATATTTTGGTCTTAGCATTTGGCCTGTTCTGTCCAATATTTCTGTCCAGCCGATTTTGTCCCGTTGTTTTGTCCAAGTGGACAAAAGAAGAAATTTTTTATCCCTCGTGTGAGACGTTTCGACCCCGCTAATTTTTTACGACCATTTGAATATTTATCAATTTTTATTGTAATTGCGTATTTATTGATATGTGAAAACTTAAGAATCCTTATAAGGTCTTTAATTAATAAATATAATTTCAGTGAATATATAGAATTTTAAAATCGTGATTTCTTTTCTTTTCTTTTTTTTTTTTTTTTTTTTTTTTCAGAAATAAAATTTTGAGTCATTATGATCCACCTAACTTTTTACAAAAATTTAAGTATATTTCAAGTTTTTAAATATAATTGTTTTATTTATATATATATATATATATATCTTCTTTTGTTTTGACATAGATTTTGCTTAATTTTGTTGTGATTTGATTTTTATTTTAACATTAGCAACAAAATTATTGCGGATGAAAATCGGCCCAAAACACACATTTTGACATCTTTTTCTAATAAACTCTGTATTTTAAAAATAAATAAAATTTTTATTTGAAATTCTAGTATATTTATTAAAATACCTCTAAATTTTATTCATTTAGGAATCAAGATGCCTTTTATTACATAACAGAAAGCAGCGGAACCCAACCAATCTTTATTATTAAGAATGTTTTATGTCACACAAATTCAGACTAGTTGCAACAATTAGCATAAATAGTACAATAATTTCTTTTTTATTTTAAGACTTTCCAATTTTTTGCACAAAAATATAGGAGATTTTAAAAAAGAAAAAAGAGAAAAAAAATCACTGAATATATCCACATTTTCAAATGTCTCACTCAAGTTTAGCAAATGTGTGGACATTAAGACCCGAGAATATCATTTAAGTTTGTCAAAATTTTGCATACAATTTAGTACTAACGTTTCAAGAATACTTGGGTACACTGAGAAAAAATTCTGTAACTGACATCTAGAATCTAAATTGAGGCTCTAGAAAAAAATTGTTCCATCTCATTCTTATAAATTCTAGTCCCCTTTGAAAGTGAGTTCTAGAAACCCTCATTAGAATACTAGAGCGTTTGCCTATATTCTCGAGGGCGAAGTTATTTAAAAATCTCTGCAAATAAATGCGAAAACAAAAGGCGGGTTTCAGCAACTATAATCGTGGTTTATGACCCAATTCTAGAAATCAAGCGAGAATTTCTCGCAATACAAAAGATTCAGAATATTCAGAATATTGTTTCACCATCTAGAAATGTGTAGGCTAGAAATTCTCTATCATTTCGTTCATTCAGTTTATTGGCGAGCGTTATGCGCATAGCTCGGAAATCTTTATTTCTAGTTGAGGGATTTAGAAAATGACCACTTATTCATTCTAGAGGAAGGCGTTATATTTTTTTTCTCAGTGTGTACTTTAAAAATAAACAAAATTTATATTTGAAATTCTTGTAAATTAGAATACATCTAAATGTTATGCATTTATGAATCAAAATGCCATTTATTATATAATAAAAAGCAATGAAACTAGAGAGATTTCTATTTAATTAATTTTAGACACATACTGGCGAGTCGTATTAATCCTGGTCGTTATATTTAACGCCCCAGCCCGCCCGTTGCCGCTGTTCCATGTCTTTTTCTAGTCAACTTTGTCCTTTTATTATTTCCGGTGCGAGCCGTTATTTTTTTTTTTTATTTTTTTTTTTTTTAACACACTTGACATTGTGAGTTTTTTTGCTTTTTCTTCCCATGCTATTTCTAAGGAGTTTTTTTTCTTTTTTTTCCCTCTTTTTCTACATTCTAATGTGGCGGTGGTGAAAAGAAATTCTAGTCAACTTTGTCCTTTTATTATTTCCGGTGCGAGCCTTTTTTTTTTTTTTTTTTTTTTTTTTTAACACACTTGACATTGTGAGTTTTTTTGCTTTTCTTCCCATGCTATTTCTAAGGAGTTTTTTTCCTTTTTTTCCCTCTTTTTCTACATTCTAAAGTGGCGGTGGTAATGTGTAATTACCACCGAATTAGTAATGTGTTAATTTTAAATTCATTTCTATTTTTTTTTTTTTTTTTTATGATTGCATATTTGATGATATTTTAATAATGCAATGTTTTGAAATCAGGTGAATTATTACCGAACTGAAGTTTGTGTAACACTTAATTTTATTTATCGACAAAATTCATAAAATTTATATAAATCACAAATTTGAGGTTCGTAAACATAACTTTTATATAATGAAAGTGTGGATTATGAAGATTACAGTTGTATCAGTCTCAATTTTCCGGCCTTATATTTTATTTAAAGTAAAACTTAAGGAGAGAGTAACACCGTGGGGTCCTATTTTATTAAGAATATTTTATATCACACAAATTCAGACCAGTTGCAACAATTAGCATAAAAAGTATAAGAATTTCTTTTTAATTTTAGGACTTCTAATTTTTTGTACAAAAATATAGAAGATTTAAAAAAAGAAAACAAAATCACTGAATACATCGACATTTGCAAGTGGTATATTGACTCACTCAAGTTTAGTAAGTGTGTGGACATTAAGACTCGAGAATATTATTTAAGTTTGTCACAATTTTGCATATAATTCATATTAACATTTCAAGAATTCTTTAGTAATACCTTAATTTCTGAAACTTGGGGAGCTTAACAACAACCCTATTGATTTTGGTAAATCTACCATTTACAGTTTTTTTTTTTTTTTTTTTTTTTTTTTTACAAATCCACAAAGAATGATTCTTTATAATTATGGCCTATGGGCTCAATTTATTTAAATGCCTTATTCGAATGAATTGTAAGCTTATGCACATATTATAGGTCACCGTCGCACAATCTATATAGATTTTGGTGGATCTAACACTTGTAAGTTTTTTAAGGGACACTCATTTTGCCCCCATTTTGCCTCATTACCCACCGTTTTCTCGGGACGTCATCTCCTCTCCCAATTTTTATCACTCTTTCGGTAATTTATGGCCATAAATTTGATTTGGAGAATGGAAAATAATTATTTTAACACTTAAAAATAAAATATATATAATGTATAATAAGTGCTAATAATAATTGAGTAATAAAATTTAACACATGTAACTTATAGTTTCAATGGCAAATCTCCCCTAAATCTTCCCCTCACTGAAACTGTTCATGTTATAGAATTTTTCACCTCTTTAGGCCCTCAGAAGATATTTAGCAGTTAAAATATTTCTTTTTCTTCACTATAAATCAAATTTACAGCCATAACATTACGGAAAAGTGGTAAGAATAGGGGGGCGTTCCCAAAAAATGGTGGGTGATCTATATATTAATAGGCAAGCATAAAATTTGTTGTCCCTTTTTAACATATTAATTATGGGAGTAGAGGGTTGAAAATGGTATCATTCGAAAGGTATGGTTAGCCGGAAGGTGCGAATACAAATATTATTTTCTTACGATGTCAAGAAGGTATTTAAAAATACATTTATTTTTTATGCATTTTCCCCCATTTTCCCCTTTTATACACGTAGTCCTTCACATTAAAAAATACCTAAAAGTAGAAAGTTGTTAAATCTGGCAATTTCATAAAGCTCAAATAAAACCATAGACACAGTAATTTGTATAATGTAGCATCACTATACGCAAGCGAAGTGATGACGTCACTGTTTGTCCATGGAGCCATGTGAAAGATTTTCTATGTTAATTGTCCATTGAATTTTTTATAAAAAATTATTAAAAAATAACGGAAATTATCTGCCGATTTTAATTCCCATATTTGGGTATAGTTATATATAAGTTACTGTCTACATGTGTTTGATTGAGTTATTTTTTCTGTAAAATTGATAAAATTTTAATTTAAAATCACAAAACTCCAGAAAAAAATATGGCAAACTTCCAGTTTCGAATGTAAACATAAACATTTCATTTCAAAGGGTGATATTTAAACAATAAATATTCAACTAATATACTAAATAAAAGGAAAATGGATTTGTTACTAACTGCTGCATGTATAAGTAGACGATACGGAAAAAATTCCGATTTCCGTTTTTTGCTGAATTTACATGTTTTGAGCTTTCTTTACGTTTCAATTAACTGAAATTGGCTACTTATTTTTTAAAAAAGTGTCTTTATTGCTAGCTTTTTGTGGGTAGAAGAAGCAAGTAGACGATACATAAAAACTTTTGATTTCCGGTTTTCGATGAATTTACACGTTTTGAGATTTCCTTGCATTTTAATTAAGTGAAATTAGTGGAATTGACTACTTATTTTTATTTTTTAAAAAGTGGATTTATTATTCTTTCGTCTGCATATATAAGTAGAAAATATAAGTTTCAGAAATGTTTTAGATTTTCGGTTTTCGATAAAGTTACACGTTTTGAAATTTCCCGAACTCAATTCGACCATTTTTGAAAAATATCTTTTTTTTTTTTTTCAAACACTGTACTTTATGAACCAATCGAATTAATTTAACAGAATTTGATACTTGGTTGGACCTTGGTCTGACATGGTACCTATTAGCTTCTGGGCTGCATCACACAACAAGGGGTGTTTTCACGTTGCGATTTTCTCTCATTTCAGGAAAGGCTAACATCTACAGAGAAAAATAGTTATATTAAGTAAAACTCTGCTGATTCAGTTAGAGTGAATATTGGCAAACAATTGCACAGCTGTGTTGCAATTGCATTCCGTTTAGGACAAGGCAATAACTTTGCTTTGCCTCGCTTTGCAAAAAAAAAAGGTCGAGTTTCGACCACTGGGCGATACTAGTAGGACTAAATAGCCGTTCTATTCGGATTTAGGAAGTCATTTTACATAAGAATTTGCTAAAATGGTGTTGGAGGCAATTTTTATGCCGAGCAATGTAATTTAGTACTTGCATTTAAAGAATACTTGGATAATAACTTAATTTCCAAAATGTGTGTGTGGGGGGGGGGGGGGGGCTTAGAAACAATTCTACTGATTTTGGTGAATAAATTTTAAGAATTTTTTGTATAGGTCCACAAATAAAAATTCTTTATAAGTATGGCCTATAGGCTTAATTTGTTTAAAGTGCGATAGCATCTAAACGACTTATTCGAATGAATTGAAAATGTATACATATATTATAAGTCACCGTCGCACGATCCGTATAGATTTTGGTGAATCTAACAATTATAGGTTTTTTAAGAGACACAAAGAAAAATTCCTTATCATTATAGCTTATGGACTCAAATTATTTAAAGCGCGATGTCGTCTAAATGCCTCATTCGATTGAGCTGAAAATTTATTACATGTTATAGGTGAATGTCGCATGAACAGTGTAGATATTGTTGAATCTAGCATTTTTAGATTTTTACAGGGACACAACGAAAAAATTCTTTATCATTATGACCTATGAGCCTAAATTATTTCAAGTGCATTAAATTAAATAAAGTACTATATGGGGAAAATCCTCAAACTTCCTCTTTTCTATGTTTAACGACTTCTCTTATTTTAATTTTTTTTTAAACAACCGTTAACATTTAATATTCTGTGATGTCACTCCAGATTTTTTTTCCCTGTGCTTTTCACCAATAAAATGTTGTTCCTTAAAAAAAGAAGAAAAACATAATATTAAAATTAAATGTATATGAACAAAATTAAGAATGTTTCAAATAATTTTTTGAACTTTTACATTCATTTATTTATCTGCTGCTGCTTTGAATTGTTAATTTATTCCAAAAAGAAAGTATATTTCGTTCTCTAAAGAAATAAAATGGCCTCCAGAGTTTCAAATAAATGCATAAGGAAAAGAAATAACTTTTATCTCAACGTGTATGGGGAGTTACTTTTTTAAATTTCAGCTTTTGTTATATATAAAGTTTCTTACAAAGTAATTTATATTTTAGGAATATTTTAACTATTGATTTACCCTTTTCTTTTAAATTCACTAAATTAAAAATATTATTTATAAGAGTGGAAACTTTATTATATAATTGTACACATACTGAATAAATAAAAGATATTCCTGGTAATTTATTTATTTTTTCTTTTTTTCAATTGCAAGTAATTAAATTAGGAATTTGTATATAACTATCATTATGAAAAAATAATATTAAATGTTGGTTGAAAATACAGTACGGGATCGTGAATCTTATACATATGTATAAATCATGTTTACAAAATTTGCGTTATTTAGTTCCAGTTATTATTTTTTAAATATACATTATCGCCCTTCATATCTATTACTGAGAAAATACGTTATTTTTTTAAAATATTCATGCATTAAGCAAAAGGTATAATTTGACCATATACAAGTATATTCATTATTGTCATTTTCGTTTAGTATATATAAGAAAAAAGTTTATGTATCAGTGTTTTAAGTATTAACAAAAAATAATGTATATAGGTTTATCTAAATTGTTTATATATTAATGAAAATGAATACATTTCCTTTTTTTTTTTTTTTTTTTTTTTTTTGTGGTCATTATTTTATGCGCAGATTAAAGAAACAATCTCAAAATTTTTTTTATATTTTTCTAGTTTGTTCGTGTGATTTAAGATACTCACAAAATTTGATGTCAGAAATTCAAGACGCCAGAGGATACTTCGACGTTCAACATCATTGGTATACTGACAGGTGCATTTATAATCTATAAACAAACGTGATCTGAATATCTTATTTAGTAACTTTGTTTTTTCTTTGTCTTTTATTTACTGAACATTACTGCATTAGAAATTAACTTCTATGCTAAAATAAAAATAATAATAATTATAATTATAATAACATCGTATTATTTATTTATTTTCTGTATTAGTTGACGTTTTATCGCAAAACGTATTCACAAATACTTTTACTTAAGTCCAATATGAAAATTATCTCTTTTCATACTAATATCATTAAAGAATGGGGATAACTTAGGAAAAATAAAATTTATGAATAATTTAAAGATGAAAGATGTAATTTGAACGATTTGATTAAAATGAAGTAAGTAATACAAAGATCTTCAAATATTGTAATCCAATTTTAACAAAGTTTTGAAGTAATTTTATGTATACCTTTATTAAAAATATTTCTTTTAAAAATACGATTGAAATAAGATTCAAAAACTTTAGTACTTTTATAAATTACTTAGACTAGCGTTTTGCTATAAATGAGGAATTAAGCTATTGAATTATTTTTATATTAAAAAAATAAAATGACTGCACCATATTTAATATTAAAAACAAAAATCATTATGTGCCTTTATCGTATTTCAGCTTTTTGTGATGGTACATATGTACCAGGATAATCTTAATAGTTTATTTCAATACATTGCTAATATTTACAAATTTCTTTAAGATATACAGTCATTTTGTCTGGCAAATTTATCAAATCTATTCTACTATTTAAAAAATCATTTGATAGTAAAAAAAAAAAAAAAAAAAAAAAAAATCACTTCCTGTATTTGATTCACATTTTGTAAAGATTCTATTTCACTCAAAAAATTTTGAGATTCATTATGTCCAATCATATTCGTTATCTCGTAAAAACATAAAATAATTTAAAATATTAAGAATTCGACTTCCTTTAAGGACATATAAAAATTCGTGCATTATAACACTTCCGTTTATTTTAAAATATTTTTTTATAATTTGTTCTTGTATGTTCCTATTAAAAATATAACTTTCAACTAATTTTTAATCACGCAAAAAATTTTCTTTCTAATATTTAAACTTTATTTAGGAAAAACACTTTTCTTCATTCAAAGTAACATACTGCAACATTTCTTTATCGATATAGATAGATAGATATGGATATATATAAATATAGAAGTAGATATTAAGTTATCGGAAAGTTCTATCGATTTGAATTAAAAGACCGACGCCGGAATTAATTTTTTTTTTGGGGGGGGGGGAGGGGAGGAGAGGGGGGGAAACATCTATATAAACTCTTAAGAAAGTATTTTGTAAAATATAATACAATTTTTTTAACAAAACTTTACGGTGTCATTTTACTTATTCAAAGCTACACGACATTCCGAAATACCTAATATATATATATATATACAGGGTGGCTATAATTAAACGTCCCCTATAAACAGCATCCTACAGCGCAAACGGATGAACGGAATACAACGAAATTTCGTATATAGACTATACACGAGATGCGCTCACGGAATTTGGAAAAAAAAAGTTAGTTCCAAAATGTCCACCAAAGGGAGCCTTTTCTGGTAAAACATTACATTTAACACAATAAACTATCAAAACGTAATACAGAAACAATATTAACATTTGCTGACTAGTTTCTGATCACCTTGCATCGAACCACATTAAATAAAGGAAAGCAAAAAATAACAGTACTCTGTTTTGCATAAAGCTTCCTCTACTTCTCAAGCATGCAAATATCGACATTTTTTTCCCCTAGAACTGACAGTTTTTCCCGGCTTTACATTTCTTTACTCATAATTCTTGTTCTGGATTGTTAATATTGTTCCTGTATTCCGTTTGGGTCGTTTATTGTGTTAAATTTAATGTTTTTCACATAGATATACTAATATATATAGATCTATCATCCCCATGTTATCGAACAAAAAAATTTTGATGATGGATTTTTTTTTTTTTTTTTTTTTAATCAGCCATTAGAGACTGTTGGTAAAAAAAAAAAAAAAAAAAAAAAAGAATTTGAAACTGTATCTGGAGTTTTTCATTTACCTTTAGTAAATAAATTATTCATAAATTTTATTTACTAACTTATCCGTACGTATTCCTGCGTGTAATTTACTCGGGGAAAGACTGCCATTAGAGTGACTTTTCCCGAGTAAAAAGGAATCACTTTTACCCTCTCGCTGATCAATCTATGTCTTATTACTATATCTATGTTTTTTTTTTGGAAAAGGCGCCCTCTGGGGGACATTTTGGAATTATTATTATTATTTTTTTTTTTTTCGAAATTCCTTGAGCGCATCTCGTGCATAGTCTATATACCAAATTTCGTTGCATTCCGTTCACTCGTTTTCGCTGTACGATGCTGTTTATAAGGGAAGTTTAATTATAACGACCCGGTATATTGTTAAAGGAAACATTTTTTTCGCAATCGTATTATAATATATATGTACAGTTCAGGTAAAACTGTGTTTGCTTTGAATATTAATGTTTATTTCGTGATGATTTTCTGGTGCTTTTATTAATTTATTTTTATTTTTAGATTTAAATAAAAAATTTCAGTGATAACAATTTTTTTTTTTTCTCAAGTTGAAAAACTGTATAAAAATGCATAGTCATAAATATAACCAGAATATAATTTAAAAAATAAAGCATTAACAGTTTTCTCAACTATTCACTTTTATTTTTCTCCAAACGAACTCAAAGTATACACAAAAAATGAAACCTTCTTTCTACATTCTCTGAAGTATTATGTACCGTAAATCAACAAGTATAGCTATTTGGGAGAAAATCTGTGAGATAAGAGCTATTTACAAACAAGTGAATGTTCATATTTCATCAAAACTCTTCTACGGAAAAGGTTTTCGCGTTCAACGTAAATTCGATTTATGATCAGCTGATAAAAACATTTCAACTTAAACAATTTTATATATTCCGTGTCAATATACTGTATGTGAAAAGTAATATTAATATTAAACTATTTGCTAATATTGTTAAATTTAAATAAATGGGTAATACAAATTTGTTATTGTAATTGACCAGCTTACATATTAATAAATATCACAAGCCTGCTGTGAAAAAAAGTACAAGCAATTGTTAGCTGAACTTTATGTATTTGTTTCTGCTGATTACAAAAAATATAAGGAAAAATTTCTATCACATGACGTTTTCTTGAAAAATTACTTCGATTTTTAATATATATATAATATTTGCCCTTCTTGGTCGATCGTTTATTTTATGTAAGTTACCTTGATATAAACAAATAAAATAGTATGTTGATGATTTTCTTCTAGAGAAACTGCATCATAATTACCATAATTTGATGTAAAAAGTTTAAACTCAAAAGTCCTTTTGTTTTTCTCTCGACCAGAAACCACTCCTGTGATCTGGCAACAGTGGTTTTCATCCATTTAAACTATTAAAAAAAATTGGTTGCTGAAAAATCAATTTTCATCACCAAGAATGGATACAAAATACTGTTTCCAGATAGTACATGTAAAATTGTTCGAGAGAATTTCTTTTCAAATAGGATTTTAGCAAAAATATCGATGTCGATCTCACAAACAATCCTGACGCGATGAAAAAAAAAAAAAAATGGAGGTCATTTTTGAAATCAGCACACCAAATAACATCAAAATCAGCTAAGACTTCTCTAGCATTTTTCAAAAATTTCAATTTCGCAGACCTTTGTATTACTTTTAGTAGCATATTTACGATGAGTAATTCTTACAATTAACTGTTACAGGTTTTTGTGCTTGTATCTTGGTATCCATTTAAAAAAACTTCCATTGCATCCATGTAAAAAACTTCCATTGCATCCATGCAAAAAATGTCTTTGGCATTCATGCAAAAAACTACTCAAAGATGATTCGGAGTTTCATAATAATTTAGCGGTGTAAGCTCGATCCTCATGCGCTGCAATTTTCACAAAAACACGCAAAATGAACGAGAGAATATTATAAAATGAACGAGAGTATAGTAATTATACTATATTCAGAAAATTGTTGCATGTGCGATTCAGAGAAATTGTTCAAAATTACAGCCGCTAACTACGATACGCAGTGAAACCGTCACAGCCTGGAAATGAAAGTTTTGTTATATTCGGGTGTCTTACAGATGATTTCACCTCAAAAAGCCGTGGTTGTTTGGTACAGAACTCACTTCATGTGACCACAAGAAAGCAGGATAGGTCAGAGGATCGTACAAGCCAATGCACAGGAGCATTTAGACCAACCAACTTTTAACCAAACATTGAACTTTGTTTTGCCGAAACAAAGTGAAAAAATTGGAGTATAATTATGCTGAAACTACAAATTGTTGCAACGCATCTGCTGGATGCGTTGTTCGTCTAACAATCTCGGTAAGACATCTTTCAAGGATATCTTATAAACTATCTATTTTGACAAATAGACGCGAGATATAGGGCTATTAGATGGTCGCCAAAAATGACCACGCAAACACCCGGTGAAAAACGGTGTTTTTCTTCACATGAATGCGGTTGTCATCTTCACAAACGTATGTGTTATGTGCGTTGAAGCAATATTTTCAATATTCTTTGTTAGAATAAAGTAAGTAAGCCGGGAAAAAGAAGTTCAGTGTACATTTCTGCTTGTACTATTCGGCAAATGCAACTCGCAATCCATAGGCACCAACTTTACACGTTTTTAACGATCACTCGCTTGCTAATATGCGCAATCCTTTCTTTTTCTTTTATTCTGTTTTGATTGCGTTAAACATTTATTTGCTACTTTGATATTTCTATTTGAAAAGATAAATACTGGCAACGATATTCTGAGAAACCTGGAAGTTAATTTCTATAAGAAAAAAGGGTTATTTTAAAAGACATGCAAAAAATATCCTTTTAAAAGAAATGGTACATAATTTTATTTGAAAAAATCTAGAAAAACAGTATAATCTAAAATTTTATGTATACAAACACTCTAATCGTAAGATGGTAAACGTTATTTTGATATAAGGATCATAAATTACTTTTTATTCTCATTTACATTTCAGTTAAAATGAAATCACAGTAAACTTGATGAGAAATAAAAGAAAAAAAACGAGTAATATGGTAGTCGTTAACAAAGCACTGTTTCATAAACACTTAGCAGATTGTAAATGATATATATATGCATTAACTTATAAGGGTAAATAAACTTAAAAAGGGTATTTTTGAAAATATTTTTTCACAGAGATTTGTTATGAATGGAAGGCATATAAAATTCCAAGTTTAAATGGTATAAGATAAAATTTATATCACGTGTAGAACTAACAGCAGGATTTACTCTGCTTTACGCTACATGAAACTCTAATAATAAACATTAGATTGAACTCCAGTGCTGCAATAATGCAAAAAATTGAAATTATCGATAAAATTAATAATAGTAATTATTATTATTATATTACTAATAATTTAAATAGTAATTAGTAGTGCTCTGGAATCATTTTCGTTAAAGTTATATTAACTATGTAACCGTAAAAGCAATAAATATTTTTCTTATTTCGTCAAAATATTCTACCTGAAGTCTAAGACTATACGTACTAGACGGTGCATCAGATATTTTTGTGCCTTATGGTTATCACATGTGCCCAGCGAGTGCGAAGATTATCAAGCGGTAGTCACTGTTACAGCCATCATATATTGCCTTTGAGTTAAATTTTATTGTTTTTTGTAATTTTAGTTTTAGATATAAGAGGTTTTTCAGCAATAAATTGATCAAATCACTCCATGAAAGAACATAAACTTTTTATATTTCCATCAGACCCTACGAGTGGATTAACATAGCTGCGATAAATGTGCCAATCGGGAAAGCTGGCGTCTTCCGAAGCAAAAAGATGGCGGCTGATGTGCCGGCATGTATTACTATAGGAACTCTACTGACGTTGTCTTTCATTCTAAGGGATATGACTGTCATTCGTTCACCCATCTTTTGTACTGTTTTCTAGTATTTTAACCCTTTGTACATTAATGTTTGAATTCTGTCTATCCAACTAACAACATTTGCAAATTTTCTGAGTTGTTGTTATTCTTCTTTTGTGCTTAAAACGAATATTTTAAATATCTTCTGTAATGCTTTGTGTAGCATTTGAACTGCGCCAGCAGACTATAAAGATAGAGCTACACTGATATAGAAAAATATAAGCACATGCATATGCATATGCATATTTGGAAAAGTTAAATTAAAATAGAAACTATACACACAACAAAATTTAATCCTTTAATATTCGCATGTATTTTTAGTGCATTTCATACTATTTTTGTTTGTTTTTATATCATCCCCGAACAAAAAAAAAAAAAAAAAAAAAAAAGAGGTGTCACCAAACAAATTGTAAAAAAACATTTTTGATTTTATGCAGAAATTACAGTAGATGCTTAAATTTCTTTTTAATTTAAAGTATTTTGTTCATCAACTTTTACTTATGTAAAATGAATAATATAAGGAAATAGTGTATTAGAAACTTCATTTTTATTAAATTTTCTTCTGTGTAGTTTTCATTTTCATTTTCTACGATTTTTAAATTTTTTTTTTTTTTTTTTAAGAATAAAGTTAGAAATTGTTTTATAGTTATTTTAAAAAACAAATGTATCTTTACGATGTTTCAGATAATTTCTTTCGCTTTTCTGCTTTAATATTTTTTTCATTTTAGGATTCGTTTTTTTAACTGAAATCGTTTCTTATATTTTTCTTCTTGATAATATTAAAGTTTCACGATCAGGTATTTTAGAAATTCTGGTATAAAACAACATTTTTTGTTTTATTTTCATAAGCTCCAGATAGCTTTTGTACGCCTATATATACGCACATATCTCCACTTTTCAGAAATAATTTTATCCTTCTAAGTATTTAATTAATTAGATCAACCAATAATACTTAATGTAATTATGACAAAAATCCAATCTAATATTTCTTCAGAATTTAAAATGCTTTTCCATTATAACTCATACACTATACAAAATTTGTTCATTGAATTCAAGCTAAATTTCAATTATATATATATATATATATATTAGGGGGACCGGAAAATAATGTCGTTTTGAATTAAAATACTGACATCGGAAATTTATCCTGGATAAAATTTAAGATATTCTTAGGCAACTTATAAGGTGGTTATTTGTAAAGTACCATGTAAACACTGTTAAACAAAAATTTCCGGTTTCATTTTATTAATTCAAAACGACATTATTTTCCGGTCCCCCTAATATATATCTAAAATTTTACATGCGCAAAATACCAAAATTTCTTAAGAATATTCAGTCGAATGCACCCTTTATAAGCTGTCATGAATAAGAAAAATTATAAGACGTTTCAATATCATTTACATACTCAAGTGCTCCTTTCCATTTTGTCAAAAGAAAAATCTCTTTTTAGAAAGTAAGTGCATTTGACTTTTATAAATGTTGTTTTCGGGATATGCATTTTCAAACGATTTTATACAGCTGCGCATTGTTTTAAAAAAAATAACATAAGCGATAAAATTAATTTCAAATACTTACATTTCTAAATAAATTTTCAAATGGTAAACTTTATATAATGTTTTTGCTTAGTGAAATTTTTTAAATATCTAAATGATGAACTTTTAAGAAACTTTAATATTTTATATTTTGATGAAAAATTAGTTCTGTATCAGTTGCAATCTTCTTCAACATTGATAACTAAAAAACGTTATAAAATATCGAATTAATAATAATATTTAAATATTAGTTGATTGATTTTAAAATGATCCAAATTGAATTAATATTAGTAACAGCTGATCTATAGCAAAATATTTGTGTCTTGTAAAAATTTCAAACGATTCTTTTGTTAACTTAAATATTTCTTAATAAAACATGTTTGAAGTGATTTATTACTTAATTTTATAAACTATGTAGTTATATATATATATATATATACATTTTTTTTTTTCAAATAAGTAAAAAAAAATTCTCATATTTATGAAACAAATGCAAGAATTAAAATAGATTTTGTTATTTTTTAAAGTAATTTAAAAGCCAGAAATTTTATATAAATTTTTTTCAAACAATAACTGCTACTCATTTTGTAAGATTCCATCGTATCACAGAAATTAAACCAATTAATTCAATTTTTTTATAAATATGCATGGATAATTTTATAAGTTTTAATTTTATAATAACAAAATTGCTTTCTTTATATATGTATTAAGAGCATACATAAAGTAAGATAAAAAGCAATATTTGGAGAAAAAGTAAATTAAAATAAAAGTTATACACACAATAAAATTTACTTCATTTAATGTTCACATGTATTTTACCATGTTTTTATTAACTTCGATTCTTGTTTGTTTGTTTGTATGTATGTTTGTTTGTTTGTTTGTTTCTTTGTTTGTTTGTCCAATACAAATCTTGCAATCGATTTTTAACTAACTTCCAGACTAGGATATTTGAAATTTTTAGGACAGCTCACAAGATGGCGACAATACATTTTTCTAATAATTTTAGTCAACTATTTCAGGTCCCGCTGCCTTCAGCAGCGTTTATATGATTCGACGGAAAATTTATTTAACTAACTTCCCGACTAGCTAGACATTTGAAACTTTCAGAATAGTTCAGAACACGGTGAAAATGCATTTTTTTAATACCTTTAGCCAACTGTTTCGGTTTCCTGCTGCCTTCGGCAGCGTTATCAGTACAAAGCTTACAATCGATTTTTCACTAACTTTCCGACTAGCTAGACATTTGAAACTTTCAGGACAGCTCACAACACGGTGACAGTACATTTTTCTAATAGCAAGAATTAAAAACACACCATAAATTTTAAATCAGCACAACTGGTTTCGAAAGGACGTAGCCTTTCTTCATCAGGTGCAAACACGTGCAACTGCCTTGGAGGCAAAAGCAAGACTGAAAGCAGGACAAAATCCAGAGGGGGAGGAGCAACACAAACAACCAATAGGAAGCAACATGCAGGGCAGGACAAATCAGAGAGGAACACACGTACACACACCACAAAAAGAGGAGGGAGGAAAGGAGTAAACAATTAATTTTTTTTTTTCAATAATATTAAACTAATAAGTAAATTTAATAAAGTTTATCCATTAATTATTATTTTTATTATTTTTATTATTATTATAACTAATATGATGTTATAAACATAATAAAGGAAATTATTTAATTGAATTAAACAAATTTTTCCAGGCTGTAGACAGCAAAGTGGAATCAGATTTTCATTGACAATTTTATCACGATTAAGGTAAATAGCTAAATTTTCCAAAAAATCCAGTTCGGAAACGCGTTTGGCATGAAAGATAATTTTGGCACTCTTAAAATTAAAACTATGATCAAATTCCCAACTGTGCTTCGCAATAGAAGATTTAGAAATTTCTTGATTAACAACATACCGAGAACGTTCACGTAAACGACATTCAAGATTTCTTTTAGTTTGACCAATATAAGATAAATCACAGTTATTACAAGGGACATTATAGATACCCCATTTTTGAAGCTCAGGAACAGGGGATTTGGTTGAAGGGAATTGGAATTTATTGACAGGTTTAAAAATAACGTGAAAATTGAAACGCT
Source organism: Salticus scenicus (assembly GCA_963930645.1). Taxonomy (NCBI): domain Eukaryota; kingdom Metazoa; phylum Arthropoda; class Arachnida; order Araneae; family Salticidae; genus Salticus; species Salticus scenicus. Next base: position 45,435,675 of record OZ005648.1, on the reverse strand, counting down.
TCAAAACTTTGGCTAATTTAAAACTTAAGGGGGATAAAAAGGTAAAGCAACAAGATTATCAGGTTTAATATTATCATAAATGGAAAGAGTAGAATTATAAGTTGGCCTACTGAACTTTTTGAGAGCTTTATCAATTATAGAGGTTCTAAAACCTCTTTTAATAGCAACAGACTTTAAATAATTCAGTTCTTCTTTAAGAGAAGAAGTATCAGAACAAATTTTAAGGGCACGATACACGTAAGTGTAAAAGGTGCCAATTTTTTGTTTAGCCGGATGATTAGAGAGAGCATAGGGAGGGTTAGAAACAGAGAAAGGTTTCCTGTACACAGAGGTTTTAAAAGAAGAATCGTACCTAGTAACTAAAACATCAAGAAAGGGAAGTTGATTACAATTTTCTAACTCGAAGGTAAAGTGAATATGGGGATCAATAGCATTAGCAATATTAAGAATGGCGGAAAAATCAAACGGATTTTCAACAAGAATGAAAGTGTCATCTACGTAACGTAACCAGCATTTTAAATTTAACATCGTTAATAATTTTTCCTCAAAATAATGCATATAGATATCGGCAAGAATAGGAGATAAAGGATTACCCATACTTAAACCATCACGCTGTTTATAAAATTTGTTAATAAATTCAAAAGTAGTTTAGGAAACACAGAGTTTAGTTAAATTGACAAATTCTTTGATTTCAATGTCAGAATAATTAAATTCGCGTAACCTTTTTTCTAAACAATTAAGCGCCCCTTCAGTGGGAACGTTAGTAAATAAAGACTTCACATCAAGAGATAACATTGAGCAATTTACAGGATTCAAATTATTTAACTTCATAACAAAATCATAGGAATTTTTTATAGTATGACTATTAGTGCTGCATAAAGGAGAAAAAGAGCTTTATGAGCTTCATCTCTTCCTTGGAAAAAACTTCAATGATTTTGCTGTTTCGGAAAATGGTAATTATTTATCCTTACATTCACTTAACTCTGCTCATCAGCGTAATTTAGATTCTAAGTTTTCTGTTTTGTGTAAAAACCAAAAATCCTCTCGTAAAATTAACAAAGTTCCTGAAGAAAATTACATTGTTAATCTGTCTTCACATAACTTAACTGCCCAACAAAATAAAGTGTTAGAACTCGGTTTAAATTTTTCCCAATCTTGTAAACCTTCAATTTCTAAATTAATTGCTCCCATTGAGGCTTCTTCAAAATATAGTAAAATATCTACCTCTCAAAAAGAATCTCTGCGCCATATTCTTGCTGATTGCATTTCTTCCAATAATTCCAATTATAAATCTAATCTTTCTAAATCTGAAAGTGTTGCTCTTAAGGAACTTAAATCTAATCAAAATCTTGTCATTACTAAAGCAGATAAAGGTGGCCAGATTGTTCTCATGGACAAAACTGATTATGTTGATAAAGTTAATTCTCTTTTATCTGAAGGACCTTAAACTGAAATTAAAAAAGACCAAACTAAATCTCTTCTAAGCTCTGTTCAAAAAGCTGTTAAAAATTCCACCGTTCTTCATGACAATACCAAATTCTCGGTTCCCCTTCTTCAGCAATTTGTGCTCGTTTTTATGCTTTACCTAAAGTTCATAAAAAAAAATTTCCCCTCAGACCTATTGTTTCGAATATTGGTACTGCTACTTATCCCCTCTCTAAATTTTTAGCTTCTACTTTTTCTCCTTTATGCAGCACTAATAGTCATACTATAAAAAATTCCTATGATTTTGTTATGAAGTTAAATAATTTGAATCCTGTAAATTGCTCAATGTTATCTCTTGATGTGAAGTTTTTATTTACTAACGTCCCCACTGAAGGTGCGCTTAATTGTTTAGAAAAAAGGTTACGCGAATTTCATTATTCTGACATTAAAATCAAAGAATTTGTCAATCTAACTAAACTCTTTGTTTCCCAAACTACTTTTGAATTTAATAACAAATTTTATAAACAGCGTGATGGTTTAAGTATGGGTAATCCTTTATCTCCTATTCTTGCCGATATCTATATGCATTATTTTGAGGAAAAATTATTAAAGATGTTAAATTTAAAATGCCGGTTACGTTACGTAGATGACACTTTCATTCTTGTTGAAAATCCGTTTGATGTTTCCGCCATTCTTAATATTGCTAATGCTATTGATCCCCATATTCAGTTTACCTTCGAGTTAGAAAATTGTAATCAACTTCCCTTTCTTGATGTTTTAGTTACTAGGTACGATTCCTCTTTTAAAACCTCTGTGTACAGGAAACCTTTCTCTGTTTCTAACCCTCCCCATGCTCTCTCTAATCATCCGGCTAAACAAAAAATTGGCACCTTTTACACTTACGTGTATCGTACCCTTACAAATTGTTCTGATACTTCTTCTCTTAAAGAAGAACTGAATTATTTAAAGTCTGTTGCTATTAAAAGAGGTTTTAGAACCTCTATAATTGATAAAGCTCTCAAAAAGTTCAGTAGGCCAACTTATAATTCTACTCTTTCCATTTATGATAAAATTAAACCTGATAATCTTGTTGTTTTACCTTTTTATCCCCCTTAAGTTTTAAATTAGCCAAAGTTTTGAAGCGTTTTAATTTTCACGTTATTTTTAAACCTGTCAATAAATTCCAATTCCCTTCAACCAAATCCCCTGTTCCTGAGCTTCAAAAATGGGGTATCTATAATGCCCCTTGTAATAACTGTGATTTATCTTATATTGGTCAAACTAAAAGAAATCTTGAATGTCGTTTACGTGAACATTCTCGGTATGTTGTTAATCAAGAAATTTCTAAATCTTCTATTGCGAAGCACAGTTGGGAATTTGATCATGGTTTTAATTTTAAGAGTGCCAAAATTATCTTTCATGCCAAACGCGTTTCCGAACTGGATTTTTTGGAAAATTTAGCTATTTACCTTAATCGTGATAAAATTGTCAATGAAAAATCTGATTCCTCTTTGCTGTCTACAGCCTGGAAAAATTTGTTTAATTCAATTAAATAATTTCCTTCATTATGTTTATAACATCATATTAGTTATAATAAAAAAATAATAATAATAATAATAATAATTAATGGATAAATTTTTTTAAATTTACTTATTAGTTTAATATTATTGAAATAAAAAAAATAAAAAATAATTAATTGTTTACTCCTTTCCTCCCTCCTCTTTTTGTGGTGTGTGTACGTGTGTTCCTCTCTGATTGGTCCTGCCCTGCATGTTGCTTCCTATTGGTTGTTTGTGTTGCTCCTCCCCCTCTGGATTTTGTCCTGCTTTCAGTCTTGCTTTTGCCTCCAAGGCAGTTGCACGTGTTTGCACCTGAAGAAGAAAGGCTACGTCCTTTCGAAACCAGTTGTGCTGATTTAAAATTTATGGTGTGTGAAGAAGTTTTAATTTCTTGCTATTGTCTGTACGCCAGTTTTTGAATTTATTTTTGATTTTTCTAATAATTTTAGTCAAATATTTCAGGTCTCGCTGCCTTCGGCAGCGCTTATATGATTCTCAAAGAAAATTTATTTAACTAACTTCCCGACTAGCTAGATATTTGAAACTTTCAGAATAGTTCAGAACACGGTGAAAATGCATTTTTTTAATACCTTCAGCCAACTGTTTCCGGTTCCTGCTGCCTTCGGCAGCGTTATCAGTACAAAGCTTGCAATCGATTTTTCACTAAATTTCCGACTAGCTAGACATTTGAAACTTTCAGGCTAGCTCATAACAAGGTGACAATACATTTTTTTAATACTCTTAGTCGACTGTTTCAGGTCCCTACTGCCTTCGGCAGCGTTTATATGGTTCAACAGAAAATTTATTTAACTAACTTCCCGACTAGTTAGACATTTGAAACATTCAGAATAGTTCAGAACACGGCGAAAATGCATTTTTTAAATATTTTTAACCAACTGCTTCGGGTTCCTGCTGCCTTCGACAGCGTTACCAGTACAAAGCTTGCAATCGATTTTTCACTAACTTCCCGTCTAGCTAGACATTTAAAACTTTCAGGATAGCTCACAACACGGTGACAATACATTTTTTAATACTTTTATTCAACTATTTCAGGTCCCTACTGCCTTCGGCAGCGTTTATATGATTCAACAGAAAATTTATTTAACTAACTTCCTGACTAGCTAGATATTTGAAACTTTCACAATAGTTCAGAACACGGTGAAAATGCATTTTTTTTTTTTTAAATACTTTTAGCCAACTGTTTCGGGTTCCTGCTGCCTTCGGCAGCGTTACCAGTACAAAGCTTGCAATCGATTTTTCACTAACTTCCCGACTAGCTAGATATTTGAAACGTTCAGGATAGCTGAGAACACGGTGACAATACATTTTTTAAATACATTTAGTCAACTATTTCAGGTCTCGCTGCCTTCGGCAGCGCTTATATGATTCGACAGAAAGTTTATTTAACTAACTTCCCGACTAGCTAGACATTTGAAACTTTCCGAATAGTTCAGAACACGGTGAAAATGCATTTTTTGAATACCTTCAGCCAACTATTTCGGGTTCCTGCTGCCTTCGGCAGCGTTATCAGTACAAAGCTTGCAATCGATTTTTCACTAAATTTCCGACTAGCTAGACATTTGAAACTTTAAGTCTAGCTCAGAACACGGTGACAATACATTTTTTTAATACTTTTAGTTGACTGTTTCAGGTCCCTACTGCCTTCGTCAGCGTTTATATGATTCAACAGAAAATTTATTTAACTAACTTCCCGACTAGGTAGACATTTGAAGCATTTAGAATAGTTCAGAACACGGCGAAAATGCAGTTTTTAAATATTTTTAACCAACTGCTTCGGGTTCCTGCTGCCTTCGACAGCGTTATCAGTACAAAGCTTGCAATCGATTTTTCACTATTTTCCCGTCTAGCTAGACATTTGAAACTTTCAGGCTAGCTCAGAACACGGTGACAATACTTTTTTTAATACTTTTATTCAACTACTTCAAGTCCCTACTGCCTTCGGCAGCGTTTATATGATTCAACAGAAAATTTATTTAACTAACTTCCTGACTAGCTAGATATTTGAAACTTTCACAATAGTTCAGAACACGGTGAAAATGCATTTTAAAAATATTTTTAACCAATTGCTTCGGGACCCTGCTGCCTTTGGCAGCGTTACCAGTACATGTGATATTTGAAACTTTCAGGATAGCTCAGAACACGGTGACAATACATCAATACATTTTTTTTAAATACTTTTAGTCAATTGTTTCAGGTCCCTACTGTATTCGGAAGCGTTTATATGATTCAACAGAAAATTTATTTAACTAACTTCCCGAGTAGCTAGACATTTGAAACTCTCAGAATAGTTCAAAATACGGGGAAAATGCATTTTAAAAATATTTTTAACCAATTGCTTCGGGACCCTGCTGCCTTTGGCAGCGTTACCAGTACAAAGCTTGGAATCAACTCTTAACTATCTTCCCGGCTAGATAGTCATTTGAAACTTTTATAATAGCTCAAAACACGATAGCAAGGAATTTTTTTAATACTTTTATCCAAATGCTCCGGGTTCCCGCTGCCTTCAGTAGTGTTTATATGATTCAACAGAAAATTTAAAAACATGGTATATTAAAGCCCTTTTTATCTTGTAATTATTTATCTTGTGGATTTCATAGTCTTTTTGGTCGTTTTTCATCTCATGCCTGAACTCAAAAAATGCGTTATCAAATAAATAGTTAAAAAACAACTTTTATGCAGAAATTACAGTAGATGCTTGGATTTATTTTTAATTAAAAATATTTTTCACAAAATGTTGATGAATACATCAACATTTTGTGCAAAATAGACAATATAAGAAAAAGGTACATCAGAAAATTAATTTTTTATCTGAGTATTTTTTCTCTTCACTTTTTACGTTTTTTTCACACAACGCATCATAAATTTATACGTTTCGAGGCTTATTTTAGGCTCCTCATCAGTAAAAACATCATAAAAGTAAACATTGAGATGAACGGGCATTTTACCATATTTTTATTAACTCGCTTTCTTGTTTGTTTGCTTGTCCAGTACAAATCTTGCAATCGATTTTTAACTAATTTCCCGATTATCTAAACATTTGAAACTTTTAGAATAGCTCAAAACACGATGACAACGCAATACCTTGAAGCCCGATTTTCGAATTTTTTATTAGTTTTCTTTTAATTAATTAAAATATGAGAATAATAATCTCCTAATAGCTTTAAAATTAGCCATTTAAATATTAGCTGTAACTTAATTGTTGCCAAAAAAATTACGAGTTCATTTTCGTTCGACATAAAAATAAATACATTAAATTAAACGTGAACATTAAAAAAAATATGAAAAGTTGAATTATGCATCTCAGAAAAATTGACGTCATTATCACTTTAAAAAATTTCTACACATTGATAAAGTGTTAGCGTACTTCTTGATGCTAATATATGTTGGTCTAAAAGGATTAATATTTTATTTTTTGAAACCAACTTATTATTATTATTATTAATATTAGTTTACTGAACTGAGACCGCGTGCCTAAATACTGCTCATATGTTATTTTTTATCCTCGCGTATTTTATTAATACATAGAATTTTCAAGTTTGTATGATTCAACAGGAAATTTAAAAACGTGGTATATAATTTTGTAGGACGGAGGACTATTAGTCTCAATCTACCGATATTTACGATACCAGTTTTACGATAGTTGGACATTTATTGAAATCGAAAATTTATCGAAAATATAATTGAATAATTTGAAAGCAATGTTATAATAAAAAAAAAGCTAATATTCCTCCGTAATAAACTAAATTCTGCTTTTGCCAGAATTTCAACAAAATATTTTTTAAAGGAGGAAAAAAAAATTATAAAAATCAGTATTGAAACGGACAGTATCCCATTATTTACTGTTATATATATATATGTATATAACATAGTTTATATATTTAATTATTTATCAACATTCAGCTGCCACCCCCACCCCCGCTTTTTCCATTTATTATTATTATTATTATTATTATTAATTATATGGTGTTTTGAGAATTGATTTCAATATAAGCCTGCTAGTTAGATATAGAAGAATCATTATTATTATTATTATTATTTTAATCATATAATTATTTAATATATCTTTACGATGTTTCAAATAATTTCTTTCGATTTTCTTTTTTGGTATATATATATTAAGATTCATTTTTAAATTGAAATCATTCGCTGTGTTTTTTTTTTTTTTTTTTCTTGATAATATAAAAGTTCTATGAACAGTTATTGTAGCAATTCCCGTATAGTCTCTTTTGTTTTATTTCGACAGCTTTGGGATACCTTTCGTACACATATGTATGCATATTACTCATATGCGCATTTCTCCATTCTTAAATATACCTTTATCCTTCTACGTATTTAATTAATTAGACCCACCTATAGTACTGAATTTTATTATGACGAAATTCCAATCTAATATTTCTTTAAAATTTAAAGTGCTTTTCAATTAAAACTCATACACTATATTAAAATTTGTATTGAATTCAAGTTCAAATTCAATTTTCTTTATAACTAAAACTTTAGATTCAGAAAATGTCAAAATTTCTTAAGAATATTCAGCCGATTTAATGCTGTCATGAAAAACGAAAATTATAAAACGCTTCGATCTCATTTACATATTTAAGTATTCCTTTTCATTTTGTCAAAAGAAATATTTCCGCATTTATTAAAGAAGTGCTTTTGACTGTTTTGTAAACGTTATTTTAGGATTATACATTTTAAAACTCTTTTATACTATTGCTCATTATTAATAAAAATAACATAAGCAATAAAATTATTTTCAAACTCTTATATTTCTAAATAAATTTCCAAATGATAAACTTTATGTAGTAATATGCAGTAGTGAAAATTTTTATATATCTAAATGGTGAATTTATGAAACTTTGGTTTTTTATACTTTGGTGAAAGATTACTTCGACATCAGTTGCAATCTTATTCAGCATTAATATTTAATTACTGTTATAAAATATTGATTTAATAATAATATTTAAATATTAGTTGATTAATATTAAAATGATCCAAATTGAATTAATAATTGTAATAGTTAATCCATGGAAAAACATGTATGTCATGTAAAGATTTCAAGCGATTATCTTGTTAACTTTGGTAGTTCTTAAAAAAGCATGTATTAGATGATATATTAAAAATTTTAATATTAATGTAACTTTATTTTTTTTTTTTTTTTAATTTAGAGTCAAATATTTTGTTAGATTTATGAGACAAATACAAGAATTTTAAAAAACACCTTACCGTCATTTTTTTTTTTTTTTTTTTTTTTTTCGTTAAACAGTCTGGTGGGAAACAACCACACGACTTCCATTACCCGCTATTACACGCATTTTAAGCTTTTCTTTTTTTTTTCTTTTTTTTGAAGTGTGTGTGTGTGTGGTGAGGGGGGGGTGTAATCAGGAGATATAAAGTTGGCCTAACGAAAGTAGACACCTAAATATTTTCCAGTAAGAGAAAGTTGATACTCCTGTAAAGATATGTAAAAGCGAGTTAAAAAAAAAATAAGCGAGTTAAAAAAATAAGAGGAAGTAATTGATAGAGTTATTTTTTGAAACACCAATTTCCGAGATCTAAAACTGATCTACCTAAGCAGGATGACTACTAATTTTCCTGTAATAATCACGTAATACACGAGAAAGGATATCTAAACTGGATTTATGCAACAATTTTTGAGAAAATCATTAGAGATGTTTTTGAGATATCGACTTTTACCAAAACTTGGCATACTCAATTAATGACCGAAAAACAATTATTAAATGATACAAAAGGATATTTTAATAGGAGTAATATGACGTGTTTGAAAAAAATCCGTACAGCCGTTTTTAAAGGAACGCACTTGCGAGATCTAAAATTCAGATATTTATACAGGACGCCTATCAATCTTTCTGAACTAACCAACTATATCATTCGAAAGGACATCTAATAGAGTGTTTATATAGCAACTTTGAAAAAAAAATCGTTAGAGCCGTTTTTGAGACACGGACTTTGGTTTCCGATGCCCCATTTCTGCTTTTCCAATTTTCACCAAAATTTGAAAAATTCATCTGTACACCTGACCTGTCTTAATTCCGATGTTTCGTAGTTTTATTAGTTTCAGAGATATGATGGCCAGAAGATTCCCTACATACCTACACACACATACATACACACATACTGACCAATTCTCGAAAACTACTTTTCTGGACTCATGAGACCTTAAAACGTGTAAATCAAGTGAAAACTCGAAATCGAATTTTTGGACCGAATACTTCCATTACCTACGGTAATTGGGTAATGGAAATAAAAAAGACAGTTTTTATTAAAACACAAAAATGAATTAATGCTTCTGCATCAAAAATATATTGAACAACAAATTAATCATGTGAAACAAAGTTGCATAGTTTACACGAAATTCAATTTTTCCTGTATATCTTATACTTTCAGTTATCTCTATTACTTTCATTATGAACTTTATTTACAAGAACACTAAGACAAAACAAATGTATGTCACAATTCACGTATCTTCATTTCTCTTACTGTCCATAAATTGTTAAATTTTCGTGTTACTCTTATAAAACACATTTTCACAGTTGCCTTTTAAAAAAGTAATTTTATTCTGAAGAAATTTTCAGAGATTTTTTTTTAAATTAAGCTTCAATATATTTACCATAAATGACAAAAATGCTTATTTAAAATATGTTTAAGACATTGTTAAAAATGTTCAAACGATGATTGAAATAAATTAATACATTGTTAAAAAATGTCGCTGCTGTTATCGTATTAGTATGAGTTATATGATAAACGTTAATGGATAAAGATTTCTTACTTTATAATTAAAAGCTTTTTTTTTTTTTTTTTTTTTTTTTTGGTCTATCAATGAAATTAAGTTTAAAGAACTATTCAATTTTCCTTTTTTTTTTATTATGTCTACAAGAGAAAAAATAAATTGTATATATTTCAATATTATTTTTTAAAAATAATTCTATAAATTAAAATATTGTACTATTTATTTATATGTAAATAAATTATAATGAAAAAAGTATATTTTAAAGATATAATAATACAATGATACCAGTAGTTTTTTTCTAAGAAGTATATGAATGTTTATATATTAGGGATTTAAATTGAGTGGAACGGATTATAAAAAGTAGAGATGTAACAAATATTTTCACCTCCCAAAGGCATAAAAGACATTAAAACGAGGTGCAATTTTGCATTTTAACAATGTGTACATATGTGTCATCGCATTCGCTAGTAACTGAATACAAACGTTGAGGAAAAACTTGACATTTATTTTGTACATAAAAGTAGAAAATATTTGTGACAAAAATTATTCGATAGGTTGTATGTATGCATGTTTTAAGATAAAATTCAATATAATCTGTGCCTGTTAATTCAAGTTATTATTTAAAGTATTTTAATTTTTTTTCTTATTTTAAACCATTTTGCACTGTTATTTTTCATATAAAAATGATTCTTTCAACCTTTTGTAGAATTAAAAAAAGGTGCAAAAAAAGTAAAGTCTTAGAAGAACGAAATAAAGTTATATTTTCATTAATTCCCATTATTTTTCATGGTGATATCTTATCCAGTAATTTACCAAAGAAAATAAGAAATTTTCCATTATTAATGAGTTATGAATAAAAATAGAAAAAAGCACCTTAATAGTAATTTTTAATTTTTCCTCTAAACTGTCGTCATGTTATCGTCTTCATGAGAAAGTTACCCAAGGAATTTCATTTGAAAGAATTTTTTACTTTGCTTTTTTATATTTCTTAGTATCATCAGATCAGCACATATGCAAATTTTTATACACATCAGTTAATCAAAATGATTTCACTTGCATATTAATCGGCAAATTTAATCAGAATGAGGTTTCGTGTTTTTGTTTCCGATGCATTTGTTAAAAGGAAAATGGCATTTTATCTTTTATTCTATTTTATATTTAATTTCACGTAATCTACAATGCACAAAAATTTTAATGATTTGCAAAATATCTGTCTCCAAAATAAACATTATTATTTTTTATTTAAATAAAATATATATAACTTTATTTTATATATTCTTGAGATCAAATCGTAACGCAAAAATAAGAGTTCATACATCAAAGGAATCTCTATTCATATTTTTTTAACTAAGATATGGAAATATCGCTAACGATATTGATGACCTTGTTGCATAAATCGTTTTTAAATAATTATATTTTTTCAGAAAAATTAATATTTTAAAGCAAATTATCGGTCAGCAGCTGTACTCTTTACGTCCATGCAAAACATTTAGAATGAATAGAATTTTTCGAAAAATATATAATTTAAAACAACATTTAATATTTTAGTAAGTCTATAGGATTTGTTTTGTTTACTTTTATTTATCGAAATTATATATTACTTTTTAAGGTAACTGATTTAAAATTAGATTTGATTTATTCATCAAAGTAGTAAGATATGTATATGATTGAATTTTTTATCTAAAACAACTCACTTGGCTAATTAACTGTACATTAATATTTTTATATAGTGCATTCGTAACTGATAATTTAAGTTGCCATTCTAATCACTTCAACTTATCATATAAAATACTTTATTTTTTCTTATTTTAAACCACTCTGCACTGTTAATTTTCACATAAAAATGGTTCTTTCTATTTTTTTTTTTCATACTTATAAAAAAGAGGCGAAGAAAGTAAAGTCTCGGATAATCCTTTACAACTGTAAAAAATCCATGGTGTATTGTTTCCATCGTTCCTTGATTCCTGAGCATAATCAGTTTCTTTTTTTTTTATATCAGACATTATATGTTTTATCATTTACGATTATTAAACAAATCCCTGTTATAAACGTGTCGGAAACCGAAAACTAAGAACATTACTTGCTACTAAGAATAACTAAGAATATTACCTGTTAATAATAATAATACTTGCTTACTAAGAATATTACTTGTATGATTCACACAGGCAAGTAAACAAGCACATAACTTGACTTTCTTAATTAATATTACTTCATTTAATAAACTTCATTGTAAACATAGTTTATAGGCATTTTATTTGTTTACAACTAAACTTAAGTATTTATTAAGCAATATATATATATATATATGCAATACAGAAAAATATCTGTATTGCAGTAATGCATAAATGTACTTACAATAATCAGCCAGAAGTAATTGTGTTATTAAAATAGATTTTCAACACAAAATTCCTTAAGTGTTACTTTGTGCTATATCACCTACTGCGATTTCTTTAAGTTCCTTTTATCCATTCAAATTTCACTATACGCATTTTGAAATTCATATAATTACAGATATTCTAATTTGAAATATGTTTGGTGAAAAAGTGTACGCTTTCTTGTATACAATATTCGTTGTAGTATCTTCTCTCTAATCAAAAGTTATTTCGTGGTAAAGACTTTGTGTTATATACCATCAGAAAATCACTTTGCCTCTGTAAATCAGTTTTGCAGCCTGTAATTTAAGATTTAAAAAAAAAGGTATTGTGATAATTTCTAGCATTATTTTAAGAACATTCTACGTGATAATTTAATTTTGGAGAAATTTTAGTAGCAATGAGGCTATGCCTATTTATATCTTATTATTTGATTCATATTTTCTATATTATTAAAATAAATATTCTCTTTTAAAATGCTTTTAGAAACAGATTTTAATTGGCTTAAGCATTCCGATTGACGTTTATGCACGTTAGTACAACACACATAAAAATCGATGCACTATTCTATCAAATTTTGATGTGCCTTTTATGAATATATTTATTAATCATGAACCAGTCAGCTATTAACGATTATTTCGTATTAGCTGTGCAATAATTTTAATACAACTAGAGAAGTTAAAATAAGGGACATAACTACCAACTAATTGTCGAATTGAAAGAAATCTGCATAAAAAAAATAATAAAATGAAGATAATAAAGTAACCTATTTTCAAGGGGGGTGGGGGGGACTGAACTGCTCAAAACGTAATTAATAGAAAAACTATTTTCTTTCAAGAAAATCTATTTTAAATTTAAATCACGGTTACTTGTCTTAAGATTTTACTTTCCTGTTTGCACATTTCTTGAGCTGCTAGGATCTGGGAGTTAAATCCCGGGAAACCATCTGTTCCTTAGAGGATCAACAATGCGAGGGCATGTCTCCGGACCACAACTAGGGTGAATCCTAGACCTAGATCGTTGCTTATAGATCATTCCGCAGCTATGGTGCTTCGTAAAACCCATTCGACCTTGACCTCAGTTCGAGTTGCAAGCAAAATATTTTGCATCCATACATTGCCGATTCTTTAGTTTGCGTCAGCAAAACAATTTCAAGCGCTTTCGAAATTTTAATCGTCTCTTCGCACTTTGAACAACTTTTTAGTAAAAATTGGCTTTCGGTGTGACAATCGAAGGAGTTATATATATTTTTTTTTTATTATTTCCAGATAATAACGTATGAAATGAAATATCAAATTTTTATATTTTTCGACCTCTTAAAAATAATTTATGTACTCCGACCATTTTTTTTTTTTTTTTTTTTCAAGGCAAATTTTGTGGTGTCCCCGAATTTTCCGGACAAAATGAATAAATCATCTTAAATTGTAATTCTTGTGTAAGAAATATCTGAAAGAAATTATTTCCGTTTATTTATTATGCATGTAATAAATTCTTATAATAAAATATTAATAACTCAAATGTGTTCATATTTTTTTTGGAATGAGGTGTAGTTTTTGAGGTCTGTTTTCGGTATTTGAGAACGGCTGGTCACCCAAGATTTATTGTAAGGCTAAGGTCACGTTATAATATACGAAAAACGATTTAAATAATGCCATATTTATTAAACAAAATAAACAAATGAAAAATAAAAAATAAAATACTTAGAAACAAACAATTTGCAAAACGATAAAAAACTTACTTTTTTTTTTTTTCGTTTTCTATACCATCAATAATTACACACTGCGTAGCTCTAGGTTGACATTAAACTCAATCAACGTCAACCTTGTTTCCTATGGAGTAGTTAGTTCTTCGATGTTTCGTAAACTGCGTATAGTATCTATGTCTTATAAGACAAATGTAATCGTTTTCGATTGGATCAAAGATGTTTATGCCTGTTCAAATTCTATCATTTTGGTCTTAAGGAAAAAGCTTTGTGTTTTAAATTATGAAATTTAAATTTAATCAGAGATTATTTTATTTAACCCGATGTAATCCAAGCATTTGTAATATATCTACAAAAAGGGAAAATCCATTGGAAAATATTATTTGAATGTTGCATCAAAATACGATTACATGTAAATAATTCCAGAAAAATCTAAATACCTTCATATAAGCCTATTAATTATCTCAGAAACATATAATAATACGTTAAGAACAATTTTTTGAGATGATTTAGATATGTGTAACGAAGTATATTTAGAAAATGTAACTGCTATGTAAATGTAATAAACAAATTACGAAAACAACAATTATAAATTTATTATATATAATAAAATAAACAAGTTACTAAATTTTTAATCCCATTGAAATAAATACCCAATGCAACAATTAAAATATTGCTGTTTAAGTGTCATAATGTAACAATACTTATATGTAGACTTTTGATTAAAATAAATTCCTTTATAATTAGTGTATTCACATTTATGTAAATGATTTATGTACATAAAATTTTTAATTATCTACGCAAGTAGAGATTATAAGATTTTTTAATATAAATTTTTAAACAAATTATTATAATAAATATCTAAACATTTTAGATAGAGTTTCAAATAAAGCTGTGCGTAAATGCATAAAATAATACAAATGAAATAATTCTGTTTCAAATCTATTTTAATAATTTAATTCTGACTTACGCTTGTACACTTATTTATTACTAAAATACAAGTATTTGTCTGTTTGTTAAACTTTTAGTACTTCAATATTCATTTTTAAACGCATGAAATGCTTATAAAATTAACTTGTTTTCTATCCAAAGCAGCTTATTTAGTTTAGTATTATTAATTAAGAAACTAATACAGTTACGCATTAAAATTGATTATGTGTCCGATTATTTGTTCTAATAAAGTTTTCGACATCAAATTACCTTGAGTTGAAATTGAAAATAGAATTGCGAATATTATTTGAATGGATATGATTTGTTTTTGGTTAGTGGTTGGTATTTTTCCGTTGTAGGAAAATCATTAAAGGAAGTTGCACGTAATAAATAATATAAAATATTGAATTATTTTCTGTTTAGAGTTTAGTATTTTCAAAAAATATTTTTGGGCTTAAGGATGTGAAGTATCACACCCTCAAGGTCTTTCAGAAATGTCAAACGTTGTATAGTCACATGAAATGTCGTTACGTTTGAATGGTTTCGGCGAATAGCTGAAAGTATATTGTGGAAAGTTACGAAATTCGGATGTCTCTGTTGTATATCGAGTATTTTCGTGAAGATGATTTAAAGTAAAGATTGAGAAGTGATTCTCCAGTCCAAGCTATTCAAAAAACGTGCTATCAATGCCTCATCGTGTTATGATTTCTCATATGTCATATGGATATATAATAAAAACACACCAGAGGGCTAGCAATGAAAGATAATAAGTTTAAAAAAAAAAGAAAGAAAGAAAAAAGAAAAGAAAAGAAAAAGAGGAAATGGAAATGGAAATGGAAGTGGAAGTGGAAATGGAAATGGAAATGGAAATGGAAAAGAAAAATATCAACAACTGTTCCGGGTTGAAATAAAACACGAACCTTTGTCAGCCAAACAAAGTAGGCACGAGGGCTGCAAACAAAACGGCAACGAATAAAAACAAGTAAAACTGAATGTCATTATAAATATTATAAATACTGGTGTTATAAGGTTTTATAAAAAAAAAAAAAAAAAAAAAAAAAAAAAAAACTGGTGTGAAAAACCGCATGACTTATAACATAATGTTCACATGATAAGCGAGACGTATTAAACCCTCGACGATAGTTTCAATGCCCCAACCCACTCATTTCAGCATTTCGATGTCTTTTTCTAGTCAGTTTTGTCCTTTTATTCCTTCCGGTGTTATCCATTTTTTTTTCATCCCATGCTTTTTTTATGAATTTTTATTTCATTTTTCCCTCGTTTTTTTACATTCTAAAGTGCGGTGGTATAATGAGCACAAAGTAAGCGCATTATAATGCGTTTACTTTAAAAGTGAGTCAAATTCAAGGAACGTTGATTTTTCTTTTTGATCTTTTAACTCCTGCTATTGCGCATTCCTTTTCTCAAATAAATGTACTTCTACATCATAAAGGTCTACCGTTTTAAGAAGATTTGAAGATTACTACTTTATTATATATATATTTAATTTCAATGGATAATTATGTAACATTTTATTTAAAAAAAAAAAAAAAATTCAAATTGATACTGACCAAATGTATATTGAAAATTTTTCACATAGCGTGAATCAAATTACATAACTTAAGTACAATTTTAATAACTTTCTCTGCAGTTTATCAAATTTATATTATTATATTTTATCTTTACAGAGCAGATGCTCATTTAAAAGTATTTAAAGTATTTGCTCTAAAATGTATAGTCGAATTCTTTTCTTAAATACACTCAAAAAATATTCTTTCAAATATTTTAGGAATATTATGCAAATATATTCACAACTGAAAAACCTGAATTTATAAAATTTTAATATTATGTACTTCTTCTTCCTCTTTTTTTTTTTTTTTTTTTTTTTTTTTTTTTTTAAAGAATATAAAAGGATTTAGATGCAAGACTGCAAGAGATATAAAATATATTCATGCAATATTATTTAAAATTTATTTCACCTACAAAAAAAGTTTGTATATAAATATACACGTAAATTATGCACACATTTATTGAAACTGATAGACGGATATGAAAAGAGAGTTTGACATATATCATAAATATTAGCATACGCATAAGCATTTTCACAAAAAGTAAATTTAAATTCAAACTATATACACATAAAAAAATAATAATAATTTATTTAATATTCACGTGTCTTTGTTTACATAATTTTATATTCTTTTACTTTCTTTTTATCTGATCCCTAAGTTTAAAAAAGATGTCGCTAAAAGAATAGTTAAACAAAAACTGTGTAAAACATATAATTAGAGTATTTTTAACGAAAATTTTTAACAGATGATTCTTTTTAAAGAGACAATATATAATTCGTTTTGAATTAAAATCTGTTGTACTTATTATTAAAAAATAATTAACCCATTCGAGGTCACGGGGTTTCAATTCTTTTACTTCGAAAATGGTTTCACTAGCATGTGTTACCTATCTCTCTAACGCCCGTATTCACCGATAACCTTAACCGCCAGTAGAACTGGCGGTTCAGAAGCTGCCGGTCGGTCCTGAATAACCGGGAGTGACAAATCGGTATTCACCGTTTACTTGGGAAGTAAAGTTGTTGAACCGAGGGTATTTCAACCCGCTTGAAACTATGAACGCTTATTGGCCAAAAGGTTCACGTGATAACCGATGTTTTTAGCTTCTGTTTGTGTCACGGAGTAGTTTGTGTTTACATTCATTTTTATCGAAACGATCGAAAATAAGCTTTGAATTTTAACTTGCATTTTTTTTTTTTTTTTCTTATTAATTGCACACATCTTACATAAAAATGGATGGAAAGAGTTCGTTAGTTTATGAAAAAAAATTACTGAATAATTTATTTAAAAAAATAAAATAAAAAATGCATTTTGCTTCATAAAAGTTACTTAAAAAAAAAGAAATGGAAAAGGAATATTTTGCAGTTCTCAGTGTCAAAATGTTAATTATCTTTGTAATTGCTCTAAAAAGAACTATTTTTGTTGAGAACAAATAAATGTTTTATGTGCTTAGATTTTATTACAGCATGCGAAACATTTCAGACAGTGATTTGAAAAATAAATAAATAAAACATTGAAGTTTAGAATAGAATTAAATAAATTTCACATTCTGTAGTTTCACCACTATAATCCTGAACTTTTTGAAGTTATTTTCAAAGAATAAGAATATTCTCCTCAAAATAATTACAGAATAATAAATTCTTATATAAAGAAATAAAATAATATCCAAGGGAATATTCTCTTTGATAAATTTATCTATGCATGAAATGTAATTTATTTATTTTTGTATTTTTTATTTATTTTGTATGAACTTATCATAACAGATAAATTTTTATATTGGGCATTAATGCTTATGACAGTATTTTCTATGATGAAAATATTAAAAACAGTAAAAACAATCATCCATAATTTGCCTACCTACTGCAAAATAATGTATTTAACTTTTAACAATATTCATTATTACAATAAATTTCTTGTTTTCACTTTAATAAAATTTTATTAATTTTGGTAAAATTTATCATGTTTGCATAAAGGGATATTTGTTTTCACATCTCGAAATACTTTTTATTTTTGTTAAAATAATTACAAGATAAAAGGAATATTTTATATACCACGTTTTTAAATTTTCTGTTGAATCATATAAACTTGGCAATTCTAGGTATTAATAAGTACTTAAAAAAAAAAAAAAAAAAAAATGATGAATTATCCCACCAACTTGAAAGAAAATGATCAAATGTGTAATAAAGAAAGCAATAGAAGAAATTTTCAAACATTTATTAATTGAATAAAAGTATTCAAAGAATGAATTGTCATCATGTTCTGAGCTATTCGAAAAGTTTCAAATGTCTAGCTAGTCGAGATGTTAGTTAAAAATCGATTGCAAGATTTATATTGGAGAAAAAAACAAGAAAGTGAGTTAATAAAAACGTGCTAAAAAAGTTGTCAGCCTCCCTTAATTAGGGAATACATGAGGTGTACAATAATATTGATAACTTTATCACAGAAATGTTTGTAAATGGAATGATTATATTCATACGTGGACAATTAAAATAATTTTATAAGTATAGTTTAACTTTAGAAATTTTTTTATTCATTAATTCATCAACCGTGAATATTCATTTTAAATAGGTTGTTGGTATAAAGGTTGATTAAATTTTTCATAAACCAACTATGTGAAAAATGCCAGAGCCGGGAATCGAACCCGGCCCCTTCCGTTTAATGTGTGGATGCTCTTTCACTAAGCCACCCTGGCTGAAAACTAGCCTAGCATTTCTCAGATAACAACCATTGACAAGGTCACCATGGGCGTCGGCAGAATGGGGCATGGGGGGCCTTCTTTCCATGCCCCCCCCCCCTGGAAAATTCTACTAAGCATTTTTTCTTTAAATTTAAAACTATGCTATCAGAATTTTATTTTAAAAAAAATATTTTTTCAGGTTGTGCCCCCCCCCCCCCTGAAATTTTTTCTGGCGACACCACTGAAGGTCACCTTGTCTGCAAACGCAGATGTAACAGGTGAGACAATGTTAATCGTAGCACAACTCCATAGACCACGAAATTTCAATTTAGAAATTTTTTTATTCATGAATTCATCATCTCGGAATATTCATTTTAAATAGGTGGGAGTATAAAGGCTGATTAAATTTTTCATAAACCAACCATGTGAGAAATGCCCGGATTCGATTCCCGGCTCTGGCATTTTTCATATAGTTTCCTATTCAAAAATCTTAAAAAAAGAAAAAAAAAATCACTTAAATTAACATTGAAATCTTCATTACACATGTTTAACACATTGGCGGCTAATCTCGCGCCAGTGCATGATGGGGATTTAAATGCTGTTTGAAATGCCCGTCATGTGAGATCAGCAGCCAGTGTGTTAAAATTAAAAGGCCTTACTTTGAAGCTTGACAAAGCACAAAATGAAAAATAGAATAAAAGAACATAAATCTGATATTAAATTCGATAGAACAACCATTGCACTAACTAATCTTTATAAAAATAAATTTTGATAATACAAATAAATTAGCAAATTACAAAAATTATGTTTATACCATACATCACGAAACTTCCAAAAATTTTAAAAATGATACAGTTGCAACAGGGACAAACCATTGCTGAGCATAGACTGTAAGTGGTGCCATCTATTGCAACAACAGGACGAGGAAGATGCTTATGTTTACTTTAGTGATCTACATAGGCCCACCAGCGGCCGAGGTACTATCCTCAAAGCTGGTAGATGTGAGGTGCCAGGTTTGATTCCATGTTGTGCGTGTTGGCCTAGCCATTTGGAGTTTTCCATGCTTTTCTCCAAAACTTGCATAAATACGGGCTAGGACACCTTAGAAAGACCCCCGCGAAGGGCATTCCCCCTGAGGCCCAGGACCTACAGCAGTCAATCGGCCTTATTCCCAAATCCAATTCAAAAGTGATCTACATATTACGTGAAGCTGCTCCTGATGAAGTTGTGGAACCGTGACAAAAGCCTTGTGAAGCTTCAAAGTAAGAGCTTTTAACTTTAAATATATCTGAAAAAGTCACTTAGGAAATAAGACTTAAATTATATTTTTCTTGAGGCGTTTATTAAGAAGTATGTTACATTTTAACATTGAAAGTAAAAAAACACATTATTTAGAAGTGTACTACAATACGACACGCTATTTATGTACATAATTTCTGAGTTGCTGCAGATACTTGTGAAAACATTGAAGTAATTGTTAGACGCAATGATTAAAGGTCTGCACGAAGGTGGGCTCAGCAGGCAATTTCTTTCTTTTTTTTTTAAAGTTATAATTTTTTAAAAATACATCTATTTCTTTTAGTACTGCAGATTGTATTATTTTCTTTTAAACAGTGACCTTGAATGAACGTGCAAACATTTTTGTTTTTACCTAAATGTATAAAGCTGAAAGTTTGTCATTATTTGTATCAAAATTATTAGATTTTAACAAAAGTTGGTATACTAAATAATTACGGCAAAATCTAGCTAATGCCATATTCTTTTAGTTCAATCAGATAATTGGTTCAAAAGATATTAAACAAAATCCCATTGTAACTTTAAAAATTTAAAAAGAAAAAATAAATTCATGCCAAAAATAAATAATTTCTTCTGATGTCAAAAAGAAACATTTTTTAAAATTAATTAAAATTGAGAGAAATCATGCTAAAAAATGTAACAACTTCAGTATGGAACTCTGATATTTCGCACCAAATTAGCTCAGACGTTTGTTGGCATTATCTTTTCTTACGCAATTGTGATAACTAATTTAATTAATCGCCAAAATGACAACAAAAGTTTAAAATCCACTAAAGCGCTCTTATGCTAAAACTATAACATAGAAATTTTAAGAGATAAATATAGTAACCGATGCTAGGAAATGAAACACAGTTGTTGCATGCCTTCGTATGGAAGAATAGATTGAAATAAGTCCTGTCATACTAAATTAAATTCTGTTTTGTGCAGGGCATAGGATTTTATATTTACCTTAAAAAAAAAAAAAAAAAAAAGAGAGATTAATCAGGTCGATCCTGATTTTATCGTTTTTTGTCTAGACCAAGCCTTACATTGCAAAATTAAAAATAAACAAAGGTAGGCTGGATAATCAAAGCATTAGTAGGGATCCAGCCTAGTCCCCAAAATTTTAGCCTGTACATTTTCTAGTTTTGATGATAGAAACTCGCTTCTTGGTTCTGAAGGCAGCTTAAAACTGGTGATGGACAATACAATGAACATCGCCAACAGATATTCACATAGACCTTATATATATAGACTACGCCACCAATAGGACTTCCCGTTATAGTGAATGTCTTCAACATGAGGGTGTAATCTGAAACCTTCATCCTTTGCGGTCAGCTCCGTATGTCACGTGACAGAGTTGAGGGCGATTCTTCCATAAGAAAGCACTTATTTTTATCAGAATTCAAACAAAAAATTCTCCCCTTTAGAATGGTTTCTCACAAAAGAAATTCTTTAAAAATTAACCTATGACATTTTAGCTTTCCAACAATGCGTAAATCTAAAGGCTTAAATAAAAAGTGTGTGTACAATACATAAATTAATAAAACTCAAAACTACTTTCTTTCCTACAGAACAATCAAATAATATTCATTCTCATCTCTCTCTCCAGGTCCGCATCACGTGATAATTTCGCTGGGGAAGCTACTTCATGTCGCAGACGAATAATGAGGGGGGGGTCGTCTATCTATATAAGGTCTATGGATATTCACAATTCCTGTGCAATGTGTTTAATGCTCACTCTGTGATTGCTGATACGTAATATAATACCTTCCACCTGCTACACCGTGCTCAATTTTGTTGACTTTCTTGCCTTTCAGCATTAGTTAATTAAGTGTGACCTTCTTCAAACTGCAGACACCATAAAATGCAATAAACTCACAACAATTGTTCTGGGTCGAAAGGACACAAGATCCTTTGTCAGGCAAAGAAAGTAGGCTGCAGTTAAAACGGCAACATGAGTACAGCACTCGTGCCTACCTTCTTCGCCTAATGAAGAGTTGCGTGTTCTTTCAACTCAAAACAATTGTTGTGAGTTTTTTTTTTTTTAATTTTACGGTGTTTATTAAAAGTTTTGTAATTATTATTTTAAAATGCCAGCCTGTGGCGCTTTCTTATAACCATTTCACAATGTCTGAATTTTATTTCATGATGCTTATACACTACTGATATTTCACAATAGCATTAGGGAACAGCTTTAATATAGGACCCCCTTAGTGAAATAAAAAATTTCGCAATTAAGTAGTTCAAATGATTTTTGGTAAGGTCTGTACTTACGCAATTGAAATAATTCACATTTAATGCATTGCAAAACTGGCAAAGAATAAAAGTTGCCAAGGAGGTACTACACAAAAGATGTGTCCATATTATTTTACAAACTAAATTGTGACAATAATAAATAACAGTATTCGATTAACTGAAATTAATATTTAAAAAAAAAAATCTAAAGTATCAAACCTACATTGGTTTAAAACTTTAAATTTTGCCTACAGGGTCCAAATACTAAAGCAGTTCCTTAAGAGCGGACAATACCTAATCTCGCTGGCTGCCTTGGCCCATGTTATTCTATGGGAAAATTTGTTTACATAATTACTCATTACCTAATGAATATTTTTCAATTCTGTTTTCACATTTAGAAAATTCACAAGCGTTCAATTAGTACTTGTTTTCCAAAAATTGATTTTTTTAAATTTTAGTATTTCATTTTGCAACTAGAAAATGAGAAAAATGTATTTTGTGAAAAATCGCATTTTTGAACTCAAAATTAAAATGAAAAAAAAAAAAAAAAAAAAAAAAAAAATGAATTTTTCAAAAATGAGTACTCATTTAAGGGTTATGAATTTTCTGACTGTGAAAACAGAATTAAAATATATACATTAGGTAATGTGTAATTGTCGCAACAAATTTTCCCATAGAATAACATTGTCCACAGCTGTTCGCGGGATTAGGCATTGTCCCCTCTTAATGAGAATGCCTATTATTTACTAGTTAGTTGTAGGGCGACTAAGGCACCTGTTGAAAAGTGATCATTTCATTTTATTTCTTTCTCACTTCAAGTAATTCATTTGCTAGCAAGCCTTCACACTCTATTTATCTCTTTGTTACCTTTAAAATTATTATTTTATAGACGTCATTTTTCATATGCATGAGCAAATTTAATATTTATTTTTTTCATGTAAAAGCATATTTCATTTTATGCTGGGGAAAAAAATGGCAACAATAAAAAATTTAAATTTCTATTTTAAAGCCGTTATTTTCATATTTTCATTAATTTTAAAAAATCTAATCAAAAATTTGTTACTACAAATAATTTACCAAATAAAAGAGGCAATAAAAAGGGGCAGATTTTTAAAAATGAGTACGAAAATTAGGTGGCAACCTGCGTTCACACACAGACATGGTACAAGGCACTGATGAGCTTAACTATACACGCTGATTTAAAATTAACTTTGTTTCTTATCAACATAATAAAATTCGAATAATTAATGCCATTTATGTTTCATTAACAGCTGTATATCACAGTACTTTGACACAGTTTGGATTAGCTGAGTATTTAAAATGCTAATGAAAATATATTTATTTAAACATTTCTATTTATTTAATTAAACAAGAAAAAGCTTAAATATATAGTGACAAGCAAAGCTTGCTAAGTAAGTAATATAATTGATACGTAAATTATTAAATATACATATATATATTATATAAACTTTTACAAATAAGCATCTGCGAACAACAAGTTTTTGTATAAGAAAAATATTTCAATAATTTAATGAGTTATTTATAATAACAGAAATGTACAAATTTAATCAGTTTAGCTTAAAATTGAGATAATTTTAATGTACTCACCTTATTCATCTTGAGTACTTGTATCGCAACATTGCTTTGCACAAAATTACATGTTACAACAATCACTTTTATACATGTATGAATTCTTTGTGCATATGAAAACTCAAAGCTCAAGTTATGATCATAGAAATAATAATAACAAGAACAAATAATAGTATAAGAAATAGCATCCCCCTCCCCCAATCTCATTCAAAAGCACTGGTTATCAACTTTTCATAAATGAATACTGATAAAAAACCGCAATATAATAGCACTGCACTTAATCATAAAAAAAAAAAAAAAAAAAAAAAATGTAATCTAAAGCTTTGTGTAACCTCCATTTTCAAAGGAAAAGACTCCAAATATACATAACATTTAAATGCATTTTTTACAAAGTTATTTTTTATTCAAATTATTCATTTAAAATTAGAATCGCAGACAAAAGTATTAAAAAAATAGAGCTCTTATACTTACCAATCAGATTAGTTGGGTAAGGATCCCCTAGAAAGACCTCCATGAAGAGCATTCCACCTCGTCTGTAGTGTAGACAACTGGTCTTTGCCCAAACTTCAGCAAAACTAGCTAAGAAAGCTATCCCATTGCATTTACCTTCTATTAAAACAGAAGGCATCAACAGAACAACTCACTTGGCATTTGATTTAATACCATCTGATGTGTAGGATCTGCATATTTCACAGATAATGCGCTGACATAACCTAAAAATGATGAACTTAAAAAGAATAACATATTACTGTTAAATTAATATTGTAATTTAAAATATGCAGTTGCAATGAAATGTATATGGAAACAAATGATGTGCCATATACTATGTTATCCACATTAAAAGGAAATATTCAGATTAATCACACCAAGATTACAAAGTATGTGACAAATGTTTTTATAGAAATATAGAAAGTTTAGCTAAATTAAATATATATTTGTATATGTTGCTATTTTAAATTTTTTGCCATTTTGCTATTAAAATCATCTTTGGAAGAGCCAATATTTACTTGCGATAAATGGAAAAATAAACTTGCTTTGACAAATATAATTAATTCGATTAAAAATTTCAATTTCACAAAAGTAAATATACAGTTATATCCCAATACTTTAGTTACATTTCTCCAATTTCATAAGCATACATAGATTTTGAATATTAATCATTAAAGTATTAATGCCCCCCTTTAAAAAATTTGTGTGATTACATGGACTAAGAAAATAAATCCATGCAGCTGCACTTAGCTTGTTGTGACAATTATTAATAAAGCATTTGCTATTATTATTAAAGCTTCTATGTGAGTAAACAGTTTACCTATGAGATTGCAGATTATTATTCTTTTTCGTTATTTACTTATTCAATAATTTAATATGTTGCAGTAGAATATAAGTCGATAACAATAAATTAAAGAGAAAGACATAAATTGAAATAATTTATATCGGATGGTATATGTAGCAGAGAAGAATCAAGTACTACGGATATTAATAAGCTTCAATTTTTATCACAGCGTTAGCACGGAGAAGGTTCGTATGTGTACAGAGATGGTTATATACCGTGGAAACTATACGATTTGTTTTTAACCATCATTATTTAAAATTTTGATACAATGACATTACTACTTTTAAAGCAGTATGAGCATTTTTTTAAGTAAACAATTCAGAGCAATGAACGAATCATACATAAACACAAATAAAGAAGTTATCGTAAAACATTACATATTTCCATTTTTTTAACAAAATAATTAACAGTTAAAGGAAAGAAAAAGGTTTTTTCTCACTCACTGCAGCAGAGTTTGACATCAACATCAACAAGCCGCGCCGCCATTATTATTTTTATATTTTGCTTCGCTTCTCGCTTCATTTACTTACGCTATTACGCATGCTCAGTAACGAAAATTTACGGTTAACCTTCCTCTAGAGCTAGGTAGAGTTTCTGAGCCTGAAGTCGCTTTTCAGCCGCGGTAATGTTAACTACGGTTATTGGTGAATACCATTTGAGCGTTCAAGTCGGGCTTTCGCGGTTAACCGCAGGTTGAGGTAAACGGTGAATACGACCGTAAAAGGTCAGCCGCTTTCAATGTTAAAAGTTTAGCAGTAACTCTATGAAATTTTTCCCCCATTCTGCGGCAGCTTCTTAGCAAACAAAAGCCCATTGAAGTCCATTGTGGGCATTTTCCTCGTGATTGACGTCCCCTAACCTCAAAATCTGCAATACTTTTTCGAGAAACTAATCTTCTGCATTTAAGCGAAGTGAATCCTTTTAAAATTAAAATAGTGAGAAAACACATACTCAGAGTTGATTTTAGAAAAGTTATAACAGCAAATCTGAACTATTATATGAAAAATTGCTGCATGAAATTGAATTGCAATCCATGGTGTAATAATATTATTCATTAACTAATTTTTAATTATTCATTCCACGAATAAGGAAATAAATATATCATAGCTGTAAATTCTTCTATCATAGCAGAAATTTTTAACATAATTTCAGGTGCAGTTAAATTGCCATATTGATTCATTTTACTATTATTATTATTATTAAATCAAAGTTAAAGGAGATAATTATCTTTTAAGATGATTTAGATGATTATAAAAGATTATAAAAGTATAATTAAAAAAAAAAAAAAAAAACAGATTCCAAGACTGTTTTACAGACACCAAAGTATATAACAAAATTATTTACTTATTTATTTATTTTATTATTATTGTTTTTTTTTTTTTTTTTTTTTTTTTTTTTTTAATAGTAATTTTCAATTATAAAATCTTATAAATTAAATATTTTTACTTTAAATTAATGTAAATTGATCCAAATATGGATTTATTTGTTTCAATCAATAAACTTTATTAAAAAAAAAAAAAAAAAAAAAAAAAAAAAAAAAAAATCAGTATATTTTCAAGTTGCCTTTGGTAGTAAACTTCCTAATGTTTATTTATTTATTTATTTTGTAAATCCTTAAAAATAATACATTCATAACAATTTACCGTTAAAAATATAAGATAAAGAATCTAATAAATTAATTAATATTTAAATATTTTGTTAGTTCTAAAACTACCTAAACTAAAATATGTATCAGCTAATATAAATAAATTAAAAGTTTTAAATAATATTTGATATGATATCGTATGTTAATTAAGTTGAAATATAGACATAGTGTAGTTCCTAAGTAGAAATTGGAAAATCGATATTAAAATAAGGACGAATTCAATTTTTAAATTTATTATATCTTATGCAATGGGAAATTTTTCTTTAAAATGTTATACTTTTTATAACAAAAATAATATAGGTTTCGTAATAAAATAATTTTTATTTAATTATATTGTCAGATCTAAATATTTACAGTTTTAAATATATATTATCTAATCTTTTATTCATCTTTTATTTTATTAAAACAAATTTCTTCACGTACCGTAAAATATATGTAAGCACTTCCGATTTCGAAAGGTCATTTCTTTTATTCTTCAAATGCAATAGACATGTGCAAAAATTTTGGAGGCGAAAAGCAAGACAGTTAAAATTCGAAAAAAATTAATTAATATTTTTGCTATGATATCAAATGTCAATTAAATTTGAATATGGATGTAATAAACAGAAGTTTGAAAATCGATACTAAAATAAAATCGGATTCATTTTTTACTTCCATTACCCTAGTACTGTAGGTAATGGAAGTATTGTATTCGGTCAGAAAATTCGATATCGGGTTTTCACCTGATTTACACGTTTTAAGGTCCCCTGAGTCCAAAAAAGTGGTTTTTGGCAATTGGTCAGTTTGTACGTATGTGTGTGTGTGTGTGTGTGTGTATGTATGTGGAGAATCTTCTGGCTATTATAGCTCAGAAACTAATAAAGATAGAGCTACGAAACTTTAGAATTGAAATACGTCTGGTGTACAGATGAAATTTCCAAATTTTAGTGAAAATTGAAAAACCGGAAGTGGGACATCGGAAACCGGAAGTGGGACCGTAAGTCCGTATCTCAAAAACGGCTCTAACGATTTTCTTCAAACTTGCTCTATAAACACTCTATTAGATGTCCTTTTGAATGATATAGTTGGTTAGTTCAGGAAAATTGATAGGAGTCCTGTATAAAAAGCTCAATTTCAGGACTTGCAAGCGCGTTCTTTAAAAACGGCTGCACGGATTTTTTTCAAACTCGTCATATTAACTCACTTTTAAATATCCTTTTGTATGTAATTATTGTTTTCCGGTCAATAACTGATTTTTTGTAAAAGTTGGTATCTCAAAAACGGCTCTAACGATTTTCTCTTTAGGTCACTTTTATGTTTTCTGATCACATTATCTCTCAAAAATACATATAATACGCGTAATAGTGGGTAATGGAAGTCGTGTGGTTGTTTCACACCAGATTTTTTAAATTTATTATATAGTATACAACAGAAAAAAAATTTCTTTCAAATTTTATAGGTTTTACATATTTTTGTATTTTTTTTTTTTTTTAATTGCCTGCTATTATTATTTTATTTAATTACTTCAATTTCTTTCTTTCTTTTTCTACCTTTCTTTGATCCCCCTTCCTCTTTTTGAACAATTCAAATTCTAGCTTCATGAATTTCTTGAGTGACCATAGTTTCATGAATTTCTTAAGTGGCCAGGCCACAGTTTCATGAACTCTTTGAGTGGTCACAATCTATACAAGCCTCTATCAGATTAAAAGAAAAGAAAAAAAAAAAAAAACTAAAGATATCACAAACTGTAAAGTAAAAAGTAAAAGTTCTTGATACTTCAGAACAAATAATTACTTGTAGTTTCGAGAGCTGCTAAACAGGTGCTCTTTTCGTCAGGTAAAAAAAAAAAAAAAAAAAAACTAGTATGTTGTGGCCACCACGAGACTTTCTTCTATCTTTTCCTATACAAATTCACTCAGTAACAAAAAAAAAAAAAAAAAAAAAAAAAAAACGGTTTCCGTGTCTTGACAAACTTTAACATATTTTTGCATTTTTCCCCTAATTTTGTGTCCCACGGTTTCCGTGTTTTGACAAACTTTGACAAAATTTTGGGTAAAATGTGAAAATTATTCTAAGTTTGTCAAAACACGGAAACCGTGGGACTTTGACAAAATTGGGGGGAAAATGCAAAAATTTGTTTAAGTTTGTCAGAACACGGAAACCGTGGGAGTTTGATAGAATTAAGGGGAGAGAAAAAAAAAAAAAAAAAAAAAAAAAAAAAAAAAGTGGGACTTTAACAAATTTTCACATTTTACCCAAAATTTTGTCAAAGTCCCACTTTTTTTTTTCCCCCTCTCCCCTTAATTCTATCAAACTCCCACGGTTTCCGTGTTCTGACAAACTTAAACTAATTTTTACTTTTTTACCCTAATTTTGTCAAAGTCTCACGGTTTCCGTGTTTTGACAAACTTAGAATAATTTTCACATTTTACCCAAAATTTTGTCAAAGTTTGTCAAAACACGGAAACCGTGAGACTGACAAAATTAGGGGAAAGATGCAAAAATATGTTAAAGTTTGTCAAGACACGGAAACCGTAGGACTTTCACAAAATTAGGGGATAAAAGCAAAAATTAGTTTAAGTTTGTCAGAACACGGAAACCGTGGGAGTTTGATAAAATTAAGGGGAGAGAAAAAAAAAAATCTAAGTTTTTTTTCGTAAAAAGCAAAAAAAAAAAAATCGATAACTTTGTTTTAAATTATCACAGATTTATAGTTCAACCATTCGTTTTAAAGGTACTGACGAGACCTTTCGAAAGATACCCATCTTGAAAATTTTTGTCCTATATCACCCT
This sequence comes from Salticus scenicus, assembly GCA_963930645.1. Taxonomy (NCBI): domain Eukaryota; kingdom Metazoa; phylum Arthropoda; class Arachnida; order Araneae; family Salticidae; genus Salticus; species Salticus scenicus. Next base: position 45,405,820 of record OZ005648.1, on the reverse strand, counting down.
GTTAAAAATTTAGATAAAGCGGGATGGCAACGCAACCTGTAAGACGATTTTTACCAAAAGTTGATAGGCACTAATTTATCTCAAGGTGCAACTACATACCAATTTGTATGAAATTCTGTGCAGTAGTTCCAGAGATACAGTTGCCACAAAATTTTGTCACACACACACACAGACAGACAGACAGACAGACAGACAGACAGACATTTTCTAAAAATGTTAAAATCGTGTTCTACAGCTCTCAAAACGTGTAGATCCATCAAAAACCCGAAATCGAAAATTTTTACGAATCCAATACTTTCTTCTATTGAAGATAGAAGAAAGTAAAAAAGAAAGAACTTGAGTTTATCTATATAAATATTCTCTAAAGTAAAACAATGTTAATGAATGCACGTTCTATTGTTTCTTACTGAAGGTGGATAATATTTTAATTGGTGTTCAAATTAAAGTGGTAATTTATAGCGATGTGCTCAGAATGTGTAGAAGCTTTTAAATTATATACTCAAAGCTTAGTTCGAAAAGTTCTCTAAGAAAATTCGGATCATAGGAATCATTCTCTCTCTCTCTCTCTTTTTCCCCCCAGTACAATCTATAATATAAGAAAATCTCGTTTGTCTGTTTGAGATGTTGAGGAAAGAATATCGCACGCAGACCCAAGCAGCACAGAAACGTTCTCTGAACGTTCAAAAATTGTTCTGCAAACACGTTCTAAGAACGTTCACTTTGAACGTGTTATAGACGTCTATTTGTCCATCTTGAAGACGTACAATAGTACGGTTCAGAGAACGTTCAATGAACGTGTAGCAATCACCATCGGTGTTATAGAAACGTTCTGAGAACGTTCTACGTATACGGTCTCAGAACGTTCTAAACGTTTTTAGAACGTTTTCAGAACGTTCTAGAAAACGTACTGTAAACGTTCTAAAATAGTGTAGTCAAAAAAAAAAAAAAAAATGTGACGTCATTATAAAAAAATCACCTCAGTACGGGCATTTAGAAGTAAAATGTACATAGCTGATGACGAATAATGATACAACACATGAACAGGGATATGAATTACTTTTTTTTTTTCAATTCAAATAATGTTTGAGAAATTTTAACATACTTGCTATTCCTTTAATTTTAACGTATATGCATGAAAAATTCTGTATTCTATGACAGTTTTCCCCAAAAAGTGTCATAACGTCTTTTTATCCCTTAAAAAATTTCTTAAATCTTTGCATTTTTAAAAAATTTCTTTTTTCCCCCGAATCTGAAGATAATGAAGTTATAGTATTAATTAAAAAACTTTGAATAAACACAATGAAATGCAAGAACTCGCACCAACTGTTTTGCGTTAAAAGAAGACACAACCCTTCATCAGGCGAACAATGTAGGCGCGAGAACTGCAAACAAGCACGTTGAGTGTGTTGAATGCGTTGCCGCTTTGTTTATAGCAGCCGTGCTTTGTTTGTAGCAGTCGCGAGTTCTTGCATTTTATGGTGTTTATTCAAAGTTTCGTAATTAATACTATAACGTCATTATCTTCAGATTAGGGGAAAAAAGAAATTTTTTAAAAATGCAAAAATTTAAGGAATTTTTTAAGGGATATAGAGCTGTTATGACACTTTTTGGGAATTACTGTCATAAAATATGGAATTTTTCATACATATACGTTGAAATTAAAGAAATAGTAAGTATGTTAAATTTTCTCAAACATTATTTGAATTAAAAAAAAAAAGTAATTTATATCCCCGTTGCTGTGTTGTATCATTATTCTTCATCTGCTATGTACAACTAAACTCTTGAATTATTTTGCTTGTTTTAATCCTTGTGATTCCGAATGCGTCATCCTATGATTAATGTTTGTTTTTCATGGTTGTTTTCTGTTTGATTCTCTGATTTCTTGAACTAAATAATTTATTCCAATTTATTCTTCATTTTTAACTTCAATTAATTTCTTGTACGATAGGGTGCCCGCTAGCAATTTGCTATTATAGCTGCTAACGAACGAAATCGTACATTAAAGCTCAACGACGAGTCACCCCTGACGAATTTTTTTTTTCTACCTTTCTAAGCTTTTCCTTAAAAAAAAAAAAAAAAAAAAAATGTTCAAAATGATGTCTTAATTTTTTATTTTCTCGTTGCTTGTTTGTATCTTTTGATTTGAGTTTCATGTGGTTTTTACGCACCGGTAAAATTATTAAAATTGCAACTTACAATATAGGTATAAATTTATGATTAGACTGAAGTTAAATAAAATAAAAATCAATAAATAAAAATTAAATGCTTCAATAAATCACAATCAGTCTCCCCATGTTATTTAAATTTCTTGTAATTTCCTTCTCATTGTTCTATGTAGTTTCAGTGATCTTATATCGGCTGCTTGGCTTTAACTAAGATTAAAAATTCATTTATACTATTTTTTTTTTTTTTTTAAATACAGGGTACAAAGCATAGTCACGAGAATACCTTTATCTCCGCAACTCTTGGTCGCAAATATATAGTTTCAGTTACAAAATGTTTTAAAAAATATGAGCACTTACTTTTTGCTTACTTTTTTTTTTTTTTTTTTTTTTGTAAATACATTTTCTTATTGGAGGACATCTGAGACCAATTGTTGCGCAAATAAAGGCCTGCTCTCGACTTTGCACCCTGTATATTCTAAACATTTCTGGGTACTACTTTGTAAGTCCATGGATAGTTTATAAATATATTTGAATGCTTAAGTTCATAGAAAGTTTTAATATTTCAACATAAAAAATAATTTCGAAAATGAACGTACCAATACACCGCTAAAATAATATATAATTGAGTTTAGAATATATTGTTAATTTATAATAATAAGAAATTGAAACGAAAAATTAAAAATTAGTTAGAAGGAAGAAATTTAAAAAATTTCCAAATACTTAAATATATAAATATTTTTTTTAATCAAAATATTTTTCTAAAATATTTAACATACTTCATATTTTTAAATTTCAGTGCAAGTGTGTATACATATTTTCAGTTTACAGCAGCAGTTTACAAAAATGATGTTTGCAGGTATTTAAATTTATTCCACATGGCAATGTAATTGGTATTCTTTAAATGTTTAAATTTCTTTAAATTGAATCAACACAATTTTTACTCATTTGATGTGATTATGCTATCATGGCATATTAAATAATTAATAAATGTAAATATTATTATTATTAATAAATAATATTGTAAGTACATTATTTATAATTAATATATTATTTCTTAGTATATCATTTATTTACTTATTAATATCGTCTTTTTTTTTGTTTGTTTTAAAAGCAGAATATGTTTTTTTATAAAGATGTGGAATAAAATTGAATTGAATTGAATCTTTGTTTTATTATGCAGTTAAACAAGTTGATATATTTTATTTAATAAATTACAGTAAAGAGATATTTAAAATTATAAGTCAGTGAAACTTAGGATATTATTTTAAAAATATGCAATTTGCATAACCTAGATTATATATATGATCATATAAACATTAAATAAATACTTCAGAATTTAAAAAGAAAAAAAAGAATTACAAACCTTAATTTTCTTCATAAACCTTACAAACCTTTCTTCAAACTTTCTTAATTTTCTTTCAAGAAAACACCCTTGCAACTAGCATTTTAAAATACACAATGACCAGTCTGCAAGGGCATTCACTTAAAATTTACTCTCATCTTTTAAACTCTTTATGTTACTTCATTCAGAAACATAATAAACAAAAATAGTCATTTTAACCATTTCCATTTGAGAAGACTAAATTAATAAAATGTATCCATAATTTCTAAGCGGTTTTCTGTAACTGTAGCAGTTTTTTCTGCGATAAAACGTTGCTTTCAAGTATCAAAAGTTAGTCTTAAGAACTTACGCAGATATGAAAATGATTGTTTAATTGATATTAAAATAAGACTTTAATAAATAGAACATAGAGAATATTACAGGTTAAAAATATTACATGTTTACCTTTTCTAAAGCTTATCCAAGTGATTATAACGCGAAAACTGAACAAAACAGATTACATGTTTTAAAATTACCGCTTCACATAACGACACGACATTCGACATTCCCAAGACCTGGCGCTGGCGTTTGTTTGACTTTGCACAGTCAGCGAGAATTAAATAAATGCAATCCACAGATGTCAATTTCATCTGCTCTTCCCTTTTTACATCCGGAATAATCATGTTTAAAGTTCAACATTTCAAACAGAAGAATATATTAAGCATTTATAGCTGTAGAAAACATAGGTTTTTTTTTTTTTTTTTTTTTTTTGGAAAAATGGAGCTGAGTTAAACAATTATTAAAATTTTTATAAAGTATTTGAAAAACTTATGAGATCACTTTATTTTTCCATTTTAAAATCTCGAATTAAACGGAAAAGCATATTTTGTTTTAGTGTATATTTCAGTATTGAACAAAATATTCAGTGAAAGGATCAGAAATGGCATACACTTTATTTTTTCTGTATACATAAAAAGAACGCAATGGATGCATGGAAATTTTCGGGGTTTTAACACTCCATGAGACGTCCTCGATAGGATTCGACAATTTTTAGAACTTGTTTGCGCATCTTAATAAAATTTTGTGGAAATTGCATCTGAAGAATCAGTGGACAGAATTTAACCTAACTTGATATTTAGTCGAACTTTTATTTAAACTAGCCCTGATTAATTTTTGGAATATATGACCTAATAGGTGCTCAGCTATTATGTAATGCCTCCCCCCCTCCATGTAACGGAGGGCAGTATCTCAGTTTCTATTGAATAAAACTGCACCAAACTTAATATGTGAGATAGATATTATGTTAAACTATGGTGATCTAATTTGAGCATATATTGATTGAGAGGTGGCACTAATGTGCTGCAACTCAATCCCGTTTAAAGGAAAGCAATATCTCAGATTATTATTATTATTATTATTATTATTATTATTATTATTATTATTAAAAATTCACTAACATGAGTATGTGAAATATATATTATGAAAAACTATGATAATTCAGTTTGGGTATATATCGGCCGATATAGTACTCTTTATTATGCAATTTTTCTAGATAGCTATACCTCAGCATGTGTTACTGAAATCTGCAACAAATTTAATATGTAAAATTTTAATTTTGAGATACAGTGTTTATTAAATTTTTGTTCATGTTAACTGGTTAAGTGGCGCTGTTATATAGAATGTTACAGAATAAAGTAGTGCGATGGGTAGAAGATTTCTTTTAAACAGTTTAATTAAAAGAGAATGGCTACGTAAAATGTTCATCTATTAAGAAAATAATTTTTGAAATATATATTAAATAATTTTCTTTTATTAAAATTTATTAAATAAAATTTGGATTAAAAAAATAAATAAATAAAATAAGAACAATCAAAGAGAGAAATGATTTAAAAACATTATCAATATTGATAATTTACCAGTAACATTCAAACTTAAATAGAATCATAAATAAAATATAATAAAAGTTTAAAATTATGCTTAAAGAAAGAAAAATTTTCATTTCTGTAACTTCCCGATGAGTATTAGTGACCGCGAGGTTCTACTCTCGAACCTTACAGACGGGAAGTGCTGGTTTCGATTCCTGGTCGCGCTCGTCGACTTGGGTTTTCGGAGCTTTCCGTGATTTTCTTTGAAACTCGTATAAATAAGGGTTATTCATTCTTAGAATGATTTCCACGGAGGACACACCATCCAGACCTAGGACCCTCCAGTGGCAGATCCAAAACTTGACTTTTGGGGGGGGGGCTAAGATTTTTCAAAGTGTTATTATAGACCAATAAAAAACTTACAATTGCAATATTCAATTGTGAATGTTTTTTTTTTTGGGGGGGGGCTTCAGACCCCCTAGCCCCCCCCCCTTAAATCCGCCACTGGGACCCTCGTGTAGTTAGTTTGTTTTAATCCTAACACCAACATTCAATGAATATTACGAAATCAAAACTGAATCTGGGCATTTTGTCCTATTCGTAATAATCTCACTGAGACAGAACGTTTTATGACGGTGTTACATTTAAACGTTTTGTATAGAACTGAAATTGTACGTTTTATGGAAGGTACAATGCACACTTTTTTTGAACGTTCTAAATAATACCATTTTTGAACGTCTAATGGAACGTTCTTTTGACACGAAACACGGTGTTTGAACTATTGTAACCGTTATTAGACGTACAAAGAACGTTCCGGTGCTACTTGGGGAGCTAAGGCATTTGACATGAAGGTATGGTTCAACCTGGAGTGGTGGGCATGGGCTTACATTTTCGATATCTTAATAAATTTTTTGTAATTAATTAAAAAACATAAAATTTTGTTACGAATACATTTGGTTAGATAAACCCATTTACCATCTTGCGTTTTCAAGTGTTATATAATCGTTAACGCCAGAGATCGAAGTTGAAAAGACACTTTTCTCCTCTTTGTGTGGATAAACATTGCGATTTTTCATGAAGTGCCTGAAATTTAATATAGTCAAATGTTGCTAAAATATATCTTTTTTCAATAAGAATGAATGTTTATGCATTACTATGCATATTCAAATTGCGTCGTAAATTTCATCTAAATCCGACAACTTTTGGAGATTTTACTGATTTTATTTATTTATTTATTTGCATTAGTATCCCCCAGTGGTCGAAATTCGACAACTTTTTACAAAAACTAAGGAAAGCAAAAATGGTTGCGTGCTACTTCCGAGCGTGTGATTTGCGAACCGTGCTATTTGCGAACTGATCTTACACCTGGCAGCTTATTCCTTCCCCATTTCAAGATAAGGGGTATCGTGCCAGAGAGCACTGTCATAATTCCCTAATCGATAAAGGGGATTAGCTACTTTTGTTAAAAGCTGTCAGTAAAAAAAGAACGATTAAGTGGGACTGTGGAAGTCCATCATTCTCATTTTTATTTGAGCATGCTCCCTCTTTCGTTCAAGATAAATTAGCGAAAGCGAACAAACAGCTTTTAGGCAATCTCTAATTTTTGAAGATCTTTTAAATTTCTGTTAAGTTAAGATACATGATTCTGTTGTGTGGATAAATGTATATGGATGCTTTTAATTTGTATGAAAATACATTGTATGCGTGTATATATATATATATATTGTGTGTATGTGAAATTTTTTACACCATATAGTGAAATTAGATATTTTAATTATAAAACTATTGTTAATTTTTTTTTTTTCTATGACTGACATACACTGATTCATAAGGGGGGGGGAAGGCAGATGTTTTCTTAATCCCTTTACAGTTGACTATATACATACAAGAAAAAAAAAATTGTGTCATATTTATTGCTTTTATAAATAATCTCTCGGAAGAAAATAGTGTTATTTGAATATGCATATTGTATAACAGGTCCTCATATATAACGTGGTTTATATATATATATATATATATATATATATATATACATGTGTGTATTTGCACGTTAATTTTTATTTATTTATACATTATTTTTATTTTTTTACATCAAGTTAATTTTTATTTACGTCAAGTACTGACTTATTATTACAATAATCATACATTATCAAGGAAGACTTGAATTAATAAATATTTGCATTTAGAAATAAAGCTTTTTACAAGGCAAAATATAATGAAAAATTTATTATGAATTGTATATTGTTGTTGTTTATATACAATAAATGTAAACAAAATATGACAGAAAACAATAATCACTAGAAGAAGCCACAACGGCTTATAAAAAAATAAGCAAGTGAGAAATAAAATTTAATGGGAAATCTTTGATTAATTAACATGTTAATTAAATGATCATAATGTAAATGAGATTTTAGACCATCTGCAAGTTCAGAAGTTTTTAGGATATTAAAAATTGTGTTAGGCAACATGCCATATTGTACTTTTAAAGACATTCGTCAAAATGAATTTCAATTTGATTCAATAATTTAACTATTCTCTTAAACATCTTAATTAATGACCTTACTTTTTAAACAATACAATTATTGTGATGTTATTTTAAACTTATGTTATACATGAATTATATTTCTAACCTTTATATTAAAATTGTTATTTAAATCCATAGATGTTGCATAAATATGTTAATAATTTATTATTATTATTATTTTATGCTGTTATACTTGTTTCATATTTGTTATCAGGGTTGGCAGATTTTTGACGCATGACAATTTTTGACGGTTTAAACCATGGTTCAAATCGTTATGTCAAAAACCTCCTTGTCAAAAATGTCAAGAACCTATATTTATAATTTAATTGTCATATAAAAACTTAGTTTAATAAAATATAGTTTATAAAGATTTTTTGAAAAGTAAGTACATTGGCGTTCTTTGAAATACACATTGTTACAACATTTTGATTAATGTAAAAAACAAAACTTTAGGCTTTTAAAATTTTATTATGAATTAGTTTTATGTTCATTCGAAATATGCGGTGATACTTTTATATATTACTACGAAATTTATTTATAACTATGCTTAATATTGTATATGTTAAACATATTAATGTTTTCGGAGAAACATTATTATAACATTTTGATTAATATAAAAATAAAACTTTAGGCTTCTAAAAATTCGTGATTCATAAATCATTGATAGATCTTTTTGATTGCTAAATCATTTTATTTGCAATACAACATTGTGTATTTTATTTTTTTTAGTATTGTGCTTTTAGTATTATATATTTAACCAGTAAAATAAAGCGTAGCCTAATATTTTGCATTTAAATGTTTTATAGAAAAATATAACTTTTTTTTTTTTTTTTTTTTTTTTTTTTTTATGACTGTTGATATAGCAAGTTTTTAAGAAAAAGCAATAATTCTGAATGTTAAACAAGCTTGAATTGTGTCTGAAATTCTTATAATTACCGTGAAACAAGAGAAATAAGAACGCTCTCTGGACATGCGTAACTTGTAATAAATTTAATATTTACTCATACCGATTTTTTAAAAAATTATTATTCTAAGCTGTAGGGCCTGGCTGTACGCCAAGTGGTTCTACGCTCAAAGCTGGTAGACGTGAGATGCCGGGCTAGATCACAGGGCGTGCTCGTCGGTCTAGCCATTAAAAGTTTTTCATGGTTTTCTCAAAAACCTGCATAAATACGGGCTAGGACCGTTTAAAAAGACCCCCCACAGAGGGCACTACTCCTTAGGCCTAAGACCATAGAGTAGTCAATCAGCCTTTCTCCCAAAACACCAAACACCAACAGTCCAAGCTATAAGCAGGTACAAATATTTATACAATCAATAATAATCAAGTGATAAAAAATCATTAATAAATGTAGATTAAAATATAATTATTTTCAAATTTATATTGATTTCTGCCCACATATATTATATTTTACTTAAAGAAAAAAAAAAAAAAACCCTCCAGTATTCCTGTGTTTTCATGGCTTATATTAAAAATCTTAAGTAAATTTGGAATTTTAAAAATTCATAAATATTAATATAAATGTATATATTAATATATTAAGAAAATGTACCTAATTTAATTGTTAAAAATTATGTATATATATATATATATATATATATATATATTTTATTAAATACCTTTTTAACTAATTTTTCTAATTATAATAATTCTTATATCTATCTACCCCTATATATATATAAACTTTTAATATTAAAATTATTTTAAAACAGATTCTTTTTTCCCCCCATTGAAAAACGAAACATTACCATTAAGTAATCTCAATCAAATCATTAGAAATATATAATTTTTTTATTAATTAAATTGTTTATCTAATCGTTTTAGTTAAATTTTTAAAACTATTTTGATTTATTTAATTTCATTTTTAATCATTCATAGAATTTTTCTTTTTAATTAAAAATATTTAAAAATTGGTTTTTCAATTAAAAGCTCAAATAGTTCTATTAAACAAATTAAGTATTAAAAATTTTCACATTTGATAAATAAAGTAGTTTTTAATAATTTTTTTAAATACTTAGAATATATATATATATATATACATATACACACACACGAAGTATTTTGAATACAGATTAAAAGCATCCATACACATTTATCAGCCCATATAACGATCAATAATCATGTTTTAACGCAGGCAAAATTTAAAAGATCTTATCAGCTTATCTATGACTAGAGAGGGGACATACACAAATATAAATGAGAAGGGTTGACTTTTAAAGTCCGAATATATAATTTTTCTTCCAGACAATTTCTAACAAATCAGTTAATCTCTTCATAGATTAGGAGAGGGGAATTGGGCTTTCTGGGAGGGGAAAGAGCAGAGGGCAAGCTAACAGGTGTTCCATTCGCAAAACACACGATAATCCCCTATTTCGGAAATCGCACGGTCGCAAGTAGCACGACACCGCAAAAATATTGCCTTCTCATAAACGGAATTAAATTGCAGAGCAGCAATACTTATTGGCACGATTCGACCATGAAGTACAGTGTTCAAACTAAAAAACCAGACCTTTTCTATAAAAGGTCTATTTGAGTAATCTCAAAACGTGTAACTTCATCGAAAACCGGAAATCTAAATTGTTTATTATTCTTATACTTTCTTCTTATACATGCAGAAGATAGAATAATAAATCCATTTTGAAAAAATAAGTAGTCAATTTCAATTAACTGAAATGCAAGGAAATCTCAAGACTTGTAAATACATCAAAAACCGGAAATCAAAATTTTTTTACATCTTCTGCTTTCTTTTTCAATTCCTACTATTAGTTCACACTCTCCCTATATATATCTTGTACAAATCTTGCAATCAATTTTTAACTAACTTCCCGACTAGCTAGAAATTTGAAACTTTCAGGATTGCTCAGAACACGGTGACAATACATTTTTTAAATACTTTTAGCCAACTGTTTCGGGTTCCTGCTGCCTTCGTCAGTGTTACTAGTACAAAATTTGCAATCGATTTTTAACTAATTTCCCGACTAGATAGGCATTTGAAACTTTCAGGATACCTCAGAACACGGTTACAATACATTTTTTTTTACACTTTTAGTAAACTGTTGCAGGTCCCTACTGCCTTCGGCAGCGTTTATATGATTCAACAGAAAATTTATTTTACTAACTTCCCAACAAGCTAGACATTTGAAGCTTTTAGAATAGTTCAGAATACGGTGAAAATGCATTTAAAAAATACTTTTAACCAACTGTTTCGGGTCCCTGCTGTCTTCGGCAGCGTTGCCAGTACAAAGCTTGCAATCGATTTTTAACTAACTTCCCGGCTAGCTAGCTAGCCGTTTGAAACTTTCAGGATTGCTCAGAACACGGTGACAATACATTTTTTAAATACTTTTAGCCAACTGTTTCGGGTTCCTGCTGCCTTCGTCAGTGTTACACTAGTACAAAATTTGCAATCGATTTTTAACTAATTTCCCGACTAGCTAGGCATTTGAAACTTTCAGGATACCTCAGAACACGGTTACAATACATTTTTTTTTACACTTTTAGTAAACTGTTGCAGGTCCCTACTGCCTTCGGCAGCGTTTATATGATTCAACAGAAAATTTATTTTACTAACTTCCCAACAAGCTAGACATTTGAAGCTTTTAGAATAGTTCAGAATACGGTGAAAATGCATTTAAAAAATACTTTTAACCAACTGTTTCGGGTCCCTGCTGTCTTCGGCAGCGTTGCCAGTACAAAGCTTGCAATCGATTTTTAACTAACTTCCCGGCTAGCTAGCTAGCCGTTTGAAACTTTTATAATAGCTCAAAACACGATAACAATGAATTTTTTTTAATACTTTTAGCCAATTTTTCCGGATTCCCGCTGTCTTCGATAGCGTTTATATGATTCAACAGAAAACTTAACATATGGTATATTAAAGTTCTTTTTATCTTGTAATTATTCTTATTATATAACTGAACTGAGTCCACGAGCTTAAATATTGTCCATTTATAAATTTTATTTTAGTTTTTAGTTGATTTTGCACGCGCACCTTTTATTTTTATTTATTAACTAAAATAAAATTTTTCTTTGTTGACCTAAGTAGGAATTGACTTTTATTATTATTATTATTATTATTATAACTTGTTATATACGTAGCAAGTAATAAATCCACTTTTTAAAAATAAGTAGTCAGTTTCAGTTAATTAAAATGCAAGGGGAAAAAAAAAAGAGGTATAAAATTTCAGTATGAGTATCTTTCGAAAGAACTCATCAATACTTTTGAAACGAATGCTTGAACCATAGATCTGTAGTAATTTTTAAAAAAAAGTATCTATTTTTTCATTTATAACGAAAAAAAAAAAAATCTTCTGATGTTGATCCAATATTGACGTTCTTCTGCCTTTTATTGCTATAATAAAAAACACCACAGAACTGATGTTTTAAAATGATAAGTACAAACTTCGGATAAACGCCGTGAAATGCAAGAAACTTGAAAAATTGTTTCGTGTAGAAAGAAAACACAGTCCTTCGTCAGGCGAAAAAAGTAGACACAAGTGCTGCAATCAAAGCAGCTTTTGATCTGAAACAATTGTTGCGATTTTCTTGCATTTTATGGTGTTTGTCCAAAATTTTGTATTTATTATTTAATGCTATAACTCTGTGAGATAAAAATCGTCTTCATTATTCATGGAAAATAATTTTAATAAATAATTATCTGTATAAATAAAGAGGAGTGTATGTTTGTGTGTGTATCTGCGATCTGGCGCTCCAACTACTGATCGCACAGCTACAAATGTTGACATTTAGGCGAATAAAAGTTGAATGATGAGTCAATTAAAATTTCTTCTTCGGAATCAGAATGCAATTTATAAAAATGACAACATAAACTATTTTAAATAACGAGTAACACTATTTTTCACCGTTATAGGAGGAAGTAAACCTACATGAAAAATAAAGACTGAAATGAAACCTTATATTGACTGATAAGAAAAATAAACTGGAACGTTTCTTTCTAGAAAGTATACAATAGATAATCTGAAGAAAGCGACTCTCAGAAAAAGTGTATTACAACTGTACAATTTTTTCTCAAAATTTTTGTATATCCGCAGGTTTACAGGCTTAGAACTGCGCAAATGGTGTGGGGTGAACAAGCAGTTGAAAAGAGGGAGGGAATGAAATCTTCAAGGAAAATAGTATCTTCATTCATAATAATAACTTATTTCTGTCGCATAATAATACAGTGAAACTTCACGGAATTATAATGTATTTATTAATATCCCCAACTGATTTAAAATATTGCTACTTGCAAACTTTTAAACCAATTTTTAATTTTGAAATTTATTAAACATTTTGAAAATGTTTTCTTTCTAAATTTCAGTGGCGGATCTAAGGGGGGACGAGGGGGCTGAAGCCCCCCCCCCTTGAAAAAAAAACACTGAAATTCACAATTGTATGTTACAATTGTAAATTTTTCATTGATCTGGAATGACATCTTGAAACTCTTAGCCCCCCCCCCCCCCAAAAAAAAAAAAAAGTTAAGTTTTGGATCTACCACTGCTAAATTTCCCTGTTTATCTTATTCTAATTAAATTGTATTAAACTTCACTTTTCCACTTCACCTCGTCTAATATTTTATTCCAATTGTTCTCACTTTCATTATCACTTGTTGATTTCTTTAACATTAGCTTCGGAACCATGTCATGACAACGGTAACCGAAAAAAAAAAGTAACGAATATAATAATGATATAAAAACGTATTTTATGCAAATACCTAAAAGTCTGAGTAAAAATGGTAAAAATGTTTGAGATAGTGATTATAATTTGTATTCAAACATAGTTGGCCTAGAGAAAAAATAATTTATATCTGTATAAAAAAAGAAAAAGAAAGAAAGAATAGAAATGAAAAAGTTCGTAAAACATTTGAGAATACAGAAATTTACATTTAAATCACCAAATATATGTATATATTTTAATTATTTATATTTTCAAAAAGGAGAAAAGCTCATTATTATTATTATTACTATATTAAATTCAGTGAAAGAAATTTGTAACACACTTTTCTGGTAAATATTAATAAATTTAATACCAATCTCAGTAATATGTATAAAAATAAAATTAATATTTAAATTTTCTGAAATAATCTCCCCACCCCCCACCCCCTCTAAAAAGTTAAAATAATAATTATATATTAAAAAAAAAAAAAAAAAAACTAATATGTTGTGGCCATTACAAGACTTTATTCTGTATTTTTCCTAGACAAATTCATGCAGCAAAATTATTTTCCTTGATGAATGCAGAAGATTTTCTTCTCAGACAAGTAGCACTAAATGCGGAAGAGAGTAAATTTTTTTGGCATGAGAGAAAATACTTTTTTTCCGTAAAAAAAGGAAAAAGAGAGATATTTAAATCATAACAGATCTATAGTTCAATTATTTGTTTTAAAAGTATTGAGGAGATCTTTAAAAGGGTATCTATATCAAAAATTTTGTATCCCCAACGAGAGGATTGGGGGGGGGGGGGTTGATGCTCCTACATGCACACAATTATTTTCTTAGTTTACTACTACTATTATTACTAATTCATAATTTTTTTTTCCAATTATTCGTTAAAAATAATTCTCATTTTGTACATTTATACGAAATTTGGTCCATACTAAAAATTTTGAAAAATGGCCACCACCTAGCACCACCTAGTAAGCAATTGATCTTCAAATGTAATCAGCAGCAGTTTAAATCAAGGTACAACTAAATGCTAAGTTTGGTGAAATTCTGTTTATTTGTTCTTGAGATACAGCTTCCATAAAATCTATGATACTCACGCACACATTTTCTGAAGATAACCAAATCGTGTTCAAGGAATCTGAAAACGTGTAAACCCATCAAATACCGGAGATTAAAAGTTATCATGAATCTATTGCTTTCTACTTTTACATAATAAAAGAAAGTAAACAAAAGAAAAGAAACAAAAAGAAAATTTAAAAGAAAATAAATAAATCAGTAAATAACAATAATAACAGAAATAATAAGTACAAAATTTTGAATAAGCACCAAAAAATGCAATAAACTCGTAACAATTGTTTCGAATCGAAAGAACACATGACCCTTCATCAGGCGAACAAAATAGGCACAAGTTCTGCTTTTACTAGACGCATATTGTTTCTTTTTTCTCTGTACCAAATTTAATTGCACCGTTCGGTGAATATGCAACTATGAATATGTTGGGTTATTTAAATATATCGAATGAGTTTTAAAAACTGGCATGGGTGGCAACTTGTCGTAATAACTTGAAATACATTTTGAATTAAGAGCTTTACACATTTTATGAACGTTACTACAATATTCAAACGGAGGATTTAGATGAGCGGCAAATATTGATTATAAACAGTTTTCTTTCTTCTGCACCTGCCTCATTGCCCGATATAATCAACAGTATTTTTTGTTTTTTAATTAGTTAATGATAATTATTAAAAGATTCAACGATTCAAAGAATTCTTAAAAATAAGTTATATAAAATTAATTTTTTCTTTACCTGTGCCTCACCTGCAAGTACAAAGATTCCCCCCCCCCTCTCTCTCTCTCTCTCTTTTTTTCCAATTAGTAAATAACAATTATTCAAATTTAGGTTAAAAACGACATGAAAAGATATATAAAACCAGGATTTCTGTTCATTTGATCCTAATCGTCCAAATTCATTGAGAGTTATGTTATTAAATAAGTTAATTATGTTATATTATTAAATAATTTACTATTATATGTATGTATATATACAGAGAGAGAAATAATAAATTAGTTACGCAAAAATAAATATCGCAAAAAAAAGTTAAACGAGTTATTGAGGCTCCCGATCTCTAGATCCATTATATGGAAAATATGAATGGAGATGTAAAGTAATGCCTCTCAATGTTCCAAACACTGTATTGTTTTAAATCCATTTATTTTACAGAATGGCTAAATCGTTTAGGGGGGGGAAAAATACATTTAAACAGTTGTTTTCTTGAAAATGGTATACATGTTTACGGCAATTTAACACATATTTTATTATTATTATTATTATTATTATTTTAAATATATAGTTTGGAGATGAAAGATCCAATACAAATAATTTTTGCGTTCTTTTTGCGTTCTAATTCTGGGTTAACTAAATTTTAGACACTTTCAAAGTTCACTCTTATTATACAAACAAATGCTAATAAAGCATAATGTATCAGATTTTCTTTGTGTGTCTGTGTAAGCGAACTACATATGTTCTGTTTTATTTAATGAATTTTATATTCAGAAGTAATTGTTCACATAATTTTCGTCTATATAGATTTTATTTTACCCGTGTTATTTTGTGCTTCCTTCTGAAAGAGTAATAAATCTTTTATCTTTTAGAAGGTTTTTAAGAGCACACAACTTTCCCGACGCTGTTAAACGAAGATCTATAACATTTATCAATTTCATTCAAAAAGAATCGATTTGATGTCACTAAATTTTAAAGGAGATAATTAAAAACATTCAGGTTAAATAGCTAAATTATTAAAAAATGTAAAAATGCGATTGTGAAAAAAATAGGGCAAAATTAAAAAATCTACAGAAATAGGCAACAAACTTTTTATTATTAAAAATAAACATAAGTATAAAAATAATTGTTAGGCCACTGTCAAATTTTTTCTTTCTTTCTTTCTTTTTTTTTTTTTTTTTTTTTTTTGAGGGAGGAGGAGGAGAGGATATTGTCAGGTACGCAGTAAAAATAGCTGTAGAAAATTTATCAACGATAAAAATCGTGATAATCAGCAATCAGTTAACTTGAAATTATTTTTAAATAATGATTTAAAGTGGATTCACGTTAAAAGGTAAAATATTATTCTTATTAAAATATTTTTGTAGTATGTATTTGTAAAGTATGCTATCAATTTCAGTATTCATCACTCTGCTTGAAAATAATGCTTCTTTACTCCCCCCCCCCCCCTCTCACCCACCGCTTGTCTTATAACAAATGTGTGCATCAAAGTCATCGGACATGTCAAAATTGACAAATCTCCCTTAGTAAAGATTACCTTTAATTGTAGAACAATCGGAAAGAGTGAAATAGAATTTTCTGTACTCCCAAATACGCACTTCGGAAATCAAGAAGAATTTATCCTTTATATAAGTTAATATATATAATTTTAAATCCCTTTTTATAAATGAGTATTTACTAAATACAATTTAAAATGCTTTAACATAATAAAAAAAAAACAATAATAATGAATAATAGCGTTTCTAACAAAAACAATACCATTTAAATTATTTTTCTAAGAAAAATAGTATGACGCAACTAACTACTAATAATTTAAAAAATATATAATGCTAATTAAACTCTTTAGTTGCTCTTACAAGTAAATTATTACAAAGTTCACTATTTATAATCGAAAGATATTAGCTATTTGTAAATATAAATTATTTTTCAGTACGCAATTAACAATTTTTGTCGTATTTGTGTTTATTTATTTAAGTCTTTATCAAAATGGCTACTAAAATGAATATTCTTTCTATATTTTGATGATAAAAAAAATCACACACATACACACACACACACACACACAAAAAAAAAAAAAAAAAAAAAAAATAGGATCAGCATATAACGTTTATTTTTTTTTAAGATACACGAATTATATTTATAGTAAAAAGAAATACACCATTTGATTCTTTCTATCTGAATAAAAATATTTAAAAAAATAATTTGCACACACACAAGAAAATAATATTAAAGATGGTAATAATAATAATAAATCTTTATGCAATAATTCGGTGAATAAGAAAGCCGATAATATAAAATTTTACTACGAACAATGATATTTTATATGTATTAATGTCTAATTACGCCATTTAGTTGAACAACAACAGCAAAAAAAAAAAAAAAAAAAATCACATATTTTATAATTTGAGAAACAGCATTTGAAATTCCATGTTCCATTAGTTCAGACTTCATTAAATATATATATATATATGCGCTGCGTATTGATTAACAACATTTTCCAACTGTACGTACTTGTTGTATCGTATAACTTTTAATGTTTTTTGCCTACGTCATCATACAACGGGCCGACTGGAGGACTGAAAGAATTTGCAGTAGGAAATTATTTAAATGTGATTCATATAAATATCTTTCCTAAAACGCAATGCATTAGCAATTTTTTTTTTTTTTTTTTTTTTTTTTTTTTTTGGTTGGTTTGTTAGGGTGGGGTGGGGGGATTCCATGTACGTAAACCAGTTGTACCCGCACTATTAATAGCATTTGAAATAAAAAACATTCCACAATGTACTTCAACATTATATATCAATTTAAAAAAATATAAAAATATTTACGGTCGCAGGGGTAAGTAGACAAATTGACAAACAGATGGACAGTCCGACAGACATATGCACATACTGAAATCATATTCACGCTTAAAAATTGTTAGAAAATTTTAAAACGCTTAATGTAAACGAAAAGGCAACTCCAGCAAATTTATCACAAAAGATATACGGAAAAAAAAAAAAAAAAGTGTGTAATTTGATATTTTTATATGTACAGTATTTTATGTTACATTGTAATTCAATTATTCTGAACAAAAAAAAAAAAAAAAAAAAAAAAAATATTTTTTAATATTTATTTAAAAAATAATGGTTCACAAAATTGTCTTTAAAGAAATATATATGGCCCTAAAAAATATTAGATCTTGAGGGTGACTGCTAGATTGAATTTTAACTAATTTCCATTCTGTATTTTTCTTACAAATCATCTTTATAGGAAGTCTCGGTTCTGTCTATCATAACATTCTAAACTTCACTTGCGAGGTTGCGAGTAATATTTAGTTATTTAGTATACTAATAATTAAGCGAAGGGGGGGGGATGTTGTTAGTGTAAAAAAAAAAAAAAAAAGAATTCTTTGAAACAAAATATTAAGTAAACTATAAATTTCCAACGGATTCAATTATTATTATGAATTAGATTATTATGCACAAGAATATAAAATGAAATAAATAAGCAATGAAGTCTGTGTAGTTGCTAACGATCGAACCTAGTATCTGTTTTGAAATACAATGTTTTTCTTAACCATCTAAAGAAATTCTCAAAAGCATTTTTTAACCAAATCCTTGTCATTCCGCTGGAATACAAATAATATGATGAATGGACGTCCTGTTGTACGACTATTGTGTCGGTGAAAGAAGGAGTGGCTGAAAAACGCCTACTTAAACTCCCAGTGTGGAGCGAAGGGGAAAAGCACAAACGTGAATACGCGCCCGTGACCATTTTCAAGTACAAACTCTCGACCGTGCTATAACGTTCATAACCATTTAGAAGTAACAAATGCTGACCGTCTATAAACGGTCGTGACCATTTAGAAGTAGAAATCTCCGACCGCGTATACACGTTCGTGACCATGAAAGGGTTAAACTTCATCTTTTTTGTTTTTACCTTTATAAAAATTAACGTTTCAGAAATTGTAATAACAAACACAAAAGCAAATGTATCTTTACATTGTTTTAAAAAAGTTGTGTAAGTTTTTAAGAAACGAAATTGGGAAGAGAAAGTCATAAAAACTAATGGAGAATTTATAAATCATCCGAAATTTACAAAATTTATTGTACTGCTTGCTTCATCTTTTGAAGCTTTGACACAAATACTTCATAAATAAAAATAAAAAAAAAAAAAGGCTCGGATTTAAAATTAATTTTTGTCTTAATTTCATTAAGACAAATGTCAAATTCCTTTGTTACTATAGTGAAGGTCTCTTTGTTGACATCTTTACACTTACATTTTTGTAAGGATTAAGGGAAGATTTCTTTTTTTGACTGCCAATGGCGTCTTTTTAAAAATCTTTCCTGTGTGATATACACGAAAACTTTTCTGTTTATTTTATTTTTTTGTACATAATTTTGTTTAACGTTGACCAATTTGTCCTAACAATGTGTGTAACCAATGTGTGTTAGACAAATAAATATTACAATGATATATGTTAAAACATGTGTTATTACAATAATATATATATAGATATATGAAAAATATATTATTTTTCTCTGTTTCAATATACATATTAATGTGAAAATTTAATATTTTTGAATATATGAATCTAACGTTAGTGACAGGAATTTTAAAAATTTTTTTAAAATATTGTATATGTTGATACAAAGAGTGGTAATTATGACATAAAAGAGACTCTTAACTAGAAAATAGTTCAGCTGAAAGTTATTGTGGCATATAAAAGGGACAATTGACTGTATAGGACTGCATTTTATATTATATTCTAGAAGCCACATTTTTGCGCATTTATGACGTCAAGTCATTTTTTTTTTGTTGTGTCATGACATTTTTTTTAACTGTTGGCACTAGTGTTTTTGAAATATGTGTAATTTTTTTTTTTAATTAGTGTTTATATTTCATATATATTTTGTTTGTTCACTCTTTTAAGCATTCATATAATCTTTTACTTGTAATGTAATATCATTTTTAAGTGTACGTCTTTGGTAAGTGTTTTTGAATGTTATTCTATTTTGCACATGTTATTGATTTGTATATGCAATTCTATACAGGTAGTGAGGGAGAGTTTTTTTTTTTTTTTTTTTTTTTTTTTTTGCCAGTCGAAGGGGAGATATATGTGTGAGTGTTCACACATATGTTCTTTAAAAGTTTATTTATTTATTCAAATTTAATATATAACAAAAGAGAGATTAATATAGGTAATAAAAAAATCTTTTTAAATTTATGTAATTCAATGAATTAATTAGATAGAATTTCCCGTTTTCTTTTCAAATCAAAAATGTTTCATTTAATAGCGTTTCTTTGTCTTTTAATAGTTACAAGCACATTTTTGTCTGAATGAAATAAAGCAATTTTTATATCGGGGTTTTTGAAAAGTAATTTTTGTTTATACTTCTTCCCCGAATGAATTAAATCATTTTAGCTATAATTATTTATTTTGAGAATGTAATTCAAAAGCCGTTAACAGCGTATTTCTAGCATATGTATCTATTAATAAAATAAAAATAGTCATTTCAGTTCATATTTATTATGCTTGTGTTTACATTAAAAGCTATTATTACTTCGAGCAGATCATTATCTAAAAATAGATTTCTAATGGATTTTCCCCGCCTGAATGGCGTCTCTGAAAACCGTCTGTTTTTATACGTTGAAGATGATTGACACCTGGCGATGCTTTTTAATGCCAAGTCGATCTGACTTTTGTAACGACATTTTTATATTCAAAATTTTGTATTAAAATATTGTAAAGACAAACAAACAGCTTGGCATTCTTTTGGCTGAATTTTAACGATGCCAACCTTTTGGGGTTGCACTTTACGACTCTGAGACTGGCAGATCTCATTAAGTTTTTCGCTTTTGACTCCGTTGGTTTAAGACGTGATTTTTATTGGTCTCCTCCTAACTCTCTGTCTAAATAACTGGGGTGGAACTTTTTATCATCTTTGCATATATAGAGTGATGAAATACAAAATTGTTTGTGCCTAAGAACATAATTATTGGAATGTTACATCAATAAAAACTAGTATGTTGTGGCCACCACAAGACTTTCTTCTATATTTACCTATACATATTCAATCAGTAACAATATTTAAAAAAAAAAAAAAAAGTACGATTTTTTTTCTATTTTTTTTTTTTTTTTTTTTTTTTTTTTGTTAAAAGTAAAAAAAATCGATAACTTTGTTTTAAATTATCACAGATTTATAGTTCAACCATTCGTTTTAAAGGTATTGACGAGATCTTTCGAAAGATACCCATCTTGAAAATTTACCTCCCCCGGGGGGGTACCTCCCCTCCAGTGGGGGAAGCGATGCCCCCACATGCACAAAATTTTTTTCCTAGTTACGTACTACTATTATCAATAATTCATATTAATTTTACAATCACAAGTGTAAAATAACTCTTATAATGCACATTTATACGAATTTTTGTCCTATTCTGCCATGTTAAAAATTTAGATAAAATGCTATCACAGCGCCTCCTGTTGAGCTATTGATCCCCAAATATAATCAGCACCAGTTTATGTCGGGGACCAACTAAATACCAAGTTTGGTGAAATTTCGTTTTAAAAAAAAAAAAAAATACGATTTTTTTTCTAAGTTTTTTTTTTTTTGTTAAAAGTAAAAAAAATCGATAACTTTGTTTTAAATTATCACAGATTTATGGTTCAACCATTCGTTTTAAAGGTATTGACGAGATCTTTCGAATGATACCCATCTTCAAAATTTAACCCCCCCCCGGGGGGGTACTTCCCCCCAGCGGGGGAACCGATGCCCCCCCATGCACAATTTTTTTTTCCTAGTTAACTACTACTATTATTAATAATTCATATTAATTTTACAATCACAAGTTTAAATTAACTCTCTTTATGCTCATTTATACGGAATTTTGTCCTATGCTGCCATGTTAAAAATTTGCATAAAATGCGATCACAACGCCACCTGTTGAGCTATTGATCCCCAAATCTAATGGGCACCAGTTCATGTCAGGGTGCAACTAAATACCAAGTTTGGTTAAATTTCATTCATTGATTCGTGAGATACAGCGTCCACAAAAAAATGATACAGACACACAGACAGACAGACAGACAGACAGACAGACACACAGACAGACATTTTTTAAAAACTATCAATTCGTGTTCAGGACATCCCAAAACGTGTAGATCCGTCAAAAAACGGAGGTCGAAAATTTTCGCGAATCCAATACTTTCTCTATATTACATATAGAAGAAAGTAAAAACAGTAAAGATGGATTGTGTGCTGTTTATTTAGACGTAAGGACTTCTACATTATTTTCCACGTATTTACGATCCGGCCTTTGTGAAAACAGAACCTGGCTCTACTAATCAACGGTATAACCACCTATACTTGTAATGTTCGTATTCATTTGCTTATTACTTAAATTCTGTTTAATTTTTAAATTTGTTTTTTCATTTTTGGGAGTATGATGGTTCCGTCATGCTTCCGGAACGTGTTAGGTTTTTTTTTTTCTTATGTTCTTCCTTTACTATAAAAAAGCTTTTTTGAGGCTCCCATCTACTTGTTTATCACGCCCACTTGTTTCACATTATCACGCCAGTTTATTACTATCTGTCGAAATTTATGTATTTTTTGTATAATTTTTAGTATAATTTTTAGTGTTTTCTTTGGCACCTATTTTATATAAATGTATTTTGATTGTCATTTAAAGAAACTATATACATTTATATATATAAATGTATCAAAGATTTTTTTTCTGCATCAAAAATTATTGTTAATGAGATTTTTATTAATATTTCCCTTAATTTTCGTTTTCATTTAATTAAATTATAATAATATAATTAATTTGTACTACTCTCTCTCTCTCTGTATATATATATATATATATATATATATACTAGTACTAATTTCAACTAAACCTATAAATGTTTTCTTTTTTTTTTTTTTACCCTAATCTGTACTTTTAAAAAGTTAAACGTAAAATAAATTTAGGTTTCTTTTTTAAATATTAATTTCCTGCACCCATAAGAATATTATCTTGAGTGCGAAAATTTAATCGCATATTTCATTTTAGGAGCATTTAGTTCATATTATGGTACAACAAGTTTATATTCCATTTATTATCATTATATGCGATATAATACTTTATATTATTGTTGTATTATTTTAAATTATTATTAGATATTTGTAACATATCTATATTTTCAAGTAAAACATATGTTTAATAAAAATACTGATAGCTGTTATACTTTGAATAAACCTTTATATTTTTGCATCCTTAATTCCCACGGAATTACTCACTCTTAAATCTTTTTGTAAGGAGAAATGGTGGATAATAATAGAAAGTAATCAAAGGCCATATATAAATAAATATTCAGAATAAAACAATTTTAATTAGATCAACCAATAATATTTAACTTTTTTAATAGAAAAAATGTAATCTAATATTGCTTTAGAAAGTAAAATTATTTTCAATTAAAACTTATACAGCATATTAAATTTTACAATGAAATGAAGTGAAATTTAATTTTTTTTTATAATATAACCAAAAGTTCGCATTCGCAAAATGTCAAACGTTCTTAAGAATATTCTTTAAAATTTGCCTTTAAATGTTGCCTTGAAAAACAGAAACTATTAGACGCTTCAATCTTGTTTACGTACTCAAATATTTCTTTCTATTTTGTCGTGAGAAAAGACTCCGCTTTTAGAAAGTAAGTACATTTGACTTTTATAAATGATGTTTTCGAAATATGCATTTAAAAACGCTGTTATACATTTTCGTATTGTTTAGAAAAAAAAAAACATAAGCGATGAAATTCCTTTCAAATGCTTACATTTCTAAATAAATATCTAAATGATAAACGTTGTATAATAATTTTCAGTAGTGAAATTTTTTTTTATAACCTGTCTGGTGCATATCAGATTATGTAGGATAAGATTAAATCTGTATATCTTCTTCAATATTAATAACTGATTAATATCATAAAGTATCAAATTAAAGATATTGTTTAAACATTATTTAATTAATTTTAAAATGATCCAAATTGTATTAATAATGGAATTAACTAACCAATAGCAAAAAATGTATGCAGTGTAAATCTATCAAATAACGCTTTTGTTAGTTTAAAATTCATTTAAAAAGTATGTTTCTAAATACTCGTTATTAATTTTAATATAAATGTGATTCTTTTTTCAAATATGAAATTTATGTTTTATTGCATTTAAGAAACAAATACAGAAATTTAAGTCCTATTGATTTTATCGTTTATTTAAAAAGTAAAAGGTTACGCACCTTTGGCTGAAAATGGGTTAAAATATCAATAATAACTCAATATTTATGTTCTTTATTAATGTAATTTCTCTCTTTTAAAAATATTTTTAATGTAGAACTTTATTTTAATCCGAGATAATTTTCCCTTACCTGATCTAATCTATTTATGTTTAATACAATTAGAATAAGAGAAAATTCATTAAAAATTATGAATTAAATATGCCATCAAAATATCATAGTGTATAAATACGTATAAATAAATCCAGATAGATTTAAACATTTTCACATAAACTTTTTAATTATCTTACTAAGAGATAATACTTTAAATTTATTTAGATAATTGCAACGAAATATAATTAGAAAATGTAACTGTTATGCAATTCCAACAAAGAAATCGCAATAACAACACATTGTAAATGTATTATATGTAATAAAAGAAGCAAGTTATTCAACTTTTCAATTCCATTAAGGTAAATACCCATTGCGATAATTTAAATAGTTTAATTAAATTTTGAAAATGCTGTCGGTACTTAGTACATATACACTTTTGAAATAATTCGATTATCGTGTATTCATTTATTATTAGTAAATTGACATTTGTTTAAATGCTTTA
This sequence comes from Salticus scenicus, assembly GCA_963930645.1. Classification (NCBI taxonomy): domain Eukaryota; kingdom Metazoa; phylum Arthropoda; class Arachnida; order Araneae; family Salticidae; genus Salticus; species Salticus scenicus. The sequence goes on along the minus strand of OZ005648.1, from coordinate 45,380,657 downwards.
TTTATCAAAATTAAATTATGTTCATACGTAAAACTCACATGATGTTTTTAAGGTAAATTATTAAACAAAATATTTTATACATAACTTACAACAAAGGTTTAAATAGGGGTTTTACGTGGGATTTCAAGTAAAGATATGGTTAAATGCACTAAAAAGTACTAATTTTGTGTCAACTATGATTTAATAATTTAATTCTGACTTACATGTTCAGCATATGTGTTCATTACTGAAATACAAATATTGTTCTGTTCTTTGTATTTTTAAATCTTTGTCTTTCAACGCATAAAATTTTTATAAAGTTAAAATGTTTGCTATCCAATGCAAGTTATTAAATTAATTATTATTAATTAATAAACTTAGATAATTATGCATTAAAATTGATTATGTTTCCAATTATTTATTCTCATAAAGTTTTAAATATAAAATTACTTTAAGTTGGGTATGAAAAGTAGATTGGCTAATACCATTTGAATGAATATGATTTGCGTTTCATTAGTGGGGAGGATTTCCCTTTGCTCTCCAAGGAAGTTGGGTATAATATATAAATTCTTGCATTTTTTTCTCTTCCTATATTAATATTTACAAAAAGTATTTCTATATTTAAAAAATTACAAAACTGATAATTAAATTAATTATTTTGCCTAAAGATTAAAAATGTTTATTTGATTAAATTTCCTGTGAAACTATTTCATATAAAATTGCAAAATAAATGAAGATATATTCCTTATATTTAATTTTTTTTAATTAAATCCATGCGGAACTCTTATTACAATAAGTGTTTTAATTAAGTAATATATTCTTGTCATTCATTTTCAAAGAAAGTGAGTAAAATTTTTAGAGAATAGAAAATGTCTTTTTTTTTTTTTTTTTATGAAAGAAGTAAACAATATTTCCTTCGCAAGAATTTATTCACAAGACAAAAAATCTTTAAATATTCTAAGAAATCCAATTAAAATGAATAAAACAAACTTAAAAAATACGTATGACACATCTTTCATCATTAATTGCAATTTTTAAATAAAATTAAATTTTAACATTAGTTTTTTTTTTTTTTTTTTCCTTTTCTTGAATATTCATATTTCAATTTAATTTTTCTTTCTAATTAATTTATATTTCAATTTCACTTAACCTTCTCTTGAATATTTATATTTCAATTTAATTAATTAAATGATATATTTTCTAAAATATGATACCAAAATGTTTTTTTATTAAATATAATATATTTTGTTTTCAAAATCAAAAGCAATGAGGAATATATGATACAAATTTACGTACTAAAGAATTTTCTTTTGAATTTTACAAATTAAATCCTGTTACTTCAGAAAAATATAAATGTTTTTTTTTTTTTTTTTTCACTTGAAAAATTATACAGAAGTCTCCCGTACAATATGGGGACAGGGTTGTCAGATGAATAACAAAATTTTATTTTTTAATACCACTAAATTTTAAAAGCATCAATTTATTGTTTCAGTTACACCTGATTTAATTTTTGTATAAATCGGTTGCTTTGATATAAAATTAGTGGGGTTAAAAAATAAAATTGTAGTATTCATTTGGCTATCATTCCTCCGCGTTGTACGGGAATCTACTGTATATTTCTCACAATTTAAAAAATATGTTAATATCGCCTTTACCACTGATGTTAGTGCATTTCTCAATATATCCATAATATTTAAGAGTATATCTCAATAACAAATATTTTTTTATTCAAATATTTATATTCTCTACTTTAATATAACGTTTAGCATTTTAAAAAAAATTACCAATTTAGAAAAGGATTTTTTTCTTTCTCTTTAAAGTAATTTAACAAAAGCATATTTTTTTTTTAATCTATTCATTTTAATATTATTATTATTATTAAAACAAACGTTATCGAGTTTTCAATTAATCTTAATTATTTGCGTTCGGAAACGTAAATTTGCCTTTTACGGGTTGCGCACGCGTGTTTATTTTATTTATGTATCTATTTTTATTTATTAACTTTTTTTTTTTTCAGATAAGATATATCTATAGAGAAACTACTACCTTATTGTATAATGTATTTTAAATTTTCAATGGCGTTTTATGAAATAATTCATATAGTAAATCTGAATCAAGACTGAATTGCAAAATTCACTGTCGTGAAATGAATGTTATAACATATTTACAATTTTAAAAAAATAAAACTTCTGCAGACTATCAAATTTTTAATATTATATTTTACCTAAACCAAGTGAATGTGATTTTTAAAAGGATTTAATCATTGGTTTTGAAGGTTTTGAAAAGTATTCACGAAGGCTTTGCAAAAAAAAAAAAAAAAAAAAAAAAAAAAAGCTTTAAATATATTTTTTTCAAATATTTAAAAAATATTAAGCAAATATATCCAGCGACTGAAATTTCCTGCATATATAAAATTTTGAATTTATGTATTTTCTTTTCATGAATAAAATATGAATTTTATGCAAAAGATATGAAAGATATGCATGCAATTTTTTGTGAAATTTGTTTCACTTATAAAAAAAAGTCTATGTAATTGAATTGGTTAAATTATTTAAGGCTGATAAATCTATTGAGATAAGTTGAAACAACAAAAATATATAAAATTTTTAAGTACTAAAATTGAACACGAAAGTCATTTACCACATCCAGTCTATTTCCGAATACACCTTTTCTAATATTCAGATTCATCACTCTGGGATAGTGTATATTAAGTAATTGTGCAATCTAAGTAATATCTATATATTTCAAACTCATGGCTAATTTTTCATACAGGATTCTTTAATAGTCCGTGGGAGAATTGTATTACATTAATTTACTTTATTTTGTCTTAAATAAAAGTACTTTATCTATATATATGTTAAACTTAGATATTAATTGCACAATAACTGATAATTAGTTGAAAAAAATAATTAAAGAATTGGTTTTAATGGGAATTGACGTCAAATTTCCTAAAATAATTTTAACAAATATGAATGAAATGGCTTTAGGATGAAGAGATAATAAATACTTACACGAGAAAAATAAACATGAAAGAATATTTTTGTGAAATTAGCATAATATTTGAAAATAATGGAGGGATATTTTAAATATTTACATATTTTATTCTAAATGTTTTAATTTCAAAATTACATTTATATAATTACTAGTAATTTCAATAACAAAAATAAAACTTGCAAAACTAAAGAGTCGACAATAAAATGTAAAACAAATTAAAATAAATTAAAAAATATATACTGCAAGACATTTCAATTTTCAGTACATTGTCTCCAATAAAAAACAGATGAAAGCTGTTTTGTTTTAAAAATAATCAAAAAATTTTCAAATACTGTTAAAATTCCTTTTTTTTTTTTTTTTTTTTTTTTTTTTATTATTATTATTATTATTACTTTCATAACAATAACTTACTTCTTAATTTTATTTTTGATTTTGGCAAAAAGAAATGTTAAAAGATTTTACTTCAAAACATTTATTTTATTTTTTTTTAATGATTTGTTTTTGAATAATAAAAGAAATGTAATACATCAATTACAATATTTTTTTCTCTCAATTTAAAATTAAGATAAAACAATCAAGTAAAAAATGCTTTGTTTTGCTTTTTTTTTTTCTTTCTTTCGTTCATGATAAAACATAAAATTGCTTACAAGACAATAATGTTTTTATTTATTTATTTATTTATTTATTTTTTAAGAATCTCTCTTTTATTTTTGTTTTACAGAATCTTTTCAAAAGCATTGTATATATTTATAACTCTTTTTGAAAGATATTTTTTTCACTTTCGATATAAAGCAGTGAAAGAAGAAACGGGAAGAACTTAAAAGCATTTGCTACTTTCATTTTATTTACATTGATCTACTTTACATGTATGACACTAGTCTGAATTTAAAATAAAACTTTTTAATTTAGATGTATTTTTGAAAATTTAATTTCAATTTCCTTTTTTTTTCTTATTTTTAAAGCATTATGTTTATCTTTTCTTTTATAAAGATATTGAAGAGAAAATAATAATTAATTTTATAAAATATAGAAAGGCACACATTTGAAAATATTTTTCATTTCTATTAAATTGGTGTTAAAAACTATTTTAGCTTTAAAAAAATAAATAAATAAATAAATAAAAAATCCTTTTTTCTTTAACAACGTTGTTTCTTGAAATCATAATTATTATTTAATTATTGTTAATTAATTATTATTTAATGGTTGTTGTTTATTTATTAAACTTTAACTACATAATTTATATTTTATGAGATAAACTATAGTAAGCAGTATAAGATAAGTAATTCAAGACATGTTAAATCGCAAAAAATGCATTTGATAAGTAAACGATATGTTTTTAATATAAATCATTTATTCATAACATTAATATAATTTCCAGAAAAATCATATTAAAATTTATTTTATAAAATCAAAAACCTTTCATAAACAAAAACTTATCCCATGTTATTTTAATAATTTCACACAATAGTTAGTGGATAAAATAAAATTGTTTTTTACTTGGAAGTAAAAAAGAAATGAAAAGTTAACTACTGAATTCAACCTCTTCAAACCCACATTGTACTCAACTAAGTTTGTACTTTTCGAATAGATTATTAAAATCCGATACTAACCAGAAATATTTACAACTTTAACTAAGCAATTCTTCTCATTACTATTTAAACGTTTAAAAATCCTAAAAATAATTTTGAATGAGTATGTAATTGAAATTATGTTACAAGTTTATTAATTAATGAAAATGTGTATGAATAATCCATAATTTATAATGCTTTGTAGGGAAATATATACGGATAAACCCCAAAAATAAGGTCATTAAAGTAATAAGTTCCCTAAAATAGATTACATCATTTTTTAATGACACGTGAATAAATCATATACGGTATTTAAAATTTTATGTATATTAATATATTAAATGATGATGCACTTACCTTTTTTATACGACTTTGTAACTAGATGTTTGAAATTATATAAAAGTTGAAACTTTTTCTCGAATTTTAATAATGATTTCGCCCACTTATTTCGCTTTCCTAGAAAATCGAGATGGTTTTAGAAAACTGAAATTTAACATGTAGAGTAAAAATAAAGTTATTTATTTATTATTTTTACTTTTTAAGCATTTGTAATGGTTTTCTATTATTTTAATGGAACTGGTATAGTAAGTAAAAAACATTGCTATTTATAAAAATTTCATGTCAGCTAATCAAGTTTTTTAAAAAATGTTCACATGTTAAATTTAAAAAATAAAAGCAAAAAATATATATTCGGTAAATTCATGAGAACTGGCAAAGAAAATGCTTAATTAAACTCTGTGTTTTTTTTTTTTTTTTTTTTTTTTTTTTTTTTTTTTGCCAGTGAAATGTTTTTCTTTAGAAAATGAAGAAAAAGGTAGTATTAAATTTAAATATATAGCAACAAATAAAATATATATATATTACACTGTTTCTGATGAAGTTTTTAAAGTTTAGATTCATTTGTTTATTCACTGATGTGTTCAGCTGTTAGTTTATTCCAAAAGAAAATTGGGTTATTCCTAAAGAAAATATATTTTATTCTCTAAAGAAATAAAATGTAACAGACAGTTTAATAAAATGCATAAGAGAAGGACTTCATTTTTTTTCTTAAAATGTATGAGGAGTTACTCTATTAAATTTTAGCTTTTGTTATATATTACAAAGTTTTAGAAATTAATATATATTTTACGGGTATTTTCATTGTAAATTTATCTTTTTTAGGTACACATAATTAATTTTTATAAGTAAGCTGAAACAGTATTTACAAGTATACATAACAATATTTCTAGCAATTTAAAAATATACTTTTTTTCTTTATTTTAAGGCAAGTATTTGAATAAGCAGTATATGTACAACTTTAATGTTTATTTATTTTATGATTAAAAGTATAGTACGAGTTTTTTATCCTTTAATGACAATTTTTATTTTTGTATGTTTCTAAAAAGTAAAAAGCGTATTGAGCAGAAAAAGTATGAAAAGTGTTTTGTTTTGTTTTCTTTTAATAAAAATAATTTATTTAAAAAATAGTTTTTTAAGTAAAAGAATAAATATACGGCAAACGAAAAGAAAAAAAACTTTTAAATATTTATTATTTTTCCTTTTTCAAAGCAAATAGATTAAGGAGAAATATATTACTGATAGCTACTGATAGTTACTGAAAGTTACTGAAAGTAGGTTATATTAAAATTAATATTACCATTAAATTAATCTCTTACACATTAGTTTAAACCTCTTTTTGAAAATGCTGCTTTCATACAAGCATCAATTCGGCCGGGGTTAACCTGGAGGCGGAAATATAACGAAAAAAAGACCACATTAGAGCCTCGGCTATTTATTTCATCCACGCAAACGTGTATGAGGTCGAATTTCCGTATCAGTATTGTAATAATGCTGTCTAAACCATTAACGCCTGAATCTTTTCAAAAATATTTATAAATGACGAAAAAAAAAATTTTAACTAAACTTTAAATATTTTAACTAAACTATATACTTTTAAATATTTATTAACTGTAAATTATAAATGTTAGTGAAAAATAAATTACTTTAATTATACTTTTTAAAATAGTTTCTAATTAAAATATAAATATATTTATTTTCCAAGATCTGTCTGTATAATTCATAAAGTATGCCAAGGCTGTAATATGGAAATATCCATTTCAAAAACGAAAACAATGGCACTTAAGGGCAATAAACCAGTAAGAAAGAAAATCGTTGATGATAATAAAATTATCGAACAGATACACCACTTCACCTATCTGGGATGGGACATCCATCACCTTTGACAACGATAACGATTCCCCAAAAAAGCTACACAAGTTCCAACACATGCGTGGCCCTCCCATAGGAACACTAAAAATAAAAACGAGACAAAAAACACACCCCATTTATTAATAAGTTTATGGCAAAGCCCACTTTGCTGAATGGCTCAGAGACATGGAACCTGGGTGCCCAAGGTAGAAGCAGAATCCAGGCAGCAGAGATGCGGTACCTGCGATCTCTAAAGGGCTGTACAATTATAGACAAAATCAGAAATAAAAATATTAGAAGAAAATTAAAAGTTTTAGCCTCTTAGATAAGATCAATGAATGCCGGACTAATTATAAAAATCATGTCCAATGTATGACACGCGGAAGACTACCGAGAGCTGCTTTCTACCCAGACAGCACATCGCCTCCCCAGGATATCTTCAAGATGTCTTCTGGATGAAAAGACGTCCCAGAAACGTCCTTAAGATGTACTGTGGATAAGTTAAGCCTAACTGTGCTGTTAGGGTACTTACAATCCAAAAGGCTACCGAGACCGCGGCAGACCCAGAAAACGGTGGTTAGACCAAGAAGCCGGAACATGTTCCCAGCCCAATCTTTGAAAATGATGACCATGATGATGCTTTAAAACAGAAGATAACTGAAATGGTTAATAAAAGAGGAATGAAACTCAATCAATTTTTGAGAACATAATATTTTTTAACAAGATTTAACAGAATTTTAACAAATTTCCAAATAAAATATAGGATAACTGTAGTAGTTAATAAAAGAAAGAGTGAAACTCAACAAATTTTTGAGAGTCAAGAACTAGTTTATATTTTTATTTTATAAAAATGTAACTATAGGATTTATATTTCATGAGTAGACCCTAGTTTGAACATTACCTTTTAAATATTCAAAGGTTTTTTTTTTTTTTTTTTTTTTTTTTTAATCATTATTGAAAAATAAATTAACCACTGCTTCCCAAACGAAATATAATAATAACAATATCGTATAATTTAATTTAAATTTGTTTACTATTTGAAAATTCTATCATAAAATTTATTTATAAATTCTTTTACTTATGCCAAAAATGAAAATTCCCTTTTTCCATACTAATCTCATTGAAGAATGGGGATATTTTATTAAAATACTTCAAGTTTAATATAATTTATAAATATTTTAAAGATAGAAGATGGTATTTGAGCAATGTTATTAAAACAAAGTAAGCAAAAGTATATAGCTATGTAATCCAATTTTAATAAAGTCTTTCAAGAAATTTAATATATTATTTAAATAATATTTCCTTTAAAGAAAATCTACTGAAATAAGATTTGAAAACATGAAAACTATTGATTCATATTTTTCTACAAACTCAAAATGAAGATATCAAATTAGTTTTGTGTTTAAAAAATATGAAGAAATACCCTCGTAAATTTAAAAAACATAATTTAAAAAAAAAAAAAAAATTATTAATTATTATTGTTCTTTATGCTTCTATAAGGATAAATATACACAAAGAAATTCTTAAATAATTCGTTGTCATTATGAATGGTAAAATGTATTCCATAATATTTCATTAACAATGCTGCTCATAATAAGTTAATATAATAAAATTAGAATATGTTCTTCTATAGAGTAACAGTATGCTTAAAATGATTTCATAACGTTATTAAATATTCAAATTTCGTAACACTTTGATCAATCTACCATTAGAAAGATGTGGAAAATAAGTAATAAATTCTGTAAATTTAATAACGGAAGACCGCATGCTTTCAAAATAATCTGTCATATTAATTTAAATTATATGAGTACAAAAAATTACAGATTCTAAAAAACATACACAACCAAAAGACAAACAGATAGAGAGTTTTTCCATTCATTATCAAGTCAACCCCTTGAACTGTATTTTTTTTCAGTCAGCACTGCTCATGCAGACAATTTAATTTTCTTAGTTTTAAGAGGAGGGATTGATGCAGAAACTTACGGTTTTGTTGCTCAAATAATTTGTTATTATTAAAAATAATATTTGTTTCACATATTTATATGAATGTTTATTGTTATATATACATATAAGAAAATAATTAGTGACGAGCTGGACTCGTCATTTCAGTTCAAGGTGTTAATCTACCTCCAATGCAGATTTGTTACCAGTGTTCTCACAATTTTAAAAGAATAAATGTATCATTATTTTTTGGAGATTCTGTTAAAATTTACAGTTACATTTGGTAGATTAGTTTATCTGTATATAAAAACAGTAATTTCCTTATTCATTATTCTACATTTTGTAAAGATACATTCTTATTTAATAAAACCTTTTTCAAGGCCAGTCATGTTTGTTATTTTGTAAAAATTTAATCAAGTGGAAAATATAAAAATTTTATTTTTATTTCATGAAATTTTAAAATAAATAAAATAATATGCATATATATTTGAATTTTCAAGGGAAATATTGTTAATTATTGTTAATATTTCTTTATTATTATTACTGAGGATTTCATTCTTTAGTAGCTCTTTTGTTTTTTGTATTTAAATGGATGATTCTCGTCATAACAATTACTTTTAAATAGATTTAAAATTACATAAAGTAGTATAAATATAAATATAACTAGAAAAAGATTTAAAAAAACTAATCATTAATTGTTCTTCTGTCCCATACAGACACTTTTATTTTTCCCAAATGAACTCAAATATACACAAAACATAAACCCTTCTTTCTCCTCCATTCTAAAGCATCATGTACCGTAAATCAACAAGTATAGCTACTTGAAAGAAAATTTGTGAGATAAGAACTATTTACAAACAAGTGAATGTTCATATTTCATCGAAATTCTACTACAGAAAAGGTTTTCACTTTCAACATAAATTCGAGTTACGATCAGTGTATGAAAATACTTCTACTTTATCAATTTCTCTCCTTATCCGCTGTATGTAAAAAGTCATATTAATAATAAATTACTTGTAATTTTTTTTTTTTTTTTTTTTTTTTTTTTTTTTTAGTTTTGTTAAATGTATAATATAAACTTGTAACAATAATTGAGCAACCTTTTTATTAGTAAAGCGGACTTTTCTTTGCATATTTTATTATAAGTATTGTTTACAATATTGTTACAATTTTTTTTTAATTTATTTTTATAAATTCTTTTACTCATGTCGAAAATGGAAATTCCCTTTTTCCATGCTAATCTCATTAAAGAATGGAGATATTTTATGATAAATACTTCAGATTTAATATAATTTATAAATGTATCAAAGATAAAAGCTGGTATTTATTTGAGTAATGTTATTAAAACAAAGTAAGCAAAAGTAATAGCATATAACGTTGTAATCCAATTTTAACAAAGTCTTTGAAGACATTTATTCTATTCTTTTAATAAAGATATTTACTTTTTAAAAAACGCTACTAAATAAGATTTTGGAATTTTCAATGCTTTCATAAACTATTGATTCGTATTTTGCTATAAACTTGAAATGAAGAAATTAAATTAGTTTTGTGTTTAAAGAATATGAAGAAATACCCTCGTAAATTTAAAATATGCAATTAAAAAAAAATCATTAATTGCTATTGTTCTTCATTCTTTTATAACGGTAAATATGCACACGGAAATTCTTAAATAATTCGTTATCTTTATTAATGATAAAATGTATACCATAATATTTCGTTATAGTAAATTAATATAATAAAATTAGAATATGTTCTTCTGTAGAGTAACAATTTTCTTAAAATTATTTCATGATGTTATTAAATATTCAAATTTCGTATTAGTTTGATCGATCTACTATTAAAAAGATATTATAAGTAAGTAATAAATTCTGTAATTTAAATAACGAAGAACTACATACTTTCAAAATAATCTCTCTGTCATATTATTTTAACCCTTATCGCTCGTATGTCCCTTCTGAGGGGACATTAAAAAATCGAGCCACGCCTTAAAGTGTTCCTCTGCAAATGAAATGTTGTTTTTCTAAAACGTGTAACTATAGGCTACCTTTCGGCTACCGTAAAATTTTAACAGAAAGATTTATTTTATTTAATGATGAAGTAAAATAAAACAAATTATTACAATTTTTCGGTAGTCAAAAGGTAGTAAGTTGTGACGTTTTGCAGGAACGCCAAAATATGGCGGGCGTAAAGGGTTAACTTATATGAATGTAAATAGTTGAAAAAGTAGATACTTAAAAAAAAAAGAGAGAGATGAATCTAATTTGATAATGTTAATATTTAGAGTAACGCTTGGTTCACTAATTTATCTGAACATTAACAATTTATTGAAAACATAATTAACGATAGAGAAACAGTAAATTCTTTATTCATAACTCTACGTTTTGTACAGGTAAAACTAGAGTTTTCTTTATGGCCAGTCATGTTTATTAATTAATGGATTTATTTCCAAACGGAATCGATTTAACTTACGTTGTTCATTTCGATCCAAATAGAACAATGATCGCTTTAGGTTTTTTAGATGAATTCGTGAGTAAATTTTCTTTTCTTTTTTTTTTTTTTTTTTTTTTTTTTTGTGTGTGTGTGTGTGTGTGTGTGTGTGTGTGAATTATTGAATAAAGCGTTGTCACTGACATTGTATAATGGCACCGACATACTACGACTGAGAAAACTGCCGAATGCAGTGAGGATATTTGACGTGGTTTTACACAATTTCATATAAATTGTGTATCAGGCCTTATACTTTTTGAGATTTTAAATTTATATGGGGTTTATTTAATTTAGTGACCAGAGAAGTCTTTTATAAAAAAAATTAATTTCCTAATAAAAACATGAAATTTCTCTCAAAAGTATCTAAACTTATTTCTAAAAAATAGTGTGCTCTGGTCTTAATCAGTTTCTGAATGTGATGTATTATTTTTCCCTACAATGTATTTTTTAGTATTTTTTGTGTTTTCTTTATTTATTGTGTTAAGAATAATATTTTTTAATGACATGCGATTTTTTGACATAACATAGATAATTCTCATTTTTTTATGATTGTCATCAAAAATATTTCTCGGAAACAAGTCAACCTTTTATGTAACTTATCACTTGGATTTTAAAAATTTAAAAAGGAAATTAAGTCGAATTTGTTTTTATTATTATAGTTATTACTTCTATCATTATTGCTTCATTATTAAATTCATATTTTTGACAAGGCCAGTTTTTTTATTTTTATTATTATTATTATTATTATTTTTTTTTTCTTTTTTTTTTAGATTTATGCTTTTCAAAAATTATTAATGAAACAAAATAAGTTGGTGCACTTTTTTCTGTTGTAAAAACATTTTTATATTCTGAAATTAATACATACAGAAGACATTTGGAAAAAAAAATATTTGAAAATTAAGCACATACTAAAAATTTTTATAAAAAATTATATATCTGCTCTATTATGAATGCATGCATTATTTGTAGCAAAACTATTCTAATTAATATTCAGCAAATACACGAGTGTATAATACAACATAATTTATTGCAGCACAGTGAGATAATAACCTCAAGAAATTTCGTTCTGTAATTAACTCTAGTATTAATATTATACTCATCGTTGAATTCATATTATGTTTAGATTAGGCATCTGAACTATTCATTGAACGTGAATTTTAATGTTTGAATTCAGATTTCTATGTCAGGAAATGAGTTCTTGATAAATGACGTTCCAATCCATAGCTTTTACTTTACGTTCGTTTCTTTAATTATTTCGTAAATTCGATAAAAATTAACATACGCATATAAATGATATTCGTTTTGTATTAAAACTGTTTTTATTATTGTGTACTAAAATTGTTGCATATTTTTTACGGAACTAAAAAAAAAAAAAAAAAAAAGCTAAGGAAAGAGAAATCTACTTTGGTGAATTCTAATATTTGCTGGCAACTTTTTGATTTTATCATAATGATTACATTTATTTATGCATTATATTACCTATTATTCATTAACAAATGTCTGTTAATTTACAGAAATGACATAAACATTATAATATTAAAACAAAATATTTGATAAACTTTATCATGTATTAAGATTTAAAATAATATTTTTAGAACAAGAATTAGGAATTTTCACAATATTCTCCCGCCTTTCAGAAATATATATATATATATATATGTATATATATATATAACTTTTAATTCAATTTTAAATGTCAAAGATTGATGCAGATTTAGAACTCTCATGCATTGACAACACTATTTACGAATAATATTTTTTTAAATTATTTAACTGTAGAAAATTATTCTAAAAAATCTGTTACCTGAAAATAGTGGTTTTGAAGATTCGCCAGAGGTTTTTTTTTTTTTTTTTTTTTTTTTATGTTGGTTTGTATTTAAGCAATCTATGACGTTCATATTTGTGTTATATATATTTTTTATTGTAGTATTTTAATACATTTATTTTCATTTGATATATATTTCTTTTAACTGTTTGAAATTAAGATTCTTAAAATGAAACTTAAAAACTTTATCTTGAGAAACTGCATATGAAATTTTATATTAACTAAAATGTTTTAGTTTACAAAGTGCAATTATTGTATTTATAGGTTTTCAAAATCATTTTCATCAAAACTTTTAAATAAACACATAATCATTGTTTCTTTTTTTTTTTTTTTTAAGATAAATGTAGTTATATGAAAATGTCTTTTTAAAAATATTTGCTTTTTTATTTAAGTTTTTAGCATTCCCAAAAATTAAAATCATCATACGAATGATCAAGTTTTTATTTATGAATATTTCTCTACCCTAATGATTGGAAACAATACAGAATGCGGTAAGAACAGTAAATATATATATATATATATATATATAACATATAATTTGTCTATGTGACTCTATGGTTCTATTCATAATGCCATAGTTACAATGTTATAGTAAAATGTAAAACTGTCGCAATTTTACCAAAAAACCGACAAATTTATTTAATTCTTTATTACATATTGAAATGTAATGAGAACGTTTAAAATTGTTTTTCTAATTTTCAAAGTCTCGTTGTAATTTCAAAAATAATTTACCAAATAATTTTTTAAAATCTTTTATTTAATGAAAGAAAATTTGATTCTAAACATATTCAAGATTAAATTATTCGAAGTAAATGAAAAGTAAATTAATGGAAAAGTCTTCTTAAATTAAAAATACGGAAAGTTTGAAATATTTTCACAATTTTAAGATTATTGCACGATTAATGATATTTAATACTTAAAACTTATAAATTTTGTTTTTATCGGTCAATTGAAAACTAAGTTAATTTAATCATATTCAATTATTCCATGTTTGTAATCTTATAAAAGGTCATGTTCAGTTCAACTTGAATTTTCACATAAGTATTACTTAGTATGCATATAGCAACAATAACTATTAAAAAGAAATACATTTTATTTGCATAAAATTAAACATTATTTCTGTTTTTTTACACTTATAATTAGACAATGCAGTGTTTTATTAAAAAGAAATAAAGTTTAGAATTTAAGGGATTAAAAAAAAAAAAAAACATGCATAGGGTAGGTGCTCCAGTGATTGGCATGCTCCAGTAATTGACTTCTATTCCGAAATAATTAACAAATACGAAAATCATATATTTTACATATAAGAATTTTAACATACTTTGTCAAGCACTGGAGCATAGGGTGCTAATAACTGGTAAAATGAATAACTAGCAGTGTCAAACACTGGAACATAAAGGCCAATTACTGATAAAATGAAAAACTGGCAGTGTCAATTACTGGGACATCGAGTGGGTGTCAAATAAAAATTCATAAAAAAATAATTGTTATCAAATGTATATATTTTAACATATATATGGTTCTGAATGTCTTTCATACCATATGTACTAACTTAAGAGTTTTAAGAATATTTTTTGATGACTAGAACGTTAAAAACATCAGAGATTGCTCTAAAAGTGTCAATCACTGGTACACTTTCCCTATTTACTTTACCTTTCATTCCAATATCAGAAAAAAAAATGTGCAATTTTATGTATAAACAAATATATATATATATGCTAACATTGAACTTAATGACATGATGAATGAAATTATTTTGAATGCTGTTTATTACCTTTATCTTGAATTTTAGTTTCTGTGTTTCTCTTAAGATTTTCTATCTTATTGGACATAATATCAATTTTATTTCTACGAAAACAAATGGTTTAGTAATGAAATTATGTATGGTTAACAAACCTATTACTATCCATTATCATTCATATTTTAGATAAATATAAATCCTTCTAATTTTTTAACAAATATACTCTGATTGCAGCATTTTCTGTTGAAAACAATGTTTTAACAACTTAAATATTAGTTAAATAACACCATAATTTTTTTAAATGTTCAAAATCTTCATTTTTCAAGAAAATTTATAAATTATTATTATTAATATTATTATTATTATTATTATTATTATTATTAGTGCAATTCAATTAAATATGAATATTTTTTTCACTACATAGATTTAGTTCTTCAAAAATGAAAATATCTGTAAAATCAGAAAGAAATACATACTTTTTAGAACTGGACTATATAAATATATTTCATAGATTATTTTTATTATTTTTTAAATATTAACTTATTTAAACCATTCAAAATTTTTCTTGTTTTCACATCATGAAATATTCTGCTCATAAATATTTTTATCCAAACACGTTACTAAAATCCATTTTCATAATTTATTGAAAATATTGAATAATTTTATCTGGCATTCAAAATATTGGCATCTAAATAGAAATGTAATTTTTCATTCATTCACATTAACAACTCTAGAGAATTTGTCAAATGCTGCAAGATTTATGAAATGATGTCGTTATATTTGGAGAGTCAAATTTAATAAATTTATGAGAGTAACTTTATGAATGTCAGTTGTTTACAAATGAATAATTTCAGCTATTTCTGATTATGAGAGTACCGGAGAAAGAGATGCTTGAATTACATATTATTGTATGGATTAAGAACTTCTAGGGAGATCTATTTCATTATTTATGCTATACTTTATTTAAACTAGTTAAAATGTATTTTACTTAACTTAATGCACGCAAACGATATTTGGGGTTACTTTGTAATTCATAAAATGTAAAAATGGATCTCTAAACCTGCTAAGTTAATTGTAATAAAATGAAAAATTTAATGCCTAATATTTTACATTAATCAAATATGTTTAATTAAGAATTCATCCATTAGTTACTTAACCCCTTAACGCGCGCTGTCCTCGCTGCGAGGACGCAAAATTTAAGATTCATCTGCAAAAATTCATCCCGGAAATTTTTTAGCAAAAACTTACGTTTATAACATAGCAGAAAAGGCCGGTTTTTTTAACCTTAAAATTTAAATTTTCTATTAGTTTAATTTAGTTCGTTAATTCCGGTGGCAGTATAATTTAAATGATCCGAATTGCCTTGCGCCACAAAGGGTTAAAAACGTAGATCAAGATTATGCTTAATACTTCTTTAAAAAAAAATTATGTGGCCATCACATTTTTTAGTTTCTAATGAAAAGAATTTAGCTCGTTTCTAGTGAATAGATGAGTTTTCCATGTTTTGGAAAAAATCAGATGTGGGATGGAAAGTCAATATCTTGAAAACGGCCCAAACGATTTTTTTTAGACTTGCTATATAAACCCCTTTTTAGATATCTTTTTGTATGTATTACTTCACTACTACAGAAAAATTGATACATTACTTTTCAGAGTTTAAATTTGACGATAAGTTTAACAGCAAATTTTGTTGTTGGATTTATCAAAAGAAATTGTTTATCAGACAGTAATTATGCATTTATTTAGAGTTATTAATAAGCAATAGTTCATTTAAAATTATTTTTAACTGGTTTTTTACTTATAACCTATTAATGCCAGTCCTCTGGTGCATTTTTTTTAATGCAAAATTATGTACACAATTTGTAAAAAAAATTCTACAAAATATATTTAATTAGCATTTTTTTTTTTTTTTTTCATAAAATATTTTAACATTTATTTTCAAGTTCAAAAATACTATTTTGCAATAAAAATATGTAAATCTAAATATTTTTTTCTTGCTATTAATTATATTCAATTAATTGGTTACAGTTAGAAAAATAAATCAGTGTGATCTGAATGATTTTTTATTTTATTCAAATTGAGAAAATTTTCGTTTTTAACACATTTTCAATACGTTAGAATTTACGTTTTTCAACGTATGAATAGTTCATTCAAACTTTCAAAACTTCTGAGAACTATTTTCTCTTATTTTTAAGCTCAAGTTTAAAGAACTGTGTAAAAAAGCAAATAAAGCAGTGAAATGATGAAAAGGAGTTTCGGGAAAAAAGTTTGCATAGATGTTCTGGAACTTTCATTACTTCTTCAACTTTAGTTTAAAAAATTTATAATGTTTCTGAATGTTTTTGTATTTGAATTAAAATTTATGTAGGGCATAAAACATAAAAGTTCCACACATACACCTAAATAAAGTTGTAATAATACTTAAAATTTATAGGAATCTTGTTTTATACCGTTTTTAACAATATATTTATTTATTTATTTATTTTACAAGTTACGTTCTTTTTTTAAGGTAAGGTTTTTATTTCTTTTTATTACATTAGAGAGTTATCTTTTCAATCTAATTTGTAAAACATATACGCAACTGTCATTATCAGCAAATAGTTCACAATAGAAATATGTTATTTGAATTTAAATACATATTCTTTATTTATATTAACATTTTGTTTGCATAAGGCAATTACTTTTAAACATAATTTTTTTATTTTCCAATAATGACATCAAATAAATATAAATTTCCCTACTATTACTACTCTAAAGAGTTTATAATAAAGTGGTTGAGAGAAAAATTCATAAATATCCCAAGTTCAGTTAAAACAACATTGTAAATATATATATATTGAATTTTTTCCACTCACTTTCAAAAAGCATTACATATTAAAAAGAAAAATTATTAATTTTATTAATAAAATGCTTTAATTTAAAAGGAATTTTTAAAATTAATTTTATTAATTTAAGCATTTTATATAAAATAATATCCGTAAAAGCAACTGTACACATCAACAGATAAACAAAAATTTTGTTTTATTTATTTATTTTACCTTTTTGAAATTATAAATAAAAGGGGTCAAAAAATTCGTGTAATTTATTTTTGACAGTGTTAAAGTGTTAATTATTTTTCCGCAAAAACAGATATATATTATAATTCATAAATTTTCATAGTTAAAATGTGTTTTAATTTTTTTAAGTCAGTTTTATTATTTAAATAATTTTTAATTAAATACATCTTTTAGTCATGTGATATTCTAAGAGGCTAAAATAAATTTATGACGTCTGTAATAAGATCAAAGTACAATGATAGTATTTTTTGTTTTGGTTCAATCACAAAAATTCAAACAAATTTTCAAGAATGAGTATTATATCTTGAGAAAAGAAATGGGTTGGTTTATGCTGAGAATTCCTTTATGAAAAATATAATTCATATTTATCATTAAGGTATTTTAAAATATAATTATACTTCATTGTCTTCTTGTCAAAAATAATAACCAACGAATGAGAGCAAACTTTTTATGAATAGAATTTTGTCTAAAATAAAAATCAGTACTACTTTTTTTTTTTTTTTTTACTTTAAGAAGCCTAACGTCCTTTCAAGAAGAAGTTACATTTTTGAGCTTAAATGTCTATGAAATTTTCTATTTAGAAATAGTCCTATAGAGTTTATTTTAATTTCTCTTGTTCCTTTTTTGATTTCCTTTTGAGGAAATATTTGTAATGTAATTTTAATAAATCTGAAGAAGAAAAGTATATTCATGTATTAATGTATTCCATCATTAAAAAGAACCTCTTTAATTCAATTTTTAGTTGAATATTTATTAATGACAGCTACAGAATTGATTTAACACATCACAAATAAGTAATAGTATAATAAAAGAAAATTTAAATTACATATTTTTACAATAAATAACTTTTTAAATCAAACTTTTTAAATGCATTACATGTGCTGCACATTATGAAATCTGAAATCATTTAATATGATTTCCTTCTTGAAAAACAAATCTGTTTTTCATATTGCTGTTATACAAACAATGTTGATTTTGAACAAATTAATGAATATTTAATTCGCTAAAATACATACTTTAAATATATATATATATATATATATATATATATATATACTAATTAAAACAAACATCAATTTACATTTAAAAAAAGCATCACAAATCTGGCGTTTTAAAGTAATAGAGTACAAAACTTTGAATAAACATCATAAAAAGCAATAAACTTGATTGCAGCACTCGTGCCTACTTTGTTCGCCTGACGAAGGATCGTGTGTCTTTTCGACCCGAAACAATTGTTTATTAACGAGTTTATTGCTTTTTATAGTGTTTATTCAAAGTTTTGTACTTATTATCAATTTACATTGCATAAGAAAATATGTAATATTTGTTTAATGGCTTTATTTTATTGAATACATTGTCCAATTAAAATTTTATGGGATTTTCCTTATAATTTTCTAAAAGACAGACCTTATTGGCTGTAAAATATTTAACCTTAAAATCTGAAACAATTTTTTAAGTAAAAAAAAAAGCTTTAAAGCAATAAGCCTTTCAAATATAATTTATACAGTATATAGAGTTTTGTGTGTAATTTAAAGTGTGTCTTTGAAATGAATATATTTGTTGTATTTGTTTTCATTTAAAATATTTATCTATGGAGTAACTATGAACCTGTAATATATTCTAAATTCAATTGTTGTTGTTTATAAAGAAAACGTGCGATAATTATACATTTTTCTATGTTAATAATTCTCTGAATCTCGTTCTAATAAATTCTAGTGCACATCTATACATAATGCACGATATATTGACGTTTTCATGCACTATGTTATATTTGTAATTTCATTTTGTTTTTCATTCGATTTTAGTAGTCTTGAATAAGTAGTAACTAAACACAAATTTTATTTATTTCCAAATTATCGATTAAAAAGAGTAGAAAATTCGAATGATTTCTTTTTCACAATGTTAATTCTTTTCATACAAAAACTAATTTATACTATAATCCATAAACTTTAATTTTCATAGTTTTTTTTTTTTTTTTTTCATATGAAATACATCTTTTAGTCATGAGATTGAAAAGTCTACACTGAGAAAAAATTCTGTAACTGACATCTAGAATCTAAATTGTGGCTCTGGAAAAAATAGTTCCATAACCCTTATTAGAATTCCAGGGAGTTTGTCTATATTATCGAGATCAAACCTATTTGAAAATAGCTCCAAATAAATGTAAACACAAGAGGCGTGTTTCAGCAACTATAATCTTGGTTTAAGACCCAATTATAGATAATCAAGCGAGAATTTCTCGCCATGCAAAAGATTCAGAATATTGTTACACCATCTAGAAATGTGTAGACTAGAAATTCTCGATCATTCAGTTTATCGTCGTGCCTTATGCGTATAGCTCGGATGCTATATTTCTAGTTAATAGATTTAGAAAATGGCCACTTATTCATTCTAGATGAAGGCGGTACTTTTTTTTTCTCAGTGTAAAATTAATTTATGAAGCTATTAATAGTTCAATAAAATATTTTTAATTTTTAGTAGACTTTAAATAATCTATTCTATAATGCGATCGTTGTACTTGTCTTTTATTAAATTTATGAGAGAGAATTAAATATAATTGGTGACATCATAACTTTAAATGTACATATATTCTTCTGCACATATATTGTTTGCATTACGTTGCGTATCTATTAATGTAGTGACATCAAAATGCATTTATATTTTCAGACTAACTCAAATTATCATTTAAAAATATTTGTTTGTAAAATTACAAAAATTAATAAAATAAATAAATTTAAGCATTGCATGTTTATAATTTATTATTAGCATGTTTGAAATTGCACTACCTAAATCTATATAATTTCATTTACAATTATTTATTTATTTATTTTGCCTTTATTTATTTATTTTTACAATTAAAGTGACAATACCAACAATGCAGTATAATTATAATTAACTATAATTATAGCATAACTATAACAATTAAGACTTTAGTGTTTTCCTTATCGTAGTAACAAAAATTGTATGCTGCATTTTAATATCGGATGCAAATTAATTTCATATAATTTGTGTGATTTGCATTAAAACCAAACTCAGCAAAAATAAATAAATAAGTAATCCCCGTTTTGAAACAAAACTATTTCTATTTACAAAAATTCATTTTTACAGTTTTCTTTACGTTTAATTTTAGAAAAGAACTTTTATTAGTGCAATTTGTCGTTATTTTCATATTTTAATTTTTACGATCAGTTTCCGCAAAACAGGTAATTAATGTTTAATAAATATTTATTGTGAACTAAATTTATGACTGGAATTTTATCTTGAAATTGCTTGTAATTAACGTATTTTATATTTTCTTTTCTTAAAAGATAACCAGTTTAATCCTCCAAAAAATCGTTTAAACAATTTTATCGCTAAAGAAATTTATTTCAGAGTAATAAAGTCCTCCAATATTAAAAAAAAGTATAAAAAATGTTTCTTTAAACTATATCTTTAAGTTATTTATCTGAATAAAAAAAGCGAGAAACTAAAATATTTGGAAAAAAGGTATTACAAATATTTTATCATCTAGTTAAACGTATTTATCTAAATATATGTATAACGTCAATGTTTATAGCTCCAAGAATATATGATTAAATTTAGCAACAAAAGCAACGGTTAGTTTCCATGGTAACGTAGCCCATGCTTCTGATTGGCGCATTCCGATTATGACGTCCGACGACATTTTCTAAGCGCCGTATTTACTGATCTGTCTAAGAGTATTTTTCATCTAGGGATTCTTAAAATGATATCTTAATGTAAATAGATTTTATTTTCCTTAGAAGTATTTTTATCGCTAAAGATTCTTTGACTAAGTAAAGATGTTTTTCTTTCAATTTAATTAATGATGTAAAGAAAAGAAAAGTAATTTTTAAGCATTCTTCTTGTTTAACTTAATATAATTAAGTTTATTTTCAAAGTGTATATTTTAAAATATTTCTAGTAAGTATTAAAAGAAAAAGAGAAAGTATAAAATTAAAATCTTTTTCCTGGTTATAGGAAGGACTTTATTTTTTAGACTCAAGTGTAACAGAATAAGCATCCTTAAAATAATTAAGTAACAAACTCGGAAATTATTTATATAAAATAAAACAATTTATTTTTTAGTCTAAATAAACTACGTTGTTTGCATGTTATTTAGTTTTTATTGGTACATGTTCATAAATAGTTTTCATGAAACATTTTATTTTTTTAATTTCCTTATATTTATTATGTATAAAATTGAAACATATTCACACACAAAATATAATTTTCGTTCCATTCACTAAAATTTAATGAAAAGCAATAAATGCATTATTTAATTCACAAAACAGTTTTTTTTTTTTTTTTTTTTTTTTTTACTTCTTTCTTAACAGTTTTGCGCAAACAGCACTCGGACACTCACTGTTAAAAAAGTGCAACTTTGCTGCCAGAAATTCTCAGTAATTACAGAAAAATACGTTTTGTCAACGTAATTTTTCCGTAATTTACGACTTTTTTCTCAAATTACAGAGAATTTCTGGCAGCAAAGTTGAATTTTTTTAACGGTGTACTTCTGGTACATAATTTTCATACTTATTAACACCAGTATTTTATTTAAAAAAAAAAAAAAAAAAAGTAGTTCTTTGTAGTAATTTTCAATTAAATAGCATGACGATTTGACGATTAAATGACATAAACATTACCGTGCAGATGCAGTAACAGTACTGTGAATTGAAATAGTATAAAGAAGAAGAAAAGAAACTGTTAAGGGTTTAATAAATGCATATGATTTGTTTTATGCAAAATGTTACTTAAAGAATAAATAATAACTCCATTTAAAAAAAAAAAAAAAAAAAAAAAAAAAAAAATGATCCAGTTTTATTTAAATTTAATAAGTGAAATAGAAAACGCATTGGAAATTCCAAATTTTCATCCATCTTTTATCATTACACTGAGAAAAAATTTTGTAACTGGCATCTAGAGTCTAAATTGTGGCTCTAGAAAGAATATTTCCATGTCATCCTTACAAATTCTAGTCCCTTTTGAAAGTGAGTTCTAGAAACCCTAATTTCAATTCTAGAGCGTTTGACTATATTCTCGAGGGCAAAGTTACTAAAAAATCTCTGCAAATAACTGCGAATACAAGAGGCAGGTTTCAGCAACTATAATCTTGGTCTATTACCCAATTCTAGCAAATCAAGCGAAAATTTCTCTGAATACAAAAGATTCAGAATATTCAGAATATTGTTTCATCATCTAGAAATGTGTAGACTAGAAATTCTCGATCATTTCATCTGTTCAGGTTATTGGCGTGCCTTATGCGCATAGCTCGTAAATCTATATTTCGGGTTAAGGATTTAGAAAATGACAACTTATTCATTCTAGATGAAGGCGGTATATTTTCTTTTTTCCTCAGTTTAAATACTGAATATTAGTATTCAAAAGAAAGGGATCAGAAATCTCGTTAATGTGAAAGGACATTTTGATATAGAAATGGTTGATTTTTATCACATTTTTTAACCATTCACTTTTACAACTTCTTCAAAATTTGGCTTAACATTTAGGCGACTTGGCAATTTTGACTTGACACCACTGAAAGTTTCATATAAAAACTTATATTTCGATTTAATATTTATAAATTGAACTATATTAGGTTTTTTTCAATAACATATATATATATATATATATATATATATATATATTCAGGTAACAATTCTTAGGGCTTTTTATAGATTTTTTTAGACTTTCTTTCAGCTTACTTTCTCTGTCATAAACCTTCTGCCAAATCCGGGTTAAAAACCCAAAAGGGGAAAAATAAATTAGAAATATCAGACCTATCGTTACAAATTCGGTACCAAACGAAAGGGGCGATTTTTGTGAATACAGTGGTGCACTCAGTTTTTCGACACAACCATTAGATTTTTTAAAAATTTACTAAAGTATGAAATTTAGGTGACAACACTTCCTTTTAATTCATTTTAGTCATTTTAAAAAGTACGTGGCTCGTTAAAAATTCGGTACCAAATGAAAGGGGCAATTTTTCTGAATCAGGGGGTGCAAACAGTTTATCGACACGACAATTAGATTATTTTAAATTAATTGAAGTATGAAATTTAGGTGGAAACACTTCATTTTAAACTTTTCATATCTTTTAGTTCGAATCAAGCTAATAGAAAAAGTCTTTTTTTTTTTTTTTTTTTTTTTTTACAAATTTGAAATCTTTAAATTGCGTTTTCTTTATTTGCATTTTTTCATGCATTCATGACCTTCAAAACGTTAAATCATCTACAGAGATTTAAGAAGAGATTGAAAATAATTTTTGGATATTTTACGAACTTGGGAGGGATTTTAAAATTTATTAATTAGTTTTTTTTTTTTTTTTTTGGGGGGGGGGGGATTTAAAAGTGCATGCCTATGGAAAAAAAAAAAATGATTCTTGCTATTATTTTTAAACTTTTTACATTTAAAGTTATTTCAAATCCGTAAAAAAAAAAAAAAAAAAAAAAAAAAAAAATAACAGGAAACCATAAGTAATGTTGCCTAAACATACATTTTGTTAACAAACTTAATATAGTTCAATTTATAGATATTAAATTGTAATATAAGCTTTTACATGAAACCTTCAGTTAAAGGTGCCAAGTCCTTTTAAATAATTGCATTCTGTATTAATACAATGTTAGTCATGGAATAAGATGATCTACTTTTACGCCATACACTTAATATCATGTATATTTAATCGATATATTATGTATAGTTCTAATTCGCTACATGAGGGATGGTAGAATAATTCCTTATTCTACTGCAGTCTGGATTAGAATAATCTTTCTGATGAAATTTAAATTTCTAATATTGAATCTATTGCTTTTTTTTTTTTTTTTTTTTTTTTTTTTTTTATCTAAATAAGAATATCTTATTGCTTGTCCTATATGTTTACTAAAAAAAAAATAATTTTAAAAATCAGTAATTTTGCTATAAATAATATTAAGTAAGAACAGGTAAAAAGAAAACTATTTTGCGATTTGATTAAAAAAATTAATAAAAAAATTATTGCAGAAGCACTTTTGATTTTTATTCTAAGTATAAATCGAGCAGCATTAGATTTACAGGGCAGCAGAAAAATATTCAGTTACACTGAAGTTTTTTATTGGAAATTTGCTGGAACTGCATTTAGAGTTTACGTTAAATGTTTTTAACACTTTCTAGCTAGTTTGAAGTGTGAATGAGATTTCAGTTTGTGTATCTGTCTATCCGACTGTGCCCGTCTGTCTATTTGTCCGTCTGCCCGCCCCCAGCGTCCGTAAGTAATTTCAATTTTTAAAAAAAATGATACATGTTATTGAAGTTTAATATGAAGTGTTCTCTATTTAAAATGACATAAATAGGTCCTGTACAACTGATTTTTGTAGAGGGACACCCAAAAAATGCCAGTGCATTGCGTTTCGTGGGAGACATTTTTATAAATCACATTTAAATAACTTTCAACTGTAAAATCATAAAAAAAAAATACATTTATTGTTAGTTTGCTAAAATAATGTTTTGTATAGAGTATGATACGGTTAACCTTCAGATTTACAGAGTTACACTAAAATATTCAGATACATTAAGGGCTGAAATTAGAATTTAAGGGCTGCATCCTCTTTAGTGTTAAGCATTTTTAACACTTCCCAACAATGTTTAAGAACGATTATGAATTCAATTAGTCTATATGTGAGCCTATCAGTGCTTTTGTCTATCCGTTGTGTTATGACGTAGGCAAAGAAGGTTGAAAGTTATACGATGCAACAAGTATGTACATTTGGAAAGTGTTAATAATTAATGCGTATCACGTGATTTTTCGCTCTTGTTTATTTTAAAATTCAGCTAGAATACTAGGAGGAGA
Organism: Salticus scenicus; assembly: GCA_963930645.1. Classification (NCBI taxonomy): domain Eukaryota; kingdom Metazoa; phylum Arthropoda; class Arachnida; order Araneae; family Salticidae; genus Salticus; species Salticus scenicus. The sequence goes on along the minus strand of OZ005648.1, from coordinate 45,355,060 downwards.
GAATACTGAACGGTCTGTCATCTGCTTCAAATTTTAGAAGTAACCCGGGCAAAAAGTTTTGCATTCTACAAGAACAGGTTAATGTGTAGCTTTTTGTCCTGCTCGATTCGAAACTAATCTGTTCTGTGAAGACCGCTACATTTCTGTGTTATTCGTTAGAAAGTTATCAATCTTTACAATCTAACTCGATTTGTTTTATAGGGCAATATAATTCAGAGATTTAAACATTAATGTTGATTTTAATCAATTAAGTTTTTCATTGATTTTCTGAATATTTATAATTGAAAATTATATTTAAAATAATTTCATATGATATTGACATAGTTTCACATTTTTCAGTAAAATGGATTGACAAAAAAAAAAAAAAAAAAAAAAAAAAAAATCTAATTGTTAGTTATCTTTCATCTTGTAATGTATTAATATAAATCCTTATTTAGTATGATCATTTTTAGCATTGGCCGTTTAAATAAAAAAAAAGAAATTCTCCTTCAAGGTAGTTTATGAATTTTCCTTCGAATTTAATACCGTTTTAAATCATATTTTCTTCTATTACTCTGGAAGATTACACAAAATTACGTGTTAGCAATGTGGCCTCACTTTAAAATATAATATAAAAACCTTTTTTTTTTTTATTCCATTTTATGCTGTACTAAAAAACATTCACTCAGACCATCCCAAATCCATTTATATATGTATCAATTACATGTTTTATTTATACTCGTAGTTATCCATTTTTACATATAAAAAAATTATGTATTTTTTATATTATTTTGGTAATTAATATGGGAAATACATTATTGTGGGAAACTTTTACATAGTTTATATTTGTAAATTACACTGCTCGACATGAAAATTGCCCCCAACACCATTTTGGCAAATTCATGTGAAAAATGACCTCCTGATTCCGAATATGCCGCCCATTTTGCCCTATCGCCTACCGATTTTTATAGGCAGCCCTTATTTTTATCACTTTTCGGTGATTTTGTGGCTATAAGTTTAAATTTTAGGGGAGTAGAGGATTATTTTAACTGTTAAATATCTTCTGAGGCGTTACAGAGTAAGAAAATTCTAAAACATGAACATTTGCGGCAAGGGGAAAAACCTGAGGTGATTTGCCACTGAAATTATGTATTACACTGTCGAAAAAAAAGTCCTGTTTGCTGCAGTTTGAATGCCAAACATTTTCTGTAATTCAGAAAAATACGTTCTATCAACGAAAAAATTACGTTGATAGAACAAATTTTTCTGAATTACAGAAAATTTCTGGCAGCAAACTGCAGCAAATAGGACTTTTTTTTTTGACAGCGTACATTTCTTACATTTTTTTAACCTATTATTAATGTTATTAAATAAACTTTTTTTTTTTTTTTTTAAGGAAAAATTTCGATAACATTACAAACAACTTTTCTTTTTTTAACACTTTCTAACAAGGTTGAAAAGTGTTTATGACTTCGGTTCGTCTGTCTGTCTGTCTGTCCGTCTGTCCGTCTGTCTGTCCGCGCTCTAACTCACGTAAATATTTATGGAATTTCTTGAAACTGATATATGTTATCCAAGTTCACTATCGGACTTTCCCTATTGAAAATGAAGTTTATACCTCTACAGGTTTGTGTACAGGGACACCCGAAAGTATTTCAAAGCATTGTGTTCTATGAGAGGTATTTCTATAAACCATATTTTCATACCTTTACTGTAGACATATCTTAGTGAAATTGAAATATGTTATTCAAGTTCACTATCGAACGTTCCCTATTGAAAATGTAGTTAATACCTCTACTGGTTTCTGTACAGGGACACCCGAAAGTATTTCAAAGCATTGTGTTCTATGAGAGGTATTTCTATAAACCATATTTTCATACCTTTACTGTCGACATATCTGAATGAAATTGAAATATGTTATTCAAGTTCACTATTGGGTGTTTCCTGTATAAAATGGAGTAAATACCACCATCGGTTTATGTACAGGGACACTAAAAATATTTCAAAGCATTGCGTTCTATGAGACATATTACTATAAATCAATTTTTAATGACTTTACTTTCCAAGAAGTTTTAGGAAATTGAAATATGTCATTTATATGCACAAAAGAATGCTTTGCATAGAATATAGCATGATTAGCATTAAATTTACAGGATGGCACAAAAATATCCAGTTATATTAAGAGCTATTAATAAAGAATTGCTAGAATTGTACTTTCGTTTACGTTAAGCGTTTTTAACACTTTCTAACATTTTTTATGTGTGAATATAATTTCAGTTTTGTGTATCTGCCTGTCCGTCTGTCTGTCTGCCTGTTAAATATTTATGGAATTTCTCGAAACTGATATATTTTATTGATATTCACTATCGGGTGTTCCATATTGAAAATGGAGTGAATATCTCTTCTGGTTTGTGTACAGGGACACCCAAAAGCATTCGAAAGAATTGTGTTCTATGAGTGTTATTTTTATAAATATTTTTCCTATAGAATGTTCCCCATTTAAAATGACATTATTTGGTCCTGTATAACTAGTTTGTTTACAGGGACGACAACAAAAAAAAAAGCCAATGCATTACGTTTTAGGACATAATTTTTAGAAAGTTATATTTAAAAATCTTCCTGCTGTAAAAATCATAAAAATATTGAAATGTATTGTTAATATTCTAAAATAATATTTTGTATGGAATATGATATGATTAACTTTCTGATTTACAGGGCTGCACTAAAATATTCAGAGAGATCAAAAACTGTAATTATAATCTAATAGCTGAATTTTCTTTTTCGTTAAGCCTTTTTAACACTTTCCAAAATGCCTAAGAGTAATTTTAAATTCAATTAGTCTGTCTGTATACTTTTCAGTCCTTCTGTCTGTTGTGTGATAACGTAGGCAAAGAATATTAAAAGTTATTCGGTATAACAATTACGTACAGTTGGAAAGTGTTACTAATCATTGCGTTCTGCATGACTTTTCTTTCTTGTTTAAATCTATAATTAAGTGAATTTCATGCATAAGTAAAATAAAAAATAGATTTCATGGTTATGCAAATTTTATGACTTTATTTAGATCTAAAGTTAAATATTTATACCTTGCTATTTTTATTTGTTATCGATTGCCTTTTATATTATAATAAAAAGAAAAGAAATATATCCTTTCTTTACAAAAAATAATAATAATAATAATAATTCTGGAATGTTTTACTTCAAATTTTCTCAGAATCGAAACAGTACAATATATTTTCTTTATGATGTTAAGTGAAGAATAAAACGTTCAATACCCTCATAACTCTATTCTTAAACAAGGAAGAAATAAAAGACCGGTCTTTCTCGAAATGCTGAATAAAAGGTTCGAGCGAATCAATATTTTCAGAAATCGACTCAAGTGTATTTATTTCTTCCGCCAGAGATGTTAAAAAAAATAATGAAAAAACTTTTTATTGCTTTTAAAAACTTTTTTGAAAGATTTCTATGAGAGAAGTTCAAGAAAATAATCAATGAGTGGAATTAAAATTTCTCGCTTTTTAAATAAAATAAGTATTTAAAAAATAAGTATTTGATGTTGAGAAAGGGTTTTGAGTGAATTATTTTCGATATTTTTATAATCTTATTTTTTAAGTGTTTGAAAAACTTTATAATACTGTGTACAGAAAAAAAAGAACTTGATGAAATAGCAGATATATTGTTAAATCAATTAATTTTTTTTTTTTTTTTTTGCTATAACCTCAACAAAAGTCCGAATCAAAATATATGTTTTTAAATGCGCAAATTATTTTGTTGATCCAAATAATATCCCATATACGAAGTCTTGCTACGTTTCTGCTGCAAATGATTTTCCGAATGGATTCCTCTGCTGGTATATTTCCCTGACCATCGTCATGCTTTTCTCTTTCACCATCGCCAATAATCCTAATATATATATAGTTGTCTATTCTGTACGAACTTTGTAAAGATAGTTTTTAATCTGAAGATGTCATGTGTTCATGACGAAAAAATTTGTTTAATATGTAAACGTAAATATAATTTTAATAAGTAAATGTGTACGTGTTTTAAAGTACTTCTTTAAGTGTCATTTGCGCTTTTACTAGTGTAATATTTGTTTAAATGAACAAATAACTTTGTTGATTCAAATAATATTTGTTTAAATGAACAAATTATTTTGTTGATTCAAATAATATTTGTTTAAATGGACAGATTATTTTCTTGATTCAAATAACATTTGTTTGAATGAACAAATTATTATTTTTTTATTATTATTTAAGCAAACAGTTTTGTTAATTCATAATGTTGCTCTCTTTTCGGCTGTTTACAGAGAAACGTAAGAAGAAGTTTATCTAACTGTTCAGTGACAATTATTCTTCGTTCAACCGTATCCTCTAGATCAATCAAAGCAAGTTGGTTTTGTTAACTGAACAAAATTTTGTCAAAATGAAAAATAAATCTACAACATCTGTCAATAAAATAAATTTGATTTTTCCAACAAAATACTTTTGTTAAAAGCAAATTTAATGTAATGGATCAAAACGCTGTGTCATATTTAATTCTTGACCCCATTTTAATGTTGTTATAAATTTTGCGTTTCTCGTTCAATAATAAATGCCTCATGTTTTCATTCTTAGTTCTTGATTTTTAATAAATTTTAACAATTTAACGTTCATTTGTTTAGCTTCGAAATCAAACATTTGATGTTATTTTATATATTATTTTATTCAATAGTTTTTAAAATATATTTATTTCCTTGTTTCAATGCATTTTTTAAACTTATTTTCTTCCTCTGCTCGGTAGATAGCAACACTAGTCTAACATTTTACAAACAATGCGTTAGAGGAAGCTAAATGCAGAATTCACTTGAAATTTCTTAGTAGGCACAAATGCGCTTTGCTGGTTTGATGATGCACTCGTGCCTAGTTTTTTATTTAATAAATGGCTGGGCTGTTATTTTGACTTGAAACAGTTTTCGAAAAGTTTTGTGAATTCTAAAGTTTGCTCACACTTTTTATTATTATTATTATTTATTAAATTAAATATTATTTGAATTTCATAAGTTTTTCAAACAATTTCTAAAAAAATAAAAATGCTTTTTTACATATTTATGATGAATTTTTTGACTAATAACCACTTATTAAATTAGTTTAGAAAACTTTAAAAGAAATTAAGTAATAAGATCTAAATGAGTTAATTAACTCGTATCTACCCGAAACAAATTTCTTACTATCAAATTTGCAGTTTTGTACTACTCCGTTATATAATTCGTAATAACAAATTTATTCCGAGAACGAAATACTGTATATAAAATAGTGTTAAACAAAATATCTAATTTTCAAAATGTACGTAAATATATACACAAATTTTCACTCCTATTTATTTATTCCTTTTAATCATTTCCCATTTAAATTAAATTACTGTTGTTGATTTATAACTACACATACATCCTAAAAATGTAAAGAATAATTCTATGTAGAGAGAAAATATGTTTTTATCTGCAATGCAGTCAGTAAAAGTTTCAAATAAAATAAAACAACATATAAAATATTTTATTAATCCATACTAAAATGTTCATAATATGTTGATATTAGGATAATATCAACATAATATAATAATTAGGATACATTTGAAGTGTAAATACTTTGATTTTTCTTCTTTCTTTGCATAAATATATTTGTATGTTGAGAAACAAAATTAATTAACATCTATATCATAAACAACGCACCTTTAAATGCATTTTTACACCAATGTCTTGCAAATAATAGCGTAAGTTTTCTGCAATATGGTTAAATTTTCATACATACACATTAACTAAATTTATTGCACAACTATTAGATGTATGTTAGAAATACGGATAATACATTCTGACGTGAAACGTTTTTAACTTAAAACATTACATTCTTCTGTTTTTGCAAACTGAAAGAAAAATGTGGACTATAACCGACATTTGTTGGCTGAAAATTATACTTTACACTTTCTGCTAATTAGCTCAATCGTTCATTTCCTGATTTTATTACATACAACTGTTCCAGATGCAAAAATGTAAGTGGATGTCGTGGATGTTTAACCCGCACGATCGTACGGCCTGGGTCGGAAAGGGATAAGTGCATGTACTACAAGAAACTAATAATATATATTATTTTTCGTAATATGGTAAAATATTATTTTACAAATTGTTGTGTTAAATTAATTTTGTAAACTATATACGCATTGTATTTAATACTTCTTACTGTATAAAAATAAGTACTAACTTCAGTAAAGTAATTTTTAGGAACAGCTACATTTTACATACAACATTGCCAGATAATTAAAGATAAATATTCCTACAAAGATACTATAGATTAAGGTAAATAAATATTTTGTCTAAATGTATGTATTTAACCCTTTAACGTTCATTGGTTTCGCAGCGAAACAAAACATTTGATATAATTTAACAATTTTTTTTTTGCAGCATTTTTTTAACGTTTCCCCCTTATTTTAATCGGGTTTTAAACTTTTGTTCCTTTTCTGTTAGGTAGAAAGCAGCACTATTTCAAAATTTAACAAATAATGCTTCAAAGGAAACTAAATGCATAAGTCACGATGTTTCTTTGTGTGCGCGAGTGCAAAATGCTGGTTTGATGATGCATTCATGTTCAGTTTTTTTCATGTAATGAAGAGCTGGACTATTCTTTTCACCTGAAACAACTTTTACGAGTTTTTGTAGTCGATAATGTTTACTTACAAAGCGTTTTATTTATTAAATTAAATATTATTTGAATTTAATAAGGTAACTTATAGATGTTTCAAACAAAAATTTATCGAAAAGGAACTATGCTAATTTTGTATTTTTTAAATACTTATGATCAGTTATGTGTCTAAAAGCCATTTTTACAATTAGTTTAGTAATTTTTAAAATAAATTAAGTAGTGAACGTTAAAGGGTTAAACGTAAATGTTTAAGCATTTACTTCAAAATTTCCATCGTTAAAAATTTTATCTGAATATATTATTACATTTTCTATGCTACTAATAAAATAATAAATAATACTCGAAATACAAAACTAAAACATTAAAAATAATTTACTATATGCAAATTTTATAAACATGACGCAATGATATTTCCTAAATCTGAAAGAATATACAGAATAAATGAAAATATTAACACTTAAATTTATATTTTTAAAACAAAAAAAAAATTGTAACATTTTGAAAAACATAATTCAGAAAAGTGTTTTTCCTTTTTCTAGAGGAAGTAAAAATGTAAATAAAAATCATCACATAAAACAAAGATGTTTCTGAGGTCAAGGAAAAATATTTCAAAATATTTCAAATATTGGATAGTCAAAGGTTTCGTCAATCAATACTATCATCGTAAAGTGTATAAATATTTGAATAAAGAAAACGTTATTTATGTAATCAGTAGCACAAAGCCAATTTATAAATTTAGTTGCATGTTTTAATTTTTTAAGCATAATATTGTAGTTAATTTTCTAATCATTTATAATATCAGAAGTACAGTCGGTAACAAAAGTGTCCGAACACTAGCAAAAATTCCTATGTAAAAAAAGTACACTTCATAGGGTTTTGTTAAATAAATCCTTGTCGAATCCTGTTCTTAGTCAGTGTAAGACCATGATTCGATAAGGATTTATTTAACAAAACCGTATAAAGTGTACTTTTTTTACATAGGAATTTCTGCTAGTGTTCGGACACTTTTGTTACCTACTGTACCTCCATTATAATTGAAGAAGTACAAGTATCTCCAAAACAGTAAAGAATACGCTGCAATAGTGTATAGGTATATAAGAATAAAAGTACGTAGAATATATATATATATATATATATATATATACAGGGTGATTATAATTATAAAGTTACGATTTCAAAACGCTATAGTTTTAAAACTACCCATCAGAGCGATTTGATATTTTTCCAGAGCAATCGTGGGGCAATGAAATTTTGTTTGGCTAAAGAAATAAAATAAAAAAAATAGTTCCAAAATGTACCGTTAATTTTCCGTAAAGTATTTGTTTCATGAAGCTCCTCTTTTTCTCTTTTCACTATGACTGTTTCCGCTGTAAATAAATAGAAATAGAAAATTTTAATAAGTAGAAAAATCAAATTACATTACCTAATAACTTTTAGGGTGAAATACAGGGTGACTATATTTAAAGTTACGATTTCAAAACACCATGATTTTAAAACTACCCATCAGAGCGATTTGATATTTTACCAGAGCAATCGTGAGCCAATGAAATTTTGTTTAGGGGAGGAAAAAAGTAGTTCCAACATGTTCCTATAGATGTCATTGTGAGGTTAATGTCAGAGGAAACGCCTAAATGGACTCATTAAACACAGGAATGTTGTTAGCAACACAATGAAATAGCAGGAAACAATAGACTTACTACAATTTTTTACTACAATTTTTTGGGGTTTACTACAATTTTTTTTTTTTAGCAAAAAGACAATAATGCTTGTTTACAGCGGAAACAGTCATAATGAAAAGAGAAAAAGAGGAGCTTCATGAAACAAATACTTTACGGATAATTAACGACACATTTTGGAACTATTTTTCTTTTTCTTTTGCCAAACAAAATTTCATTGCCTCACGATTGTTCTGGTAAACTAACAAATCGCTCTGATGGGTAGTTTTAAAATTATAGCGTTTATTATAATCACCCTGTATATATGTACGTATGTATATAAAATAAAAATATAAATATATAAAAATCAAGAAATTAAAAAAATCATTGTAATAATTTCTGTAATTTATTTTTTTTATTTTTATTAAACTTACTGAAGTATTTTCCATAAAATATGCAGTAGCTGGCTTTTGAGTATATTAATATTTATAACTCTGTTGTAATTATTAATTTTATATAGGTTTAAATTGTAATTGGCTTTCTTAAATATATCACTTTGGATAGTAAAAAATTGAAATATTACAATTTTCACGAACAAATGCTTCAAGTATTTATAAGTACAATAATAATTTTGCATATTCTAAGCATGATAAAATTTTATTCTTCATTCTCTTCTGAAACAGGTTTAATATTATTCATACGACTATGTAAATAGTAATGTTGTATTAAACAATTTCTATCTTTCTCTTATTCAAGTCTGATGAAATTGCAATATTTAAAAAAAAAAAAAAAAAATGGTAGGAGTTGAATTCAGGGAACAATTCATATTTTTAAGAACTGGATATTACAATATTTTAAAAATGGAATTTCAAAACGAAAAAGATACGGAAGTTCTTCATATTGATTTCTGTTGAATCGATATTCTCTTCCCAAATATTTTCTTACTGAAGACAGAAGTAGAAAAGCATACTTTTGGGATAACTTTTAAGAATATATGTAATTGTTAATATTTTAGCTTGTATTCTTATCTTTCTTTTGCGATTGATTTGTTAAAAGAATTAACAAACACATTATGTTAGAAATCTTTATTCATCAACGTTGAAAATTCATCAGATAAATTGGAGTGGAAGGCTGATTTTTATACCAACTATGTGAAAAATACCAAAGCCTGGAATCGGAAGACCTGGATTCGATTCCCGGCTCTGGCATTTTTCACATAGTTGGTATAAAAATCAGCCTTCCACTCTAATTTATCTGATAAACACATTAAGTGTTTAGGGTTTATTGAAGAGGTAGAAAATAACATTTTTGTTATATCTAATATTTATTAAATGTATTATTAGAAAAATGTAAAATTCCTGCTTATATATATAACTTCGTTAGTAAAATAATTGTTATGTAGAATCTAATTAAAAAACAAAAAAATATAATTATTTTTCTACATGTAATCTCCATATCATAATTAAAATAATCTTAATGTTTATATATATATACTAGTGGACTGATAGTTTAACAACTTAAATACAGTATATTATGAGCATTTATAAAATATAATAAAAATTAAAGGAAACTTTACTATACCATCAATACTTTATGTCTGTTACCGTGTATAAATGCTTTGTATGAATTATTTTATAAATTGCTTAGAATTAACAGCATTTAATGATTACCAGTCCAGAGTAAAAGATATATCTTTTAAAACAAAAACTAATGTTTTTTTTTTTTTGTTTGTTTGTTTGTTTGTTTGTTTGTTTTTTTGAGAATGCGATTTTTAAAACACCTACAAAGTCAAACATTGAGATCTTGACAGTAAGTTCACGCGTAGTAACACGTATGTGTTAAGAGAAAGACGAAAGCATGTTTGCTAATTTAAAAAATTATACTCAAATACTACTACAGTTTAAAATGTATTAAATAAAATATATAGAAATACTCATGAAAAAGTAATAAAATTATATTAAAAGTTTTGTATATTTCTTAGTGTAGTGTATTACGTCATGGCAATTAATTTACTTTTATTCAAATTAACATTCTTTTTCCTTTTCATGTTAATTTTTATGCACTTATCTCGTATTAATTTGTTTTCTTTATATTAATAACATATTAAAAAAATGCATTGAAATGATTTCAGACTAAAAAATAAAATATAAGAAATGAAATTTTAAATGCATGCAAAATGCGCAAAACAAAATATATTTTAACAATAAAAATTAATATAAATATATAAACGAATATAAAATCTACATAATAATATTAGAAGTTTCTAATCCAACATGTAGAAAAATTTGCTGACAAAAAAATAAATATTTCTTGTAATTTTTAAGGCTTTTCTTCAACAGAAGATATCTATTTATAAAGAACGTCATGTATAATGCGACCACGTTTCCTACGACTAGCAGTGAGGCCAAGTCCAAAAGTTTAGAGGGATGCAAAATTGGCCGAGAGATAGTTATTTGGCAAACATCCAATTATTCGGTGTTCCCTTATCGCTTGTTTTCTCTCAGTCACCCCTATTTTAACACTGGACTCGTTCAATCCGCCCTTGCGCAGAGGCTTCCATGGTCGCAAGAAATGTGGTTAAAGAATATGTACATGCTACATCAATGCTGAATAACATTTAATTATTTAATTTATTGAATGTTAAAATCATATTTTCATCTATTGATTACTCAAATGGAATTCGTGTTTAAATAAACAGTATAATAGTGTTTTGTTTATAAAAGTACTTGTGCTGTTGGGGAAATCGATATTAAGAAAAATAATTTTAAATGTTAAAGGTCCAAATAATTCAGTTGATTTTGTAGAATGTAACATCCTTGGGACATTTACATATCTTGTAGAACTGAATTAATTCATTCGTCTTAACACAAAGTAATAATTTAATTTCTGTATTGGTATGTTCCATTAATAAAAGAACAAATAAAACTTTTATTTTAAAAACTTATAAATCTTTTAAAAATTTAAAACTTCACATTTCTTCTACAATATTTTTTATTCCCTTGAGAGATTCAAATTTGTTTTTATTTCATGAAAAACATTTTTTTCTCCTCTAAAAAATATTTTTCCAGTTTCATAATACTTAATGCAACATAATTTTTTTTTAATAAGATCATTTTTAACAAAACTTTCTAACTAATAAAGCAATTCTTTTTACTTCCTTATACAAAATATAAGGAAATATAGTAATACCGATTTGCGAAATGGATTTTGTATTTCGTATAGTTCAAAAATGAATGATCGTAGAATGTTTCAAATTTATACGTGTGACTGTTATGATGTATAGTTGTACACCTACAGCTTTGGTTGTAATACGACCTTCCTTTTTAGAGATATCATGACTTTACACGACTTTTCGTGACGACTGTATGTAAGTGTGTGTGTATCTCGCATGACTCAAAAACGTTTGGACGTAGAACATTACAAATTGATATATAGATTTGTTATAACATCTAGTGTTGCACCTCCTTATTTCGACTTTCTGTGATTTTCGGTTTTGGAGATATTTAGGAATTTATATTCATAATGACCAAAAGTACAAAGTTTTTGGCCATTATATATGCATAGTTGCCAATAGTTTAATTTATTCCGGAGTACTTTATTTCGCACCACTTTATTTATAGAAAAATTTTCTTTAATACATAACTTCGATAAAATACATAAAAATTACTTTTAAAAGTGGTACGAAATAAAGGTGGGGTTAAAAATACTCCGGAATAAATTAAAATATTGGCAGCTGTATATATGACCTACCATCATAAAGATTTCAAAAGAAGCTAATGATAGAGCCAATAATGACACTGATAAAAAAAAAAGAAAGAAAAGTAGTCTAGATTTTAACGTGTAAAAAGTAATTCTTAAAGAACTTAGCAGGTTCTAGTCGATGAATGCTCTTTATTTAATTAATATTCAGCAATCAGTTGAATAAATCTTTTTTTTTTTTTTTTTTTTTGTGCTACAAAAATTAATATTCTTGAAACAATACAATGAAATGGTCATTTTTACTACAGAATCAAATAAACCTTGTTAAATACACTACAAAGCATAAATTTCGCTAAATCAAGAACAACCGAATATTTCGAAGTCTGAATGGAAATTGAACTCATGGAGTGTATTGTTAGTGGTTTATGGAATTTTCAAGGTAGTCCAGCGCTGGAAACTAATGCAACATTAGAAAATTTCAGAGTTTTCAAATTTTGTGAATCCCTTACTACCCTTTTTCACCACATCTGAATGCCTAATTTGACGCTAAGTCAAAGCCCTCCTCCGTGAAAATGAAAAAAACTTCCATATGTTTCCACTTGTACTGTAATACCGTATAGAAAGTAGCACATAAAGATATAAACAAGTTCTAGTCTACAGTCATCAACAATCACTCTTCTTTTTTTTTAATAGTCCTTTGATAAATAGATTATGAGACTTCTTCACACACCATAAATTTTAAGCCAAGTCTTGCTTTTGCCTCCAAGGCAGTAGCACGTGTTTTTTTGTACCTGATGAAGAAAGGCTACGTCCTTTCGAAACCGGTTGTGCTGGCTTAAAATTTATGGTGTGTGAAGAAGTCTTATAATCTATTTATCGTTTGTACACCAGTTTTGAATTTAGTTTTGTTAATAGTCCTTTGAGTCATTTATAGAACTTTCGAAGAATTTAGTTCTGTGCCATAAACCAATGAATTTTTCCGGAATATTCCAGAACTCTGCTCTTATTGAAGTTAGAGCTTCCAAACGTTGGTAACCCAAAACTACAAATTTTCGTCAAATTCATTCGCCAAGTTGCTAAATTCGATACGAAGACAAAAATCTACGCTGGCTACTAATTTGCGGCTTTTCGAGATTAATGATAAAATTTTGGGGCAAATATTCATTCAGGATTGCTAGAAACCCTTTCTCAATTAAAACTGAGTTAATTATTTTTGGTAAAATTTATCGTTTCTCGCCACTAATTTTTGCAAAAGAGTACAAAACTGGGTCATCTATAGTAGAATGATTTTCATTGAACTGTAAGCTGTACATTTGCCAATGAGAGTTTCTGTAATAAGCTGTAAAGTATTATTCCTGAAAAAACTACTATATTTGTCTCGTTGATATATATAATCATATTATCACGACTTTTTTGGTTGAAGTAGCAGTTTTCTTTTTTTTTTTTTTTTTTTTTTAAGGAATGTTTGTGAACTGGAACCTGCCTGTTTATTTACGAATCGGTTTCCTCACACAAAACTGTCAATGTTTTCATAACAATATGTATATTATATTCCTGTGGTTGTATAAGGAAGCCATGTGGTGTCCACATGATAATTTGTTTTTGTTTTTTTTTTTTTTTAATGTGTGTATGTCGCTGCTTTTAAAAATAACACAAAGAAAATTTTTGTTTCAGAAACAATTTCACATTTATTTTATATTATACTACAGTTTGGTTATTTCTTTAGGAGATTGAAACTTGTTTTTACTTAATAAAAACTTTTTTTTATTATTTATTCAAACATGTTTTTATAATTTTATAATGTATAATGTAACTTAAAATTATTTTTTATAAGAATTGTTTTAACAGAACTTTCGAAATAAAAAAAGAAGTTTTCTGTGTGCATGTGTGTGTCTGCTTTAAAAAATAACTCAAATAAAACTTTCTTAAAAAAATATAAAAAATAAATACTATTTCACATTTGTTTTATAGCATACTACAGTTTTCTTATTACATTAAGAGATTGAAATTTGTTTTTATTTTATAACAAAACCATTTTTTTTTTCTTCAAAAATGCTTCTCTAATTTTATAATAATTCATGCAACTTAAAATTATTTTTAATAAGAACAGTTAAAAAAAAAAAAAACCACTTTCAAAGAATTAAAGCAGTTTTTTTTTTTTTTTTATGTGTATACGGATGTATGTAGATGGTTTAAAAAATAATAAGGTAGAATTTCATAGCTCGACAAAAGTGAGGAATTTTAATTAAAGTTTTATTCCTTTTAACAATTAAATTTAAGAAAGAATAATGATTTTATACTTCACTCTTCCAATTATTAAAATGGAAATATTTAATTAATTTAAGAAATTATCAGTATTTAACCGAGAAATGAAAAAAGAAATAACTTTATAAAATAAAATTATTCGCTCAGGCAAAAATTATTTTTTTATATTCTGACATAGATATATTCAAATATCTAATACAGTGTTTTTTGAAAACAAAAATTATTTTTTAAGTTAGAATTGAATTTTATTACTATTATGCTCGTATAATGCATTGATAGGAAATATAAATAAAAATTTTCAAATAGTTTCTTCTAATAAAATAATTCATTTTATTTATTTTGTTCTAATATTCAAAATCTCAATTAACACAAAAATTATTTTTTCTTGTTTTACAGTAATAAATCAAAGTTAGAGATTCTTTCATAATTCTGTTTACTCAATAGAATTTTCTTTTACTTTCTTTCTTTTCTTAGAACAGAATCTTATTTCTTTTAGACGCAGAGGATTTTCAAAGATATTAAAAAAAAATTATGATTGTTTATGTGATTAAATTCGTGTATCGATAGTTCAGTCAGCTGAAAAATAAAATTGTATTTAACAAAAGACGTGTTGTATCAACCATTTATCAATCATTTGACAGAAACATTGCAATACCTATAGTGACTAATATTGCTCAGAAAATATTATCGTAGCATAAAACTCGTATTTTTACTTCATTACGACATATTCATTTCATTTGAATTTTATGATTGTTTTCCTAGAGACATATTTTAAGTCTTGGATTTAGATGAAGAAAGCGTTATTCTTAAAAGATATAAAATAAAAGTTGTCATTACCATTTTGTGGTATATATATATATATATATATATTTTTTTTTAAAATAAAGCAGCATGTCCGTCAACATCTATTAAACAAGAAAATAGGTCTCTCATCCAAAACTAAATTCTGCTTTGGACAGAATTTTAATTTATGAATTATGAAAGAAAAGAAAAATTCAAATGGTTTGTTTCCCCGATAGACTACCGTTAGATCTCGCCATTCGCACCAATCGCCAAAATGTTCCGAGTACGGTCTCGCTGGAAAAGTAACTTATGTAGAATTTATTAGTCTAATCTTTATTAATTTATTAATTTATCTTAAAAAATATTTTTTTTATATATATTTCAAGAAAATTTTCAAATTGCACAAAAAAATTATATACTTAAGATTTTTTTCCCCCATAAAAGAAAAAAAAATCTTTTAAACTTTACAGATTAGAAAGAAAATATTGATTTTTTAAATACATAAAATAATAGTATTTAAGTTATTAAAAAATAAAAGTAAAACTTTATTAAATTATTACCTTATAAAGCATATTTAAGATGTATGTTGTTGATCGTACGGGTATTTCACTTGAGGTATAAAAAAATTTTGCGAAGTTTTTCTAGTAATAAGAATTCACTTCATGAAATCTCTACATATAATAAAATAGGATGTGTTTGTGTGTCAGTCACTTTTTAGGCAAAAGGCTGATTTCAGAGTTACAGAATTTTGCGCAGTGTTCCGTACTGACTACTCCTGATACATATTGAACCCGATTTCCAAAATTTTGATTAACTTTTTTTAAAAATCAATTAAAATCTCTAAATTTCTGGGCTCACCAGCGGCCGAGAGGTTCTTCCATTAGGCTGGTAGATATGAGGTGCCGGTTTCGATTTTTGCAAAATTTTCCTTTTTAACAATAACAATTCATTTCATGAAATCTCTAAATGTAATAAAATGATGTGTGGTTTGTATGTATGTCACTTTCTAGGCAAGAGACTGATTTCAGAGCTACAGAATTTTGCACGGAGTTTAGTATTGACTACTCCTGATGCACCTTCAAACATGATTTGCGAAATTTTGATTATTTTTTTTAATCAATTAAAACCTCTAAATTTCTGAGCCCACCAGCGTTCAAGATGTTCTGTCTTCTAAGCTGCTGGATTCGATCCCAGGTCACGCTCTTCGGCCTAGCTATTCGGCGTTTTCCGTTTCTCTGAAACTTGAATAAATATTGGATAGGACCACTTAGATTGACCCACAGACAGGGCACTCCTCGTCAGGCCTAGGAACCTAACTCAGTCAACTTAATCCTAACACCACACAAACACCTACAAAATTCTGAAAAGGTTTTCTTTAGAAACAGAAACACAAAAGTAAAGAGACTCTGTGTGACCCAAAAGCTCAGTTGTTAAGAGCGTAAATCTAATTACAAGAAGGTCGTGGGTTCGAACCTCCAAGGACCAGCGTGTTATTTTTTAAAGATTCGAATTGATAAAAGAAATTTTTTCAGTGTCTTCTCACTTTCCTGAACCGTTAGGATGACAAGAAAGTGACAAAAAAACGAAGTTAATCTTAAGGTTTTGTTGTTTAAATTTTTAGCAAAAGGCTGATCGCAAAACTACAAAATTCTGCAAGGAGGTCCTTTTTAATTAAATTTTGCGCTAATGAGATTGTGCTGCCCCCTTTTTCATCTATTGAAGATTATAATCTATCCATAAACGTAATTCTTGAATAATATAGCAGCACCACTAATCGTCCAGTTAACACCTAAATTTAAATGTCTGGTTAAGGCGCAAATGAAAGAGGTGAGAATAAGGAACCGATACAACACATACAGGGAAGATGTTGTGGAAGGCATCGGGACCCGAAGCAACATTTTAATGGATTTCAATGAAATTGTTTTTAATTTTATCTATAAAGTAAATTTTAAATATAATAATTAATGCTTTATTATTATTATTCCTTTAAATACACCCAGCTAAAAAAAACTGCAGAAAAACATTTAAAAAGGAAAAAAAAACTATACAAAACTGCAGATAATTTGAAGGTATTTGAAACAATAAAAAGTTTAAGGGGGGAGAGGGAACTACTTGCTTCCAAACTGTAATTTTTTTGCTTTTCAACTGCAGTTATTCTGCAGATTTTAGGATTTTTGTTTCAAATACCTTCAGATTATCTGCAGATTTTTCTGCAGATTTTTTTTTAGCCGGGAAGTGACTAGCAAAGCAGGCAAAGCCTGCTAGAATTTAAAATATATCTTTTTTTTTTCCTTCTTTTTTTTAATATATCTTGCACAATTAAAAGAAAAAGTATAATTTTTCTTATGTATTTTTTTTTTTTAATTTATTTAAAAAGCATTATGTATACTTTTTATTCATACTCTGATAATAGGGAAGTAACATTTATTTATCGTCTGGATGGCCGTCTGAGAGTCAGAAAGAATGACCGCCCTTTCAAACTTGCAATGGACAGCTAATAGTTGTTTTAAGGCTAAACGTATCACCACAACTTCACCATCAAAGGAGGTACCAATATAGCCCGCAGGGGCATAGAAAGAAAAAAGATCTGAGAACACGCCAGTCCCTAAATTGAGATGACAATCAAACTGGGAACCATTGTGAGGTTGAGACGTTAGAACGTCACCACAGTTGTTTCAATTAAGCTGGATCCAGCAAGGTAGGAAGTGGGGACGGTTAAAATCACTCCGTCGCCAGTGGTTCGGTGACGGTTGAAGTCGAGATAAGTTTTGTGTCGGCAGGGTGCTGCATTAAAAGACTTAGATTTTGAATATTAGTTAAATTAGAAGTGATTTTTAAAAGTACGGATTGAAATGTAGTGAAAGGAGGGTGTAGAAAGAAGTATAAAAATAGAGATGGTTTTAGTAGATGTGAGGATGTTGGAGGATCGTATAGTGGATGTTGGAGGATCGATAGTGTATGTTGGAGGATCTTATAGCGAATGGTGTTGATTCTTATTTTGGAGAATATCGGAAGCTGAGTAGTGGAGATTTAGTGGCGTGAAGTTAAGTAGCGTGGAGTGTTGGCGAGTGTATTAGTTTTCGGAAGTTCAAGCTGGGAGAGAAGGGAATCCTCTGTCCCATAGTGAAGCCGTAGTTGGAGTACGAGTGTGACCGTCTCTACACCTTTCGACTATCTACTGGGGTGAGATATTTAAAGTTATCTACTTAATTTGTTGATTCATATATTTTGATTAAGTAAAACGCTGGCTGAGCTATATAAATTTACCAGGCCGCCCTCCCATTAATCTGCTCAAATAAACTTTAGTTATTGTTATTTAAAGTCTTGTGTTCTCTTAGTAATCTAAGTATCTAGTTAAGATGGAGTTTGCAGGAGAGCAAACTCTACAGTGGCACCCAAACCAATTCGACACCCCCCCCCCCCGCTCGGGTTTATTTTACTGGCTCAAACAATGTACTTAAATTTTTTGAAGATCTTGAGCAGTATTTTGATATATGTAAAATTGACGACGCAGATAAATTTAATTTATTAAAATACTCCTTAAAAGGAGATGCCAAAATCTGGTATGAAACCATTGCCTCTAGAGCTCTAGGCCAAAATCCTACGTATGAGGATTTGAAGCTCAAAATAAAAAATTCATTCTCTTCTATTGTGGATAAAACCAAACTCCGTCAAGAACTTTATACGACAAGGATGTCGTTTTATGACAAACCTACCACCTTTTTATTACGTAAATTCGACATTATAAAGCAGCTGGATTTAGTTTTATCTTTTGCCGCTGCAATGAAAATCATAACCCCGCTTTTGACTATTCCTATTCAAGATAACCTTGATCTGAAACCTGTCACCTCTTACGACAGTCTGTTTCAAACCTTAGCCAAATATCAAGAACGACATCCTCCAAGGGCGGAAAACACCTTTAATCGCCAACGGGGTAATGGAAATATGCAAAATTCTAGGCGTGAAAATTTCACCCCCCCTCAAAATTTCAATCGCTATCAACAAGAACGTCAATCGCCGCAGCCAAGGCGTAATAACTTTCAAAATTCTCGGAACGATCGTTCTAATCAAAATCAGTCTCAAAACTTTTCTCGAGCTGATAGAAATAACAGAAATTTTCGTAACACTCGTAATAACCAGAGTCGTCAGTTAAACGAGTAAGTGGCTCTTGTGAGGAGGGTCAACAGCCACTGAATAACTCAACCACCTCCATATGTTTAGACACTATTTGTATCAGTCCAGTGGACCTTCCTAATTTAAATGCAATAATTCATGATACTTTCATACCTACGTATTGGGACACTGGTGCTGAACGCTCCTTTCTAGCGTATGAAACTTATAAAAAGTATTTTGACTTTAAATCTTTAAAGCGGACAAATTTAAATATTACAACGGCTCAAGGCAAGTCCTGTGTTAATAGAGGCGAAGTCAGCCTGAATGTTAAAATTCATAATTTAAGTGTTAATTGGCCTTTTTACGTCATCGACAATCTTCAGCATCCCTGCATTATAGGGTTAGATTTTATGAAAGCAAACAATGTTGAAATAAATTTTGCCAATAAATCTTTACATATTGATGATTCTAAGTCAAATTCTAAACCTGTCGAGCCGATTGTTAATTTAGAGGAAAGTGCCCTCACTCATATTGAAAAAATTGATTTTGTTAATTTTCTTAATCAGTTTAAACAGTTATTTTCTGAGACACCTGGCTTAACCCATGTTGTTTGCCATGAAATTGACACTGGAACTAATAAACCAGTCTTTAGTAAGCCTTATCGTTATGATCAAGCCAAACAAGATATTATAAATTGGCATATTGATAAAATGTTACAAAATGATATTATTATGCCTGTAACCTCTCCTTATGCGTCTCCTGTTGTTTTATGTCGTAAGAAAAATGGTAAACCCATTACTGACCCGGAGGCATGGAGATTTGCAATCGATTATCGTAGGCTCAATTCTATCACACAATATCCTCAGTATCCCTTGCCTATAATTGATGATTTGTTAGCACATATAACAACGACAAATTTTATGTCTACTCTCGATCTGACATCGGGTTATTTTCAAATTGCAATGAAACCCGCTGATATATCAAAAACAGCGTTTATAACTAAAAATGGCACGTTTGGTTTTAAACGAATGCCTTTCGGATGTTCAGGGGCTGTAGCGACATTCCAAAAAGCCATGGAAACTATTCTTAAACCTGTTTTGAATAAATTTGTACATGTTTATCTCGATGATATAATAATCACGTCCTCATCTTACAATGAGCATTTAGATCATTTAAAAACTGTTTTTACTCTACTGCAAAATGCAGGATTAACTTTAAATTCTTCAAAGTGCCATTTTGCACGGCAGGAAATTAAGTACCTAGGCGTCAAAATAACGCCTGCTGGTATTTCTGTAGATAATGAAAAAGTTCAGCCAGTTTTAAACATGCCCCCTCCTACAACTTCCAAACAAGTTTCGAGATTTCTAGGCATGTGTGCTTGGTATGGGAAATTTATACCTAATTTTGCTCACATATGCGAGCCCCTCTTTAAACTCAAAAGGAAAAGAGTTAAATTTCACTGGTCAAATGAAGCACAAGAAGCATTTGATAACTTAAAAACCATACTTAGCGCTCCTCCTGTACTAGCTCATCCTAATTATAATATTAAATTTCAAGTAGCTACTGATGCTTCTTCGTACGGCATTGGTGCCGTTCTAAGCCAAGAAGGCCGCCCAATAGCATATGCATCCCGTACGCTTAACACTGCAGAAAGAAATTATCCAGTAACTGAACGTGAATGTTTAGCAGTGCTTTGGGGACTGCAAGAATTTCGTTTATACTTTACGCAACTTCCAGTAACAGTTGTTACGGATCATGCGGCATTAACTCGGCTAACAACTGGAAAGAACCTCTCCCCTCGCATGATTCGATGGACTCTAAAATTAGCTAACTTTAATATAGACATCACACACCGACCTGGTTCGGACAATATCGTAGCTGACGTTCTATCACGTACTACTCAAACTCAAGAAAATAAGATTGAATCTAATCTTACAAATCAATCCCTTGCTTTAAATGAAAAGAATGATCAGTTAAATTCTACTGTTAAAGCCTCACATATTCATCATTCGCATTTCAAGGCTGAACCGGTTCAATCCGAAATATTAGTAGACGTGACTGAAACTTGTGTAAAGGAAATTGAAAGTGAACAAATTAACCCATGTGCTTCTACAAATCTAGTCACTACTTTAAACAATAAATTCGTATCTGATCAAGAAAAAGTAGCTTTAGCGCTTATGCCAGCATCTGTGTTAAATTCGAGAGATCAATTAATCCAAGAACAAAAAAATGATCCCGAATTTGGATTAATTTATAAGTATTTAGACGATCCTGAGTCAGTTTCATTAATTGAATCAGCCATTGCCTTAAACTGGTCCCAATCTTTTTCTTTAATCGATGGCTTGCTTTTTTATTCAAAATTATTATCATCTTATGGCGAATTACGAGTTGTAATTCCCCAATCTCTTCGTCAAGCCATCCTATTTGAGTTTCATGACTCTCCAATTTCGGGGCACTTTGGCATTAGGAAAACTTATAAAAAGCTCAAAGATGCCTGTTACTTTCCTAAAATGAGGAAGTTTGTTAATGAATATGTTTCGAGTTGTCGCTTGTGCCAGCAATATAATTATAAAAATGTAAAGCCGGCCGGTAAATTAATTCCTATTAAAGTTGATTTTCCAAATCAAATTCTTGGACTTGACTTAATCGGTCCTTACCCCCTCTCTAAACCAAATAGATTTCGTTATGTGTTAGTTATGGTGGATTATTTTAGTAAATGGGTTGAATTTGTGCCTTTACGTAAAGCTTCGGCACAAGCAGTGGCCACTGCCTTCTTTAATAATTATATTTCTCGTTACGGCGCCCCCCTTCAAATTGTAACGGACCATGGTCCTCAATTTATAAGTAATGTTTTTAAGGCACTTTGCGATACACTCGAAATTAAACATGTCTTAACGGTTCCATATCGGCCGCAAGCTAATCAGGCCGAACGTGTTAATAGAACTCTAATAAACATGATTGCGACGTTCATTGGTCAAAATCATGAAAATTGGGATCAGTTTCTCTATCATTTTGGCTATGCGATTCGTATAGCGGTAAGTGATGCCACAGGAAAAACTCCCGCTGAATTGTTTTTGGGCAGAAAGATTCTGACCCCCTTTCAAAAACTGGTATTGGTACAGCAAAACGCATCTCAATTTATTACGCAAAATATTGAAGAATTGCTTCCAGAAGTTCAGAGAAATTTGAGAAAAGCTCAAGAGCAGCAAGCTCTATATTATAACCTAAAACGTAGAATTTTAGAAGTAAAAGTGGGAGATAAAATACTCCTAGAATCACATTTTTTAAGCTCTAAAAAAGATTCTAAAGTAGCTAAATTTGGACCAAAATTCATTGGACCTTTCTCTGTTTTAAAAGTCGAAAATAATAATCTGACAATCGATTTTAACGGCACCCCCACGACCATTAATGTGGATCAGGTCCGAATATTTAAAGAGCGCACTCTAGCATATACTGAAACTCTTGATAGTGATAGCGTGCAGGGTTCAAACCCACCTGACGAACAGTCCGTCCTTACGCCTAACCTCACTCCCCAGCCTAGTGCTCCTGATTCTTGTACAGATGATGAACTACCTACTCCTACAACACCCGAACAATCTGTTCAGGGCACTTCCGCTGACCAATCTAGTGTTAGCAGACCCGTCGCACAAAAACGAGCTCGTAGTGGGTCATCGAACCATTCTAATGTGAAATTTCCTAGGCAAACTGGTCGCAAACGCGACTATTCTTTTACTAATGGCTCTTTTATACCGCAGAGTAAAAAGAAACATGGTTGGAACAAGGGTTTCAAACGCCCTCAAGCCCCTTCCTCAAAGTCCTCTGGAACACATCGCCCACAGAAGGTACTAGCAGTTCCAGATTCAGCGCACACAGACTCGTTCCGACCTAAGAAAAAGGCAAGGGTTCGAAAAAGACCTCCACCCTCTTCATCAGCTAGCGGACGGCACTTGGAAAAATTCCTAGCAGCTCCTGACTCAATCGGCAAAGCCGAGTTCTCTTCACACCACCGATTTAATACTCGGCGTCAAGCCAGACTTCGACAACAGGCTCAGCCATATGAATCACCTGCCGAACAAGCCTTTGTTCAAGCCTTTTGGGATAGCCCTAGACCCCGGTCCGAAAGCCTGCAACCCTGTGGCCTAGCTGACGAGCACATCCACCAAGACCTCTGACCTTGCTGAAGTTACAGCTGCAAATTCACATCAGGTGATACCGTTCTCTATTTTTTTTTCTATTACAAGTGCATTTCTGTCAGAGCTGTACAAAATGTTCGACGTACCTTGAAGCCTTTTTGGGACTTTATATTTTAAGAACTCTTACGAAAGTTATGGACTTTCCCAAACTAAAAATACAAAATTTAACTTAGCCATGAACTTTCAAATCAAAATTAATGTTCTGCTTCAATGTCAACATTTTTGTTCTCTCTTAAATATCTATTTTATGTATGTATTAAGTCTTTTACCTTGTAGCCATCTCCTGCAGAAAGCTGGTAATATAAACTGTTTTTTTGGCCCCTTTGTAAATTTCCCCCCCTTTTTCTCTTGTATTTTTATAAATGATGTATTTATAAACTGCATGTTTGTAATTGTAAAATTTTTTTGAATATTTGTCTAAAAGTTTATCTGTATGTACTTTTAGAGGGGGTAAAATGTTTTTTTTAGCTATAAGCATAAAAGTCGTGTTTAACTATATAACATTAAAAAGACTAACTACTCAGTTTTTTCCGCTTATGCTTTAGCTAAGGAGGGAGAAATATTTCAGTATGTAACCTATATATTATGTTAATAGAGACGAACATGTCTCAGTTTCTTCTAGAGATAAATTGTCACTTTTTTTAATGTGCATACTGTAAAGGTTTTCCCATTTCAGACACTCTGATGGACTATTCTCTTAAGCTGATGTTAAAACCCTTTTTATCTAAAGTGAAAGATCTTAATTTGATGTCAAAGTTCCTTTTCCTGCATATGGACAGCCTGTGGATTCTGACGTCTGCTCTAGGGCGAAAAAAGTTCAGACTATTCTGGTTTACTCAGCTACCTTGCAGACGTAGAGCTCCAGATGCCAGTCAAATAAAGACTTTATCATTTTTTTTTCTCTTTTTATTTTAAAGACACCTACTCTTGTGTTATAACAAACTCTAAATGTCGCATTTTGTCACAAGCGACTTACATTGTAAAGCCAAGATCAAGTTGAATTTAATATATTGCCTTCCTGGCCTAACAGGGAGACGTTTGTTAATCCTAATGTAAGCCTGGTTTTAGCTCAGTCAGTCCCGGAGTTCTCGGGATAAACGTACGCCTTTTATTTAAAATTTTAAATTCATTTTTTTTTTTGCGTCCCCGAGTTTTCGCTCAGGGATTTAACAAATTTTTAAGTTTTTCTCACCCAGTTAAAATTTAAGTGACGGCTGCACTCACACTTCAGAGATTTGAGATAGTTAGAGAGGGAATGAAGCTATTTAAATTTAATCGATCAAACCCGTTAGGGATTTTCCCGACTAAATTTTTTTCTAGGAGGGGGACTGTGAGGTTGAGACGTTAGAACGTCACCACAGTTGTTTCAATTAAGCTGGATCCAGCAAGGTAGGAAGTGGGGACGGTTAAAATCACTCCGTCGCCAGTGGTTCGGTGACGGTTGAAGTCGAGATAAGTTTTGTGTCGGCAGGGTGCTGCATTAAAAGACTTAGATTTTGAATATTAGTTAAATTAGAAGTGATTTTTAAAAGTACGGATTGAAATGTAGTGAAAGGAGGGTGTAGAAAGAAGTATAAAAATAGAGATGGTTTTAGTAGATGTGAGGATGTTGGAGGATCGTATAGTGGATGTTGGAGGATCGATAGTGTATGTTGGAGGATCTTATAGCGAATGGTGTTGATTCTTATTTTGGAGAATATCGGAAGCTGAGTAGTGGAGATTTAGTGGCGTGAAGTTAAGTAGCGTGGAGTGTTGGCGAGTGTATTAGTTTTCGGAAGTTCAAGCTGGGAGAGAAGGGAATCCTCTGTCCCATAGTGAAGCCGTAGTTGGAGTACGAGTGTGACCGTCTCTACACCTTTCGACTATCTACTGGGGTGAGATATTTAAAGTTATCTACTTAATTTGTTGATTCATATATTTTGATTAAGTAAAACGCTGGCTGAGCTATATAAATTTACCAGGCCGCCCTCCCATTAATCTGCTCAAATAAACTTTAGTTATTGTTATTTAAAGTCTTGTGTTCTCTTAGTAATCTAAGTATCTAGTTAAGATGGAGTTTGCAGGAACACAAACTCTACACCATCTGTAAAAATGTGCAGCCACTGAGATGGTGGATATCTGGCCGCAATGGTCTCTAAGGCAAGACATTTCCACACACTTGGTGCAACATCTCCCTTTCTATGGATAGTTTCAACTAGATCCAGCCTCATATCGACATTAATCACTTCCAAGGGATTTCTGGGAGTCAAAAGTGGTTGTATATCACCTGGAATTACAAGATCTTTCTTAATATCCAGGACTATTATAAAAAATCTATTTTGGGTTTTTAAATTCCTTGGCTTGGTCACATAGTCCCAGTAGGGATCCTCTATACGCAGTAGCTTTTCATAGAGACATAAGGCCTTCAATTTCATAATATCTCTGAAGTGTATATTCCCTGTCAATAATAACATCGCATCGATAGGAGTAGACTTCACACCTCCTGTGATCAAGCGTAAAGCCTGCTTTTGAAACACTTCCAGCTTATTGACCACAATTTGTGGGGCTGTAATCAGAGCTTCACAGCAATACAACATTAAAGGCTGTGTAAAAGTTTTTAAAGTAGTGTTAAGAGTGGACCGAGCGCATCCCCAAGTGCATCCTGCTAAGCGCTTAAGAATACTCATTCCATTTGAAATACGCTCGGTAAACTTTTCAACATGGAGCTTCCAGCTTAATTTATTATCAAAAGTCATTCTCAGGTAGGTAAAGCTGTCTGTGTTGGCGATCGAAGAGCCTTGGTACTTTAACTCTGGCAGGAAAGCCTCATGGGTTAAGGAGAAACACTGTGAAGCTGTCTTTCCTAAATTTACAGCCATATTATTTTCTTCACACCATTTCGAGAGCACGTGCAGGGCTTTATTTAAGCGACTTTCAATAACATTTTTAGCAACATTTTTTGGTGCTTGGGTCCAGATTACCAAATCATCAGCAAATAGTAAACATTTAACATCAGGTATTGATTTAAGTGATGAAATTAGATCATTGACATATATATTGAACAAGGTGCAGCTACTAACTGCTCCCTGAGGGAGCCCAGTTTGAAGATTAAAGCTTTTGGAGAAAGATTCACCGAATTTAATCCTGCATGTTCTCTGGTTTGTGAAAGATCTAATCCAGTGAAATAATTTGGAAGAAATTCCAATATTCAAGAGCTTCTGGTAAAGCCTTTCCCTCCAGACAGAATCATATGCCCCCTTAAAGTCAACGCTTAGCCATTGGAAATAAAAAAAAAAAACATTTATTTATCCCATACTTATAATATTTGTCCATAATTCTTCAAGAAGCAAAATAGAAAAAATGAATTTCTCATATATTTTCATAGTATTAAGAGAAAATATATACGTAAATGATGAACTATAAATAAAGATACAGATATTCTTAAAGACAAAATAAAATCTCATCTGAGAGGCTAGTGTGATTCGATATTTAATCCTCTCCTGCTTTTGACACTCTGTCAATATATTTTGGTTTCCAAAAATTGAAAAAAAAAAAAATTCCCTACGTATAATTTGTAAACCAATGAACGTATGTACATGAAATTGGAATGATATTTACTTTATCTAATAATTAATCAAATTTTATAAAAATTTAACATTTAATTTTTAAATTGATATTAATATTTTTTCTTAAAAGTACGCTTTAGAACAAAATAAAAGGTTAAATAATTTTATTAAGGAAAACAAATTGTGTTAAAGGTGCGTTGCAGATATCGAAATTGCACGTGTTATTTATTTATTTATTTATTTATTTTTCACATCTATCCATTAACTTTTACAATTTTCATTTTTTTTTTTTTTTTTTTTTTTTTTTTTAACCTCTTCTCTTTTTTTTTTTTTTTTTTTTTTTTTTTTGTGTGTGTGTGTGTGAGTATATATATATTTGAATATATACAAATAAGAAATTTCGAAGAGATGATCTTCATAATGAGATTATTTCATTTATATTTCTGTGAAATTAATAGTTATACGTATTTTCAAAATGATAATTATACAAAAGAAGAAAAAAAAAAGAAAAAAAAAGGTAAAAAAATACTTTGGAAAGAGGTTGGGCTGGGGTGTGGGGATTAAGGCCGATTGACTACACTAGAGTCAAAGGCCTATACATGGATTATCCTATGTGGGGGATCTTTCTGAGGGATCCTAGCCCGTATTTACGCGAGTTTCAGAGGAAACCACGAAAAACTTGAAACGGATAGGTCGACAAGCTTGATCTAGGATGGAACCCGGCACTTCTTGTCTACCATCTTTGAGCGCAGGACCGCTCGGCCACTGGTGGGGCTCATTCGGAAAATTATTAAGCGGAAAAAGGCATTTTTAACTCAATATTTGGAAGTATTTGATGTTTACCTAACTGTAATGCATTCTTTATTTTCTTTTCTAAAATTGTTTAAATTTTTCGTTTTTCTAAAACCATATTTGTGAGAAAAATGTAATTAATATTAGCTAAATATCATTACCTATTTTACAGTTGTATAAAATTTGACTAATTATAAGATAATCAACACAGCCTTCAACTTTTAATTTCATATGTTCATTTGTTTCCAAATTATAACAAAAAAGAGGTTGTTTCTAAACTTTTTGAAGTCAGTGTATTATTTACTTTTTTAAATGTTTTAAATGCTGGTGTGGTGTTATTACAGCCGTACACTTTATTAAGATTCCACTTTTCACGTAAATTCTAATCTTTAAGCTTGGATATAACAAAAAATACGTTGTTGCTTATAATCCAGCGGTCTTCTTTTTCTTTTCTTTTCTTTCCTTTTTTTTTTTTTTTTTTTTTTTTCTTTCAATAAATTTCTAAATTTTATCAATCTATTATTTAAAAAAAAAAAAAAAGTTATATCATAATCAATATTTTAATTGTCTTAGTAAAAAAATATCAAAAGAGAAAAGATATTGCAAACAATAAATGTGCTATTGAGTCACTCGAAGTTAAAAAAAATTTTTATTCATTTTGTTTAGCTAAAAAAGAAAATAGGGTAGTTTAATAAAATTAAACATAATTAATACGTCTCATTAATATATTAAAATCAATGTAACATTTAAAATGAGATAAAAAAAATACAAAAATTTTAAACTTCAAAAATACATTTTAATTAAAAACATTAAAACACAAGACAGACGTTTCGGCTAGAACACTAGCCCACCTCAGTGTCAAACATACGTTGAGTGTGATGTTTTTCGCTGACGTGACAAACATACGAGCACAACATTTACCTCATGTAAATGTTATGCTCGTATGTTTGACATTGAGGAGGGCTAGAGTTCTAGCCGAAACGTCTGTCTTGTGTTTAACGTTTTTAATTAAAATGTATTTTTGAAGTTTTAAATTATTGTATTCTTTATCTCATTTTAAATGTTACATGGGTTTTCAAATAGATTAGGTGCTCCAGTGATTGGCATGTTCCAATAAATGACATCTATCTCGAAATAATTAATAAATAAGAAAAATAATAAAATTATATATTTTACATATAAGAATTTTAACATTTTATGTCAAACCCTTTAGCATAGGGCGCTAATAACTGGTAAAATAAATAACTTGCAGTGTCAAACACTGGAACATAGGGGGCCTATTACTGATAAATGGAAAAACTGGCAGTGTCAATTACTGGAACACTGAATGGGTATTAAAAAAAATAATAAAAAAAATAATAATAATTGTTATCAAATGTATATATTTTAACATATATGTGGTTCTGAATGTCTTTCATGCCATACGTACTAACTTACGATTTCTAAAAATATTTTCTGATGACTAGAACATTAAAAACATCACAGATTGCTCTAAAAGTGTCAATCACTGGTGCACTTACCCTAATGTACTTTTAAAACTTTGTTCTACAGAAAATAAGAGATTTAATTAAAGTTTTGTTTCTTCTAGTGAATAAAATTAAAAAATGAACAATATCTGTTTTACTTATCTTTCAAATGATCAAAACTTAATGAATTAAAAAAAAAAATCCTTTTTCATTTTGCTCGTCAATTAAAATAAATGAATCGTTAAAATTTATTCATTATATTTTCTTCTGTTTTTAGATTTTTTTGTTTTTGTAAGAGATCGTAATCAAATATTGTGTTGGAAAAGAGGATTAATTTTAAACAGAATACATCATACATTTTGTTTTATTTTGTTTTATTTTCTGAATGTATTTCTTCCCTATTGATTAAAATTGAGATTTTTTTTTTTTTTTCTGATCCAAAATATCTTATTTTTAATTAATTTAAGAAATTACAGTCAAATTTCTTCTATTGAATTGCAAGTAAAACAAATCTTTGCAATTTGCTGGATTGTCTCTATATGAATCAATGTTGTTTAATAACCGTCAGATTAGCAAGGAGAAGAAATTCTTTAAAGACATCTGGACAATAAATCGAGTAAGTTACGACAGAGAATATCACAATAAATAGCAACAAAATATATTATGTCCTAAGCAATAGCATCTGAAATAAAATTTATTGCATTTCCTTTCTGTTACAGTGTTGTAATAGCCATTTATTGTTTGTGTGTGTTTAAATTATACCGAAATGTCCAGCAGCCTAGAAATAAAGTTTGTGTATCCTTAATTTATAACAAAGTGTCACCAGTCTACAAATAAACTAAAACTGTAAAAAATCACATTTCACTGGACTGATGAAATAATCATCATTCTTATAGGAAAGATACCGTTTTTCAAGAAAACCTTTATTTATTTATCTATTTCATAAGTCTGAATGTTACAAAATGAAATTTCTCAGTTTATGTATTATTTCCAACAAGCTTCTTACTTATGATTTTTTTAAGATTTAACATTCGCTAATGAAAATGCGTGAATATATCAATCTAAAATTAAATATATTCGGAAAATAATATTCGACGTTTTATAGAAAAGTATTTTAAAAAATTAAAAATCCAAAAATGTTATACTGAAATTAATTTGGAATAAAGACACAATGGGAATTTTGACTCAGGCTTAATTCAAAATGTTATTTTATTGTCCTTGGTTAATAACAGTAAGTCAGCTTACAATACAGGGATTGGATTCTCCCAAATAATATCAGTACGCAATATCTTGAATACGCTATATCTAGAACTTATATCCCTATCTGAATACGTTATTTCTAGAGTCTATAACAGTACTTATGTAATTAAAAAATAAAATAAATAAAAGCAAAACTTTATTTTATTATTACTTTACGTGTGTTTGTTAAAGACGTATAACTAAGCGGATGGCTATTTTACTTGGGAAAAAAGCTGTAAAGCTTTCCAAATTAATAATGAAACTCGCGTAAAAATGGACTAGGATCCCTTAGAAAAACCCATATGAATTGCATTCAGTCTATAGGTTAACGAACCTAATGTAGTAAATCGATGTTAAGCCTCACAACCAACCAACCAACCTAATTAATAATAGCAACTAACTTCATGAAATATTTAAAATATATCTGCTTTATAATATCTTTCTCTGTTGGCAAAAGTAGCATAGTACAGTTTTTTAATTTCTTTTCATAATTTATTCATAAACAAATAGATACAATTTTTATTTGTAATGGATTTATAATGATTGACATAATTTTTTTATAAAACATAGAAAAGTATTATTTAATTATCATATATTTATAATGTTTGTTAGTAATTGTTTAAGAATTATTATATATATAATTAATTTCTCAGAAAGTTCAGTAGTGTTAGGATAAAATATATGCGTTTATTATGAGCTATAATATATGTATATATATATATATATTCTTAAAGACAAAATAAAATCTTATCTGAAAGGCTAGTTTAATTCTGGCTAGTCTTATTCTGGTTTTAATCCTCTTTTGTTTTTGACATCCTGTCAATATACTTCAGCCTCCAAATATTAAAGCGAAAAAAATATTTTTATTTTTATTTCATTTTATTTATTTATTTATTTTATTTTATTTTCCTTTATTATTATTAATTAACGTTTTTTTTTTTTTTTTTTTTTTTCCTCCCCTGCGCATAATTCATCTTTACTAAATGTGCACTTTTATAGAAGAAAAAAGTAAAAATTTAAAATCTTTTAGAAGAAAAAAATGTTTACATGCAAAAATGGCGTGAAAGGTGCATTGTAGATATGTAAAAATGCACATATTTTCAAAAAAACATTTTTTTTTTTTTTTTTATCTTTTTTTTTCTTTAATTATAATTTTTTTATGTGAATTACTTTTTAAAAAATGCGTGATCATGAAATTTGGACGAAATATTCGTTATTAAGTTATTTAATGTCAATTTTACTATATTATCAACTTTCATAACTTGCAAAAAAAAAAAAAAAAAAAAAAAAAATGTATATTTTTTAAAGTCTGTTATAAAGTAAAAGGAAAAGCAACTTAAAAAAAAAAAAGAAAAAACACTGTTTTAAATTAACGTTTTGCGGCATATGCAAATTTTTTCGGCTGTGATGCATCTTTAAAACCATTTTTCATTTTTTTTTTATTACAGTTATATAAAATTTGATAAATTATAAGAATATAAACACGTTAATAAAATTTTCGGTTTTATTGCTCGTTTGCTTAAAAGTTATGGAAAAAGAAAAAAATCAGGTTAATTGATAACTGTTGGAAGGTAATCAATCATTAATTTTTTTTTTATATCTGCGAAGTCTTATTACAGTTATTCACTTCATATTCAATCTTTCCAGTAAATCTTAATTTCTAAGCGTGGATTCAACCAAAAAAGCATAATGGTGTTACTGACTATTAGTCAGTCTTTCACTTTTCTGAAATTAAAAATTTTTATCAAAATATCGAAGACGTAAGCATTAATTTGAAAATTTTAGTTAAATAAATCAAAATAAAGGTATTATAAATATACATACTGTATTTGGTCACTAGATGTTAAAAATAAATTTATATCTTCTTTATTCAACTCAATAAGAAAATAATATACTTCAAGTACTTTATTCTACGAAAAATAAGAGATTTAATTAAATTTTTGTTTCTTCTAGCAATAAAACTGTATAAACGAAGAATATCTCTTTCACTTATTTTTCAAATAATCAAAGCTATAAAGATTAATTAATTTCTAAAAAATATTTTCCTTTATCTTTATCAGCTTATAAAATATATTAATTGGGAGAGAATTAATTTTTTATACTTTCTCCTCTTTTTAGTTTTTTGTTTTTGTAAAACTTAATAATGAAATGCTTTGTTGAAAAAGTGGATCAATTCTACACAAAATTCTTCATGAATTGTTCAATTTTTTGAGTGTACATGTTTTCTCATCATTGAAATAAAAAAAATTTTATTGAAGCTATTTTAATTTTAATTAATTTAATAAATGACATTTAAATTTCTTTAAGTTAATTCTAAAATTATTATATCTTTGTGGATCAATGATTCACACAAGTAAAATGTGATTGTTGATGTGATTGTCTTTAATGATGATTAATGTCAATGATGCTTAATAATTGGTGACTTTGCAAAGAGAAGAAATTGCTATCGTGTATATCTGATCATTAACACAAGATATTTACGCCAAAAAGTATTGCAATAAATAGAAATAAAATTTATTACAGCATATGCCTTAGTGTCTACATCAGAATGTCTTACATTGCGTTTATGTTACAGTATTATAGCATTCAAGGAGTTTGTGTGTGTGCTTAAATTATAATGGAATGTCCGGAAGTTTTGAAATAAAAACATAAAAACAGTAGAAAATATTTTTAAATAGAATAACTATTGTTATTATTAAACCAAAAATTACTTTTTATGAGAAAACAATTGTACCAGTTTTATATTCCAATGTATAAGATTATTCATGTGATACAATTTTCTGGGAAGCAGTTTATTTACCACTTTATGAGTTGTTTTTTTTTTATTTAAAAATGAAATATATGCGTGGGTAAATAAAACTAAATTTAAATATATTTTTTTAATTTAAAACTTATAGGATAGTTTAATGGCATTTTATAGAAAATTTTTACAAATTCAAAAATAATACTCTAAAATTCTTTTTTAAATAATTCATCTCGAAAATTTTGATTTTGGTTAAATTAATTAAATTAATTATCATCTTGTCATAGAATAAAAAAGATAATAATCATAATCCTTCTTAACCTTTTCACGTTCATTCCATATTTTCGTTTAAAAATTGTGAAACCCTTTTGAAAAATGGCTATTAGAAACATAACTGATCGTAAATATGTAAAAAAAAAAAAAAAATTGGAATTCTGAACTTTCTAGACATTTTTAGTCCGAAACATCTATATGTTAATATGATTGCATTCAAATAACAATTTAATTAACTAATTAATAACTTTGTAAGTAATTACTATAAATTTAAAAAACTCTCAAAAGTCATTTCAATCCAACATAATAGCACGGCCCTTCCTCAGGCAAAACAACTAGGCATGAATGCATAATTAAAGCAGCAGGCAACGCACACGCACCTACTAAGAAATTTAAAGTGACTTCAGCTTTTAGCTTCTTTGAAACATCGTTCATTAAATTTCGGAGTTGTGCCGCTATCTACAAAACAGAAATGGGCCAAGAGTATAATAATTAAAACAAGGTAAAAATATTAGAATCTTGCTGCATAAAGAAGGTTAAATACACGGTTTTAGTGACAAACAGACGAAAGCTTATGGATTAAAATACAGAGATGAAATTCCTCCAGATCAATATATTATATCTAAAAGAATATTTGATAATTTTTAATTTTTTAGCAGTTTTCCGTGAAATATTCGGGGATCTTTTCATCCATACCAACGTTATTAGTGTACTTTTAATGTCAGTTCTTTCTTTGCAAATAATCATAAATATTATAATAATATACGTAACTTGCATAATAACAAACTAAAAATCAAAATGTTTACGATTCTAATAGGTTAAATACATGCATATTTTATAAGATTACAGATATTTCATTTAGTTTTTAATTAGGAATAATAGTAAAACCGACTCCAGATCGCTATTATATCTTTATTTTATTACTGACTAGGAATAGAAACAAATAAAAAAATAATAGATTTTTTTTTTTTTATGAACTATC
Organism: Salticus scenicus; assembly: GCA_963930645.1. Lineage (NCBI taxonomy): Eukaryota > Metazoa > Arthropoda > Arachnida > Araneae > Salticidae > Salticus > Salticus scenicus. Next base: position 45,320,665 of record OZ005648.1, on the reverse strand, counting down.
TTTCGAATTATCATTATCTATTCTGTGCATAGAAAATAAAAATAATATTATTATACACTAAAAATTATTTAACTCATTAAATCTTTAAAATTATGAAAATGAAACTGATATCGCATCTCTTTACATTAAATTCACTTAACAAAATTTAACCCTTTTGCTTATTTACTGCAAACAAACTTTCATATTGAAAGAAAGAAATATCATCCTAAAAAAAGTCTATTAAAAATACTTACAAGTTTATGTTACAGATAAAACTTAATGGTCCTTATTTACTAACCTAATAAGCAATTTTATGAAGAAAAAAATAATACATTGAATAAAATTTAAAAAGATTCTTTTAGAAAATATTTCATTAATTACTTTTTAAACTATTTATACGCAGTCATTTAATATGAATAATGATTATGAAGTATCCGCAAATACTGCTCGCATAATGATCTTTTGAGATGAATGATGTTAGCTAGTAAATAACATTAATAAGAATAACTAATGAACATAGATAAAAGTTTGTTGTTACATTATCACAGAAAAAAAATTAAATTCTCTTTCATTATGTATTTGTGTATTCATAAAATATTTATCTAGCTGGAGATAGCTGGTATTTTTTTTCTTTTCCTTTTTTTATTCATATTAAAAACATAATTAGAATTAAACTCCACAGAAAACTGTTACTTATTCTCATTCGTCAGTAATGACTTACACTCTTGAGCTCTTAAAATAATTTTGAAAAAAGTTTAAAGAAGATCATAAATTCATTAAAACAATAAAAAATCTGAAACAACATATCTAGAACTTCCGAAAATAAAATCTTGGAAAGGAACTTTCAAAGATACGTCGAACATGACAGAAGTTTATTAAATATATGTAAATCCAGTTCACAAAATCAGGTGTATAGTCAGAAAGGAAGGAAATATTTAAATCAACAATCATTTATCGACGCATAAAAATGATATCAATATCTTTCACTACTCAGTGTCGAATATGAATTAACTTTTGCAGTCTCTACTTATAAAAGTTTGAATTAATGCTAAGTATCTGGTAGTTATAAAATCTGCGTAAAAATTACATTTTTGTTCACATCAAAAGCACATGTACTGAATAAAAAACTCTTATCTAATTCTACCGCGTATATCTCTATACATCGATTAAAAATTGTGTTTATTACATTGCAGTATACATGACAAAAATTTTCGGTTTATACATCCATATATAATACTTTGAACTAACATTAAAATTTCATTAGAAACCCACCATTTTGTAGAAATGTCTAAATGTATGCCTAATTTTATTTTTATATATGTCTGGTGTTATTATTTTTATTATTATTATTATTTATTTATTTATTCCAAAATTGATATTCTTACTATACTAGTAATCAGTTTATTAAAGAAGTGAAACTTTTCACCATGATTATTATTTTATGAAATAATTAAAAAAAAATTAATTGTGTATTAATTGTTGTTATAAACCAGTGTGATATCGACATAGAGATATAAAAGTTTAAAATGTGATAAATTTTATTTCATTGTTATTCTGACAGTTTTTAAATACTAAGTAGTCCTTTCTTATTAAAACTAAAATTAAATAAAAGAATGGAAATTTGGTACTTTCGCTACAAGATCAGTTTATATTGAAACTTTTCACCTTTTTTTTTTTATTATTTTATGAAATAAAAAAATTGTAAGAGTTATTTTTTTATTACTGTTACAAGTCATTGTGATATCGGCTTGGGAATACAAAAGTTTAAAATGTGATTTATTAGGACTGAGGATTATTAGTCTCAATCTACAGATTTTTACGATACCAGTTTTACGATAGTTGGATATTTTTCGAAATTGAAAATTTATCGAAAATATAATTGAATAATTTGAAAGCTATGTTATAATTTGAAAAAAAAAAAATCTAATACGTAAATAAATCCGTAATCTAATAAGTTTGTATTAAATTAAATTCTGCTTTTGCCAGGATTTCCTCAAATTCTTTCTTTCTTTTTTTTTTTTTTTTTTGAAAGGAAAAGAAAAGAAATTTAATAATAACCAGTTTCGAAACAGAGAGTATCGAAAAAGGTTTCATAATAATTTTGAATTAGAAAATAAAAAGCGCTCGTGCAAAATGAAATAAGAAATAAAACAAGATCATTAAATTTGAGTTTGAGTTTGTGATTTTTTTTTTTTTTTTAACTATATATTTGTTGATTTTATGTTATTGTCATTCTGATATTTTAAATAGTGAGTAGACTTCTTTATAACTAACTTTACAAAGACTTTATAGAAAACGTCCTTCTTTTATTTTATTTTATTTTTATTTTATTTATTTATTTATTTATTTATTTATTTTTTCTTTTAGAGATCATTTTATTATAGTATTAAAATTTTTCATCTTTAATATTATTCTATAAAATAATTTTTTAAAATGCGTGAGTTATTTTTTAATTTTTGTTATACATCACTAAAATCTGCTTCTAAATGTTATACATTTTACTTCATTTTAATACTTACAGCTTTAAATGTTAAGCAACTCTTTCTTCTTTTAATAAATCAATAGCTTTACACCAAACTCCTCATGCTTACACTACGAGATCAATTTATTTTAGTATTAAAATACCACACATTTATTACTATTTTATGGGGAGGAAAGGTCTAAAGATGTACTCTATATTTTAACAATAGTATTGTTATTCTAACAAAAACTGCACAGAGAAAAATTGTCGAGATTTAAAACTTTTATTTTCATGTAAAGCATTTTGGCATATATGCATGTAATGCAAACATTTATTTCCACACCATTTTTACTAAAAATAGACTTGTAGATTTAAATTTAGAAATATTTAAAAAATATATATAAATAAATAAATAAAATTAATTCATATTAAGATACTGGTCTAATTTTGATTATATAATTGATGAAATAACTCATTGAAGATATTCAGACAAAATTTTTCTGAGTATGTTACTGCTTTAGCTAAAATATATTGTTATTTTTTTAAACATGTTACTAAATCACGTTCTCTTAAACGTATATTTTAAACAAACAGAGATTTCTTTTTTTCCTAAATAGATTCTTTGAAAATTTCAAAAATTTTTAATAATATTACACAGATATTTTGAAGACATGTATAAACTAGAAAGAGAATTACTTTCACATTTTTGTAAAGAAAAAAAAATGTTAAAGCAATATGCATAACATTTCATTTTCACTTAAGCTGCAAATATCTTCATATTATATATTTCAAGTACATTTGATCGATTTGTAGCCACTCTTGAGAAATGGCCGCAGATAGCGCCATCTATTAACATAATAAATAACTTACTTTCGTTTTTCTTCCAAAAAGTCACTCAAAACTGTTCTGTCGCCCAAGTGGAGCCATGAGCGCCATCTTTTGACAAATCCAATAATTTTCATAGATATTTTAAGTGGAAAATTCTGTTGATTTTCTTTTTCTTTTCTTTTTCTTTTTTTACTTTATAATGTAAATCTATCACAAGATAAATATAATTTTAGAATGAAAATAAATTATTTTTCAAAATTAAAAATGCGAAACGAAAATAGATATTACACTTTATGGTTTCAATTCAACCCTACTACTTCGTTCAAAATATGCGTTATAATTTATTTTTATTTTTAGTTTACTTTTATTATAATTTTCTTATTTATTCATTTTATAAACATAATGAGTTTTAAATAATATTTAACATAAAAATTTTAAAATAAACTTATTGAATATAATTTTTCTCTCAAATTTTGTAATATAAATCTATATTATATTTTTCAGTTTGAAAAGAGAGCATGTAAATGATATTTAAAAGAAATATTCCTTTGCATAAAATAAAAGTATAAAATATATAAAAGTAATAAAATATCTTCATTGTTCATTTTTATTTGAAAGCGCAACTGATTGTTCATTGAAATATCTTTGTTCTAGCAAGTACGCACAGAAAACAAAATAAAGTATAAGTGAAGAAGATTAAAGTGATTTCAGTATTACTTTTAATATTGCTTTAAAAATAAATTACATGAGCCCATTCTTCTTTTTTTTTTTTTTTTCAGATAATAACATTAAAATTTGCTATGAATAATATACATTGCAAACATAAAACGACTAAATATTTAATAATCTCCCGTGAATTTATTACTTTCTACCTTTGTAATACTTTAAATATCTGTTTAATCCCTAAGCTTTAAAAAACAGTACGTTAATTGCATTTCTAATCTTTCCAGTGGCTCCATGGTATTACTTTTAAACAAAAATAAACTAAGAAATTATTTTAATTAAAAAATATGTTTTGATCTTTTGAAAAAGTGTTAGTTTTACGCAACAGATATATAAGATATTTAATAATTATGATTTAAAAAAAAAAAAAATACCATAAATAAAAACATTATTTAAAACATTATGTGAGGGAAATGCATTGTGTTTGAATAGTATTTCATAAGAGAAATTTAAGTATAGCTTTGATGAAGAAATTTGGATTATGATAAAATAATTTAATTATCTACTTGAAATGTAATCATTTAAAAGGAAAATTTAATAATTTTTTTCCTTTCCTGAAACTGCCCACAAGGCACCAAGCGGTTCTACGCTCAAAGCTGATAGACGTGAGATGCCGTGTTCGATCCCAAGTCACGCTCGTCGGCCTAGCCGTTTGGAGTTTTCCGTAGTTTTCACCGAATCTTGATTAAATACGGGCTAAGACCCCTTAGAAAGACCTCTACAGAAGACACTTCCCTCAGGCCTAGGACCCTAGAGCAGTCATTCGGCCTTATTTTCCAATCACAAAACACCAAACACCTTTCTTGAAACAAAAGTTAATCTTTGGTTACACTGTTATTCGATAAAGAATATGTTTATAGTTTGAAAATTTTTTATTTTGAACTACAGTACCATAATATATGAAAATGAAATTTCAGTCAGATCTAAGGTCATAAAAATATTATCCTTGCGTCGTTATAAGTTGGAAAAAGATTAATCACGTATTGCTCTTTAAATTTACGTGTTTATTGCATGTTCACTCCACTAACTTTATTAATTTTCAAATTTCTGTAATTTAAACATGAATTTATTAAGAAATTATGTATGCAGCGACATCTTAGTAAACATTATATAAACATTGTTTTCGGATTTTAGCTTTAAAATGTACTTTACCATTCTGCAAACACTAAAGTTTTTGTTTTTTTTTTTAAGATTTCAAACTTTACAATTTAAACAGAACATTTCACAGGATCAATTTAGTTAATATATTTAGAAAAGCTATCGCAAAAACTTTTAAATAGTCTCTTGATACTATGTAAGCAGAATTTTGCAACGATTTTATTTTTACATACCCAAGTATCAATTAAAAATTAAAATATTGTAGCAAGTGAAAAAGGATTTTCTTTCATTTAGAATCATATATTCTTTAATCATGAAAATTATACCTTTAATAGTTTAATGATTTTCCTAATGAATCATCTACACTTCGGAACACCGCCAGATGCTTGTTTTTACATTTATATATTAAAAGTTTATAACAGATAAAAAACTAGAGACAAATATTTTCTTTCATCTACGTAAACTTTGTCATTGCTTGGGGCTATCTTTGTGCGCTAATTTCGTCAGTAAACACTTTTTTTTCTCTCTCTCTCTAGTTTTATCAGTTTGTCATAAAAAGCAAACAATATATGAATATTCAACGGACAGTATGAAATAAGAAAACATATTTGAAAAATCAAACAAAATAGCCTATTTAACTAATAGTTCTCGAAAAATGAATTTTCCTCATATTTTCAAACATTTTACTATTCTACATGTATTTGAAAATAAAACCACTAACTTTCGAAATCCTACCACATCCGCATTCTCTTCTAAATATTACCTTTTCGAATCAGAACGGTGTGAGTTCAATATCGTTTAATGTCCCTCATATATTCTGCAAAGCCATTTTGTACCTAACTACTTCTGGAATAACTTTGTACAAGCATTAATTAGCGGATAAATATAAATATAAAATCTTTCTTTTTTTATGTTTTGAATTGTTTATGTTCATACAACTACATACTGAGATTTTGACATTTTATTTGGGTGTGTGAACAATCTTCCGTAGCAGAAACCGTGAAATTTTTCATTTTTTGTCATTTCCATCATAATATTTTTTAAATTTATTGTATAACACTTAGAAAATTTAAAACTCTCAATTTTATAAATAATATTAATAATAAATAAATAAATGAGTAAATAAATAATATATTCTGTATTAAAACAGGAATAAACTACTACGTCAGAAACGCCAAAGAAAAATTATTGAGGTGCATACAGCTGTTTCGGTAGCCTAAAGCGTACCGTCTTCAGTGCAAAAAGAATTCTGAATCTGAAGAAGCGCTCGTATATATAGGAGAGGGACAAGATTTAGTTCAACCAATAGGATTACGGAAGAGGTGGGGAGTGTGGCCAATAGGAATTAAGGAATGTGTAGCTGTGTAAACAGTAGAAAAATTAAGGAAATGTGGACTGAATGTAAAATTTCCAACAATCAGACAAATAGGGAACAGCGAAATCACAATTTACAAGGTTTTTTAAATTTTTATAAATATGAAAAGCTTCAAAGTAATCGAGTTCATGAATGGATTTAGGTCTGCAAATTATTTTAGCTGAATTAAATTAAAAATTATGATTTTCCTCCCATCAGTGTTTAGAAATAGCCGATTTATTGGTTTTTTGTTTGCGGACGTAATTTTTATGTTCTTTTAGACGAAATTTAAGACTGCGTTTAGTTTGGCCAATATATGATAAACCACACTGACAGGAAATACTATAAATGCCCCAAGAATTATGCATATCAATAGGATCTTTTAACTGAGAAAAGGTGAGTTTATTGGAAGGCGAAAATATTATTTTAAAATCATATTGTTTGAGAATTTTAGCTATGGTTTGACTGGTTTTTGAAAAATAGGGTAAAACAATACTGATATTAGATGTGACTGATTTAGTAGACGAAATACGAGGGAGTTGTAATTTTTGGATAGCTTTGTCTATAATGGAAGGGTCATAACCTCTGTCAATTGCGATGGCTTTCAGGTATTTAATTTCAGATTTCAATAAAATAGGATTTGAACAAATATTAAGGGCACGGTTTACAAAAGTATAGAAAACAGCCATTTTTTGGTTAGGTGGGTGACATGAACGCGCATGGGGAGGACAGTTACATTCAGTCCACATTTCCTTAATTTTTCTACTGTTTACACAGCTACACATTCCTTAATTCCTATTGGCCACACTCCCCACCTCTTCCGTAATCCTATTGGTTGAACTAAATCCGGTCCCTCTCCTATATATACGAGCACTTCTCCAGATTCAGAATTCTTTTTGCACTGAAGACGGTACGCTTTAGGCTACCGAAACAGCTGTATGCACCTCAATAATTTTTCTTTGGCGTTTCTGACGTAGTAGTTTATTCCTGTTTTAATATTCCAACGCCAAGTCTCCTGCTATAATATATTCTGTATATTCGAAACATAGTTTAGTCATATAAAACTCCTAAATCCTCAATGATAAACATAAAAGATTAAAGAAATTGTGTAATTTTTTACACTAACGCTGCGAAAAAATACTCACAAATATCATTGGCTTTAGAAATTCTGCACATTTTAATTTAGCAAGAGAATATGCTTTTCACTTTTATAAGTAAATATTGTTATCTCTTTAAATTCATATTTACATGTACATTCTTATGCATAGTTATACGACTTTGTTTTATTTATTAAAAATTGCATTTCTTTTAATTCCAAACTGTTAATTACCTTTATAGATAACATTAAAGTAAAATTTTTTTTGATTATTGTCACTGTAAATTGAGGAATTACAGAAATTCGTATAGAACGAAATGAATGTGATTACGTGAAAATTGTAATTTATTTCATTTATATTTTTTTTTAATGTACACGCAATTTTCAAATTAAAAGGTTTTACTTAAAATTAATATTACACATTAATTAGTTAGAATATGTTATATTTAGCTATATTTCCAGTCATGAAATATGATGCATAATTTTTAGGATAGGAACAAAAGAATTTTAATAAAATGAGAAGTTCTAATTAATTTTAAATCAATTAATGTTTATATCTATTTTTCTAATTAGTTTTTTCAGAAACATATAGTACATAATGTTTCCTCCTATTTCTACAAAACTGTACTCTACGTTTTATTTTCACAGCTATAAAAGTTATTCACCAAAAATGACGTGAAAAATAAATTCTCGATGAAAATAACAAGTTACGTGAGATATGAAAATTTTAAAATAAGTTATAATTTACAGCGTTTTTCTTAAGCAAAAAGTAAAAATATTTGAAGTAGCAGTAGCAGAGAAGAGATTTATTGAATAATATCTTGAAAAACTTTACTTGAAGATAAAATACTTTTTTAAAGAAACATATTTTTACAGTAACTTCCTAAAATATTTTGAAACAGTTTTGTTTTTCTTTCCTTTTTTAATCTTTTCTGAGAAACGCTGTTATTATATACTGTAGGGTTATTTTAAATAATCAAAAACAAAAAAAAATCTTTTACTTTAAATCATAGAATTTTTAGTATCCAAATTAATTATATTACTATTACTTTTTGTTCACACCTAAATAAATAAATAAAGATAAAATATTTTTTTTTCTCAGAAGATTCTTAAATCAGTTTGTAAAATAATACATGTTGTTTTGTAGTTTCGCTATACATGCTTTTTAATTTATTTATGTACTTCACAAGCAAAGCACAATATTAAAATTATTTTATTATCTAATGCAAAACAACAATATTTTTATAAATCTAAATGCCGATCGTATTCTTTTTACTTATGTTTTTTATAGCATCTACAATCAAATCAATAGATTTTAAATAAACTTCTTAAATATTTTTGCGCATTTCATTTTTTATTGAGAACAGTTGTTAATGGCTCAATTTTGTGCAAATGATAAATTTGTTCAAAGGGATTAATGACTGATCACTGGCTACCAAATAAATAATGCAAGTGTAAGAACGGAGTTGCAATATAGTTTTAAAACGAGTATATTGTGGCCACCACAAGACTTTCTTCTATATTTTCCAATACAAATTCACTCAGTACAAATAATTTATTAAAACTATTATTTATTAAAATTATCTACCATGATGAATGCAGACGATTTTCATCTTAGAAAAAACTAATACTAAATATTAAAGAAAAGACAGTTTTACTTTCTATAATTAATATCTTAAAAAATGAGTTTTCATAATGGTTACCGTCACTTCAAATTTCGTATAGTTATAGGCGATAGAAGTTGAGATATTATCTTCCCGTTCTCGGAGAATATTGCAGTATAGCAGCGCCACTTATTGGTCGATATGCATCAAAATGTAATTAGCTTAATTTCTCATAATGGCCTTCTAACATATGAAGTTTCGTTCGTTAATACGCAATAGAACCTGAGATATATCTTTCCCTTAACTTGCAGAAATCACTGTATAGCAGCACCACTAGTTGAGAAATTGACACCAAAAGTTTACATGCACTTATTCATGTCGATATGCATCAAAATGTAATTAGCATAATTTCTCATAATGGCCTTCTAACATATGAAGTTTCGTTCGTTAATACGCAATAGAACCTGAGATATGGCTTTCCCTTAACTTGCAAAAATCACTGTGTAGCAGCAGCCCCTGTTGAGAAATTGACACCAACAGTTTACATGCACTAATTTATGTCAAGATGCATCTACATATAAATGTGCAGTAGTTCCTGAGAAATAGTCTTCCCTTAAATTGTAGAAATCGCTGTATAGCAGCTCCACCTGATTAGTAATTGCCCCAAAATTTCATAGGCACTAATTTAGGTCAAGGTGCATCTACGAATAAATTTATATGCAATTCTCTGCAGTAATTCCTGAGATACAGTCGCCATAAAATTTTGTCACACACACACACACACAGACAGACATTTTCTAAAAATGGTCAAATCGTGTTCTGGGCCTCTCAAAACATGTAAATCCATCCAAAATCGGAAGTCGATAAGTTTTACACATCCAATACTTTATTCTATTAAATATAGAAGAAAATAAAAACATGTACAACTAAACATAGGTAGTGTCGTTAGATGAATATCGGAGAAATAGCATGTACATAAAACATTAAAAATGTGCTATGAATGAAAAATATTATTTTTTAATTATTTCAGTTATAAATTATAAATTTATTAATATATTTTTAGAAACCAATTCATTGTATCTGTAATAAAATTAAACCCCTATTAATTAATTCAATTTATTTTATTTTTATTTAATCTTCTGTCATAACAATGAACTTTTTTCAATAATATCTTAGCTAACTTTGATTCTTCCTAAAATTTCTAAATAAACATTATATTGCTTACAATAATTCTAGAAATAAATTACAAGCTTTATTTATATTAATTTATAACTCTTTAAGAAAAAGATTTATTAATTATTATTATTATTATTATTATTAATTCTTCTACTGGAAGAAGAAGGTATTAACCAACCATAGTTGAGTAGCTTTTTTACGTCGCACTAATGCTATACCATGGACAATTAGTGGCAGTCTAGACTCACCCCTAAGGGTAATCAAGAGACATGCCATCACAGTTTTGTTCCTCCACGGAGGGAATAGCTACCCCGCTTCGGTGACCCCAAGAGGTATTATTTAGAATGAGAAGAAAGAGAAGATTGCGGCAACGACAGATTTTACGTACAACCGCCACCATTAAAGGACACAACGGATTTCGGGTGGCTCAAATTAACCGAGCAAACAATCTTGTGTGTGTGACAAATAAAACAATAAAAAATTACTTTTTTAAAACCCAGTTGCGAGTCCTTAATTTATCAAAATTATTATGTAGACGTCATTAATAAACTATATGAGAAGGATATGAAACAAAAATATATTCTTTATATAAATATGAGGGAAAATTTACATAATTCTCATCTTTTTAAGACAAAAGCCCAATTTTGCGGAAACTAAAGCTCGAAACGGATTTCATTGCTGCTGGAACAATATATTGAAATAAAGAAAATGAAATATTATCCATTATTGTTTTTAAAATATTAAATAATTTTTCTGTTTAATTAAAAGTTTAATTTAACAGAAAAAATAAACTTCACAACTGCAACAATGTATTGAAAAAAAATATCCGTGATTTTAAATAAATAAGTTAAAAAGGGAAGATAATTAAAAAAGGAAGAAAGAATACTTAAATAAACATATCATTTGAGTTTATTTACTATGATATACTATAATGCATTTGAAATATAGATATATTTGGAAGTATAAATCTGCAGTACAATTTTATAAAAAATATTTATTGAATATGGATTTAGATCCTAAAACCAGATATACAGTAAAATCAATTTCATATGTAATCACATAATTTTGATATACTTTGCCCGTGGAAAGCACGCGATAAACAATTCAACAGTTAATTTAACGATAAATTAATTTTCATTACAGAGTTTTAAGTGTGACTAAAAAAAATTCTTACAACCGGAAAAAAAATTCAAAAAATCTGCATTAGATGCGGTATTTCTAACAATAATTCTTAGAAAATACAAATAATATAGACATAGCTGCCAAGTGTTACGAATTTGTGCATACTGGTATTAAAAAAAAAATCCACTTTTTTTAAGCATAGTAACCACGACAAAAGATTATAAAAATTTTCTATAAAAAAATTCCAGTATTCAAAAATTTAACACTTTTGACATATGTAAATAATTATCTTGACATTCAAAATGAACAAATATAAAGTCTTCAAATGTCTACTTCTATATATATAACCCTTTCTTTCATATTCAAACATGTTTTGAGCAAAATAGTGCTTTTCTTAGTAACATTCTTTAATAATTCATGCAGATTATTCATTTGGCATAAGCAGAGGACATTATCCGAAACAATCGATCTCCTGGATATGATAAATTGATAGAAAAATTTCAGCGACAGGTCACTATTTGTCGAAGAACGGATAAATCATAAATGAATCATGGAAGTGGTACAAGGAAAAGAAGTAGGAATATGAATATAATAAAACATGAATAGATACATTACATGATGTCTCATCTATAGCTGTCAAAAATTACATATATGTTATATTTAATTCTCAGACTGGTACAATAAAATAGAGATCTTACCTTACACAGAGGGATTTATCATTTGTAAATAAACATTGTTAAGCTATTTATTCAGTATTTGAAGGAGACTAATGATTAGTCTGTAAAACGAAAATGAAAGTGAAATTTAACAAATAAACACTATAAACACTACAAAGAAATGTCCATAAGGGCAAAAGACAACGAAGCGCAATTGTTAAAAATCCTGTAGACTTTGCAACCTTTAGACGAGTTAGTACTTTGGTTGGTGATCCACGTTGATCTTAAAATTCTTCGCTTTGTGAATCGGATAATGATAATGATGATGAACAGGTATGACGAACATATTGTACTGCAAATACTATTATATTGATTTCTTTTTCTAAAAAAAAAATAATAATAAAAATAATAAATAAAAATAATAATAATTAAAAAATCCCTTTTCGGCAATCTTAAAGGCAAAGGTAGATTCCTTTACGTTAATGTTACAATTATAAAGAAACTTTACATATGCATTAATACCTAGCCAATGGCTTTGTTCCCACACATTGTATCATTTATGTCGCTATTCTGTTTTCAAGAAATTTAATTTTCAACTACAAAGGGGTTTTATTCATTCTACTTAAAATTTTAGGCTAAATTTATTGGTTTGTAAATGTTTCAATTTTTTTTAAAATTCAAGCTCATAATCATTCAACAAATTAAAGATATACAATCCCAGCAATGGTGAATCCCGGAGGGGGCTATTGGGCTACACCCCCTCCCCCCCCCCCCCTTCCAAGCTTAATCAAAATTATATTTTTTATTTAAAATCCATATGTTGTTCAATATCTTTCTTTTAAAAGAAAAACTAATAGAAACGTGAAAATGCACTTTTGATCTTACTAGTTCTGGTAAGCCTGGCGTTGCTATGGTCAAGTCAAATACAGTTAAGTGGTAGCGGTTTTTGGATAGCTATTTCATTGTAATTTTTATTGAATCATTGAAAGTTTTGTATTGTGTTTTTGTGATTCTTATTGTCAAATGAGTAAAAATTGTAAAGTGAAACTGTTTTGGCTCACATAAGCTGGAACATTAACATTAACATCAGTTAACATTTGACCATTTGGCACCGCTGAATTTCAAGTTAATTATTATGAATTTAGTAAATTGTATGATTTGGCGGGATTTTGGTGACAAAACTTGCGACTTAGCAATGAAATTTGTGATTTGGCGGCAAAAGTTGATAGTTGACGACGAAATTTTTGACTTGGCGACAAAATTTGGCGAGCTTGGAGGTGGAGAAAGGCAGCTTTGGCGTCATTATATTTTCTTTCCACGCGAAAACCTCATATCTCTTCACAGACCAATATCTTGTTTCGACAAGATAAAAAGTCAAAGGAAGCTGTAACGTATTACTCTCAATCGTAAATTTTAAATTCTTGCCTAAACTGACATTCTAAACTATTCACCACAAACGATATTTGTATTAAGATTGACGTATTATTTTAATTTTATATTTTTAAATGATTAATTAAAGCGTTTAACAAGGTTTTTAATTAACACACTTCTATTAACTAGATAATGATGCAACTATTAATGTATGTAACGGAATTTTGAAATTCAATTTTCGGCAACTTTTTGTCGTCCAAAGGACCTGAAATTTTGCACACAACTTCATAATCAATGACAATACTAGATACAAGTGTTTCCAGGCCATAGAATAATAATAAAGGAAGAAGAAGCACGTCAATAGTCTAATGCTTACAAACCACTTCTAGTGAATTGCCAGCAAAAGCTATTTTTGCTACTCAAAACCTTAAAGTAGGGCACCCATACTCGGCACATTTATCGATGATTGTTGTGGGTGCTGTCTCACTGACAGAGAGATGAGACGATTCAAAAATCTCGCCAATAAGTCGCCAACCAATGAGATTGAAACATTGTTACAACCCTATACCCGGCATTCCTGGATTTTAATAACCGAAACCAAAACATATATGCTCCTTCTTCCTTTATTATTATTCTATGTTCCAGGCACTTTTCCGATCAGGGGCAGGTTCCAAGGGCAAAGAAAAAATCTATACTTATACAAAACTATCGTATGTGACACAGGATTTGGATGTATTTGTATAATGTCGAATGGCAATAATTAATTTTTTTTTAAATAAAGATTTATTAGTTCATTTTTCAATAAAAGAGTGTTCTGTATTTTTTTTTTTTTTTTTTTAATGGTATAATTTTATTTATCAAAATAAGGGAATTCGAGTAATGAAATACTTTAATTTAAATTTAATTTTTCATGAAAATAAACTTCAACGGAAAATTCATTAAAATCGCCCCTAGTCCATTTGTTAAAGGGATACCTAAATGTCCCCAAATTTATTACCTTTTGTACCATGTCAGTTTAATTCGTTTAGCATCGATTTACAAGATTTTTTTTTTTTTAACAATGACATTTATCTTTTACATTATAGTATCTATGTCATAAAGCTAAGTCTAAATCTGCTTAGCCCTAAGATATGTTGATTTTATTTACTTATTTTTTTTAGTGCTAGAGACCTATTTCAGTCGGTACAGTTGTCGATTTTTTATAAGTCACTCTTAATTAGTGCTAGAGGCCTATTTCAGTCGGTTTATTGAATGGGGATTTATTGAATGAAGTCCCCCCAAGGCACAACTTTGACATGAGTCCCCCCCCAAGGTACACCTATTTCAGTCGATACAGCGTTGTCGAATTTTTATAATACACTCTTAATAGTGCTAAGGGCCTATTTCAGTCGGTTTATTGAATGGGGATTTATTGAATGAAGTCCCCCCAAGGCCCAACTTTGACATGAGTCCCCGCCCAGGCCCAACTTTGACATGAGTCCCCCCCAAGGTACCCCTATTTCAGTCGGTACAGCGTTGTCGAATTTTTATAATACACTCTTAATAGTGCTAAGGGCCTATTTCAGTCGGTTTATTCAATGGGGATTTATTGAATGAAGTCCCCCCAAGGCACAACTTTGACATGAGTCCCCCCCCAGGCCCAACTTTGACATGAGTCCCCCCCAAGGTACAACTTTGACATGAGTCCCCCCAAGGCCCAACTTTGACATGAGTCCCCCCCCCAGGCCCAACTTTGACATGAGTCCCCCCAAGGCCCAACTTTGACATGAGTCCCCCCAAGATACAACTTTGACATGAGTCCCCCCCCAAGGCACACCTTTGACATGAGTCCCTCCCAAGGCACACCTCCCCCTCATTGGGAAAAAGAGAAAAAACGTTGTTTTGCGGCTATAAGACAGTTTGGACTTCCAACGTTATTTGTTACAATATCTGCAGCTGAAACACATTGGTTTGATTTAATGAAAACTTTATCATGGAATTTAGATCGTCACGAATTAACTAAAGAAGAATTTGTCGATATTAACAAGTTTAGCAGTAGGCCTCTGGCACTAAATTAAAATCTGTCAATGTCAGATTTTCATGTTTTAAATAATGAAATAATGTCGTGTCTGTATATTTTTTTTTATTAACTTTTATTTTATTTGTTTAAAATCACGGATAAAAGTTTATTTCATTTTTCTGAGTACATTGTTATAATTGTGACGTCATATTTTCTGTTCAATGAAACTTTTTTTTTTTTTTAATCAGATTATTATATTGTTTAAAAACATGATTAAAATTTTATTATATTTTCAGTGACCTTTTTTTATTATCATTTGCACGTGACATAAGCATCAGATTATAAATTTTTGCAATGAAAGCTATAGAAAATGTCGGCTTCATCACATGAAAAATCACTTTTAAACTTGTAACTTTTAAGCAATTGAAGTTATCGAAAAAGTTTAAATACAAAAGTTGTTCTTTAGGGTAAGGCGATAATTCGCCTGATTTGAAGTATTTTCCTATTTTCAATATTAAAGAAATTATGGGCAAATGAAAATTTCCACCCCCCCCCCACCATTTCCACCCCCTTTGAGCAGGATACCCCATCTACGAACTCGACCGAGATTTTTACTGTCCTGACAACATATCCCGAGCTGGTTAAATTTAAATAAAAATTACTCCAGTTATCGTGTTCACAACTTAACATGGGAAAAAGCGTTATACATATATATATATACCTATATATATATATATATATATATAAACTTTTGAACGGAGGGTGGTTTTGGGTTCTAAGGATCATGATCTGTGAAGATATGAAAAATTTTTCCAAAAGTCGTGTCATGAGAACCATTGCAATAGGTAGATCTCCTATAAGGAATCTACCTAAAAGTGCATGTCTATGTAAAAGTTTGCAAAAGAAAAAAAACATAATTTTTGTCATATTTTTATTTTTAATATTTTTTCTTTTAAAGATATTGCAAAATCCATTGCTAATTCTTTTAACTAGGTTCTATTAAACATTAAAAAAAAAATTAATATCTGCAGAAGTTTAAACATTTTGAAGATCAGGAATTCATGAAAAAATATAAACTAAGAAAACGCATTTTAAAGATTTCAAATCTTGTAAAAAAAAAAAAGTATTATAATTCATTAGAATTGTTGCCTGAATACATATTTTATCAAACAAAACTTAACATAGTTCAATATATAAATGTTAAAAGGAAATGTAAACTTTTATAGGAAATATTCAATAGTGTCAAGTGAAAGGTACCAAGTCCCATTAAAAATAGATTTTTTATTTCCTTTTTTTTTTTTTTTAGGACAGAGATTAGTAGGACAAATATCCGTACATTAGTCTCAATCTACGGATAAAACGTTGTCGCCAGTTTTACGATGGGTAGACATTTATCGAAATCAAAAATTTATCGAAAATATAATTGAATAATTTTAAAGCAATGTTATAATTCGAAAAAAAAAACTAATAGTTCTCCGTACTAAACAAAATTCTGCTTTTGCCAAAATTTCATCAAAATCTTTTTTTTTTTTTTTTTTTTTTTGAAAGTAAAAGGAAAAAAAATTAATAATAATCAGTATCGAAAAAGTTGAAGAAGCCCCTTTTTAGACAAAAAGAAATAATTTATTTTAATTTTAAATTGTTGCCAAAAAAGTTTACAAGTTCATTTTAATTTTTTTTTTTTTAAGTGAAAAGAAATTCAGGCGTAAATATTCAAATTGGTATAAAACTCTGTGAAAAATCAAACTTGCAGGGTGAAATTGACGTCATTATAGCTCTATTTTTTTTTTTTTTTTTTTTTTATGAATTTGAATTAATCATTTTTTTTTTTCTGAAAAACATATTTTTGTTTCCTATCATTTAAAATAAAGAATTGAATAATACTCCTGAAATTAATAAATAAAACGAATTTGAAAATTTGAAACAGTTCGACATTTAAGAAATCAAGAATCCAGAAAGATACAATAAAAAGAATGATGCGGCACAAAACAAGGTACACTTTATAAAGAAAGGTATCCATTACTAACAATCAATAAACTATAACTGAACATTTATTCATGTATTTAAAATACTTTAACAATATTAATCAAAACATTAATGGTCAACACTATCAATATCTAAAACCAATATTAGGCATAGCAAAATAGATTATGCCAATTTAAATTCATTCTTGCATTAAATTCAAAACGGTGCACTGAAAACTACATTAAAATCAAATCGCAAATGAAATAAAGATACATATGTGTTGACTACTCAGACAGACGGTTATGAACAAAGTACTATTATGTGTGGTGTCGATGATATGCATTTTCCAATTTCAATTTTATTTAATTATTGATGTCAATATTCTGAGTCTCTCTCGCACTTCGAATGATGCTGTCGTTTCAAATTTCCTAATACATAAGCTTTTTTCCATAGTAAACTTAATATATTCATATTTACCCACGTATATCTGCGAATTTAACTTCAGTTCATCGACGAATTAACGCTTTAATTACATGGGGGAAATGCTTAAAATTTTATGTTGTTATAAAATTAACTAATTTTATCATTCTTAAGCTTGAATTAACGATAAATCGATTTTGGATATACCTATTGTAAAGCATGTGCATTTCATAAGAATAATTCTATGTATCATAGTATCATACCAAAAAATATCTATATGTACTGGCTGTATTTTTTTTTACTTGCTTTTTACTTCTTATACAATAGATTAATCTGTCATTAATAATTTCCTTTTTTTTAAATTGAATTTTAAAAAACTTTTATTTTGTTATAATACATTTTAAAGGTACAGTTGACTGTCAAAACAAACATTTTTATTTATCAATAAAATTTTCCAACCAATTTAACAATAACTTCTAATTTAAATAAATAATTATCTACAAAGTTTCATGTATATTCTTTAATAGTATTTTAAATAAAGTTCAAATTTTAAATATTAGCATGTTTCAAAATGTTCTAGGCAAAAAGTGTTTTAACATAGACTCACATTACTCTTCTATAATATGTTTCTTATACATAAAAATAAAACATACTATCAATTTTTATCATATTATATTTGACAAGTATAAAAATATGATTAAACTTGATTTTTATTTATTTTTGCTAATAAAAATTTATGATAATTCAAAATTTTATACTTTAAAGACCTGAAAAAAAAAATCATTTCTTCTAACAACTGTTTGTGCATATACAAAAAAGATATGTAGAAAATTTCAATAAATTTTAAAAATAATGAATTCCGTATAGAGCGTTTCAAATGCTGAGAACATTAAAAATTTCAGTTCTGAGAAAAACAACTTTATATGTATCTAATAACAGTAGGTCCTAATAACTGTTTACTGAAACAATTTCAATTATGAGTAAAGCATATAATGTTACTTATATCTCATATAACATTACACTATGATTATAATAAATATGAAAAGTAGACTATATTGTGCATTTTGAAGAATTTCAGTATTTGCTGTGCCCTCAAAAGTTTAACATGTAACTTTGTTTTAAAACTTCAAAAAAACTTCTAAACATTGATTTTAAATTTTTTAAATAGCATATTAATATGCAATAAATAATTTCTCTTTTTAAGTGGAGTTTTATAATGTTTATCTATGTTAATTTTTTTAAAACACAAACTTTTTTTTTTAACATAAATAGATGAAATGGATAATATTCCTGTAATTTAAGAAAAAAAATAATTTCGTTAAAGCAAACAATTAGATATCCAACCAAATAAAAATACAAAAACCGTACTTTAAAAGAGTGGTACTAAAGGAAATACAGTACGCCTTATAAAAAAAATACATCTTACTAGTTATAAATACAGTGTAATCATACTCTATAATATTTCTTAAATTTATCAATAAAATAATTTAGAGAACCCAAACAGATATTTAAACAAACGAAAATACATAAAAGTAACTGTATGTAAAGAGATTTTATAACAAAAAATATGGTACGTCTTCTGAAAAAAGACACTCTTCATTGGTAATCATAAGTTATAATCGTACATTTATTCATGTATTTTAGATATTTCAGAAAAGAAAATCAAATTAGTAGTTATTTACGCTACCAGAATCTAAAAACTTGCGCATATCGAAATATATTACGTCAATTTAATTCCATTCTTGTATTAAATTCAAAATTATGTATTGAAAAATGTATTCGATCTAAATTGCAAATCAAATGAAGATACATATGTGTTAGCTACTCAGACAGACGTTTATGAACAAAGCACTATAATGCGTAGTGTCGAGGATATGAAAATTACAGTTTCGATTCTATTATAATAAATTTCAATATATTTCAATTCTATCATATACTATATTATTAATATTCTCAGTCTTTCACGCAGATACGTATAATGATGCTGCCACTTCAAATTTCATAATGCATAAGCTTTTCAATAGAAAAGTAAATATATTCATATTTATCCACGTATACATGACAATTTCGCTTCAGTCCATGGATGAATTAACGCTTTAATTACATTGACAATGTTCTTAAACTTTAATGTTATTATGAAATTAACTAATTTTATTATTCTTAAGCTTAATTCAAAAATAAATAAATTTCGGATATATCTTTATAAAATCTCGTTTATTTAATTAAAAATAATTTTTTATATCACAGTATCATATTAGAAAATATTCATATGTCCACGCTATATGTGTATTACTTTTAACTTTTTGCACAACAGATTAATATATCACTAATAATATCCTTTTTTAAGTGGAATTTTACAAATTTATGTCATCTTATTATAAGTTTTAGAAGATCAACTTTAATTTAAAATATTAAAACAACTTCTTAATATTGATTTTAACTTTTTATACAGCATATTAATATACAACTAATAATTTCCAAGTGGAGAATCCTTATTGATTATATAGTAAAAGATCAATACCGCTTATCCTGAATTAAATATAAAAATATCAACAGCTTTTTATATGGTTTAAATAAAAATAGTTGACCTGGAAATTATTTTTCAAAGATAAGATCAAATGAATTTAGAGTATCCAAACAACTAAATATTCAAGCAACCAAAAATACAGAAATATATTAAAAAAGAATATTATGACAGAAGGTATGCCTTATAAATAACGATACACTTTATTAATAATAAATAAACTGTAGTCATACATTACAATATTCTTTAAAGCTATATATATAATATGAATTTCGAGAACTCAAAAATTAGATATTCAAGCAAGTAAAAATACAGAAAGATATTATAAGAAGAACGGTACGAAAGAAAATAAATTAGGCCTTTAAAAAAAATACCTTACTAATAATAATCTATAGAATGCAATTATACATTTATTTATGTATTTTTAGATATTGAAAAAAAAATGTTACTGATTTACACTACGAATATCTAAAAACTTGCGTATATCAAAATATATTATGTCAATCTAAACTCACTCTTGCATTAAATTCAAAATTATCCATTAAAAGCTGCAATCAAATCATAATGTAAATGAAATGAAGACACATATGTGCTGACTATTCAGGCAGACGTATATGAACAAAATACTATTATGTGTAGTGTCGATGATATGATGAATATTACAATTTCAAATCTATGATTAATGCCAATATTTAGAGTCTTTCATTCACTTTGAATGATGTGGTCATTTTAATTTTCATAATACATAGTATCTTCTATGTCAAACTAAATATATTAATATTTTCCCTGTATATGCGAAAGTCGCTCTACTTCATAGATGAAACAACACGCTAATTATAATACATGGAGGGGGGGGGGGGTCCCTTACACTTTTATGTTGTTATAAAAATTTCAAAATTTAAGCTTCAACTAATATTAAATCCATTTCTGGAAATATCTGCATGAAAGAATATTTCATCAAGAATTATTGTTTATATCAGAGTATAATATTAGAAAATATTGATATTACCGCACTATTTTTTTTTTTTAATCATCTTAACATTTTATACAGCATATTAAAATATCATCGATAAATTTCTATTTTAAGTGGAATTTTACAAATGCTTTCCCTGTTATAAGTTTCAAAAGCCTAACAATTTTTTTCAAATGGTTTGACTTTTATAAATTCAGTTAGATAATATTTTATAATTTTATTGTCCAAATGAATATAGAGAACTCAAACAATTATGCACTTAAGTAAAAATACCGTTATATTTCTTTGAATAATGATGAATAATTCTTTGAAAAAATGAAGCCGAATATCTAATAATTACATTTTACTCAATACGTACTACCACCTATGAAAATGACGTAAATAGTCTTGAAAATACATTCCTTTAAAAATATATATCTAGAAACAAGCGGATTATATTCGTTAAATCTATGAATAAATTATTTAAAAAATTCTAAATAATAAGATATTTTAGCAAACAAAAGAGAGAAAGATGCCATTATGCACGACAGAAAATAAGTTACTCCTTATGAGAGAACATACATCTAACCAAAAATAAATAAATAAATAAAAATTGTAAGCATATATTTATTCACATATTTTAAATATTTAAACAAAATTAATCAAAGCATTATACCATCAATATCTAAAATATTTATGCTAATTTTAACTTGTTCTTGCATTCAATGCAAAATTATGCATTGAAAACTGAAATCATATTAAATTACAAATCAAATGAAGATATATTATATGTTTATGAACAAAGTATGTGTAGTGTCGATGATATTACAATTTCAAATCTATTATTAATGACAATATTCTGAATCGTTCACGCACATATAATGATGTTGTCACTTCAAATTTCATAATATATAAGCTTTTCTATAGCAAACTAAATATATTCATATTTATTCTGTATATATGTGAATTTCGCTTTAATTCATGGATGAATTAATCCTTTAATTACATGGGAAATGTGTTTAAACTTTTATGTTATTACTAGCAAAGCTCCGGTTCGGGAACGAACCGAATTCCGAACGCGGGAAAAATTTCAAAATCAAACTGGAAATGTACAAAACTCGTCCTGATGCTGCCTGCGTGCCAATAGATCAAAGTTTGTTAACGAAACATTCTTTAATTCATGAAATCAATGAAGGTAGTGAAACAACGAAGGCATTTCTCGCTTTGCTGGTCACTATATTTAAAGGAAACTCTTTTCTATATCGCTTTACAAACAAAAATAAAATTTAAAGAAATCATGAAATTGTTTTAAAGCCCGCTTTGGTTTCCCGTTGGTTTATGTTATTATTTTTTTGTTTGTTTCTTTTTCTTTTTTTTTTTTTCCCCTTTCTTTCCCATATTTACTGAATTCGATTCTTTGTTTTACAATATCACGTGATTGAGCAGACGACTATTTTATTTATTTAACGTTCATTTATATTTCCACTAATTTTTGGAACTCTCGTGCAACTTTATCTAACTTGATTTTTTACTCCATTTTCAATTTTAATTTTTTCATGTGCATGAGTAAAATATTTTATAATTTTGTTATTTTTCGCGTGAAAGCATATTTCATTTTATGTTTCATTTAACTTATAGATCTGACAATTAGATTTTTTTTAATTAATTAAAGTATGAAAAGCTGCTGACAATTTTTTAAATTAACCAAAGTATGAAAAGCTGGTGGCAACAACACACAGACAAACGGAAGAAAATCTCTCATAACCAATCAACTTGCGTCCAGCCACGGACTTACAGGAAAAACTCTCTTAGCCATTTATATATAGAGAGATGTAATTTTCAAATTTTAACATTCTTAACCCTGAATTAAAATTAAATTTATTACCGTAAATATATTTAGAAAAGAATATTCATTTGATTAAGAATAATAGTGTTGAATTGGAGTATATTTCTGAAAGCTGTGAATTCAAGCTATTTAAAAATATAAAAAACATTATAAAAGAAAAATGCAACATAAAATATCGTACGCTTTATTTAAAAAAAATTAATTTAAATTAAAAAAAAATTAAATTAAAAATTAAAAACAAATTCACCTTTCAATTAATAAGTAAAGTGTAATCATACTCCATATATTTCCTTAAGGCTTTGAATAAAATGAATTAACCTTATTCATATGATTAGTTCATAATGATATTATGATTTCATTCATAACCCAAAAATTAGATAGTGAATGAAACGAAAAAAAAAAAAAACAATATTGCAGCAGAATGGTGTGATAGAAAATACGGCAAGTTTTATTAAGAAAAATACACATTACTAAAAATTAATAAAATGTAATCATTCATTTATACACGTATTTTAGATATTTCAACAAAATTAATCAAATTAATAGTGATTTAGAACACCTATATCTAAAAGTTTACGCAATTCAAAATGTATTATGACATTTTTAACTCAGTCTTCCATTAAGTTTAAAATTATGTATTGAAAAACTGCAATCAAATCAAATTGTGAATTAAAAGATACATATATGTTGACTATTCTGATAGACGTTTATTAATAAAATACTATTACATGTAGTGCCGATGATATATGAATATTACAATTTCAAATATATTATTAATGCCAATATTTTGAGTCCTTTCCGCTCTCTAAATGATTCTGTTGTATCAAATTCCATAATATATAAGCTTTTCTGTAGCAATATATATTAATATTTACCCACCTATATACGATTTTCGCATTAGTTCATGGATGAATCAACATTCTAATCACATGGGGAAAACTGTCAAACTTTCATATTGTTATTTTATTTTCAAATATTAACATTCTAAAGTTTAAATTAAAACTAAATAAATTCCGGAAATATCCTTAGAGAAACCTATTTGCGTGGTTATTTACTAAGATTTGTGAGATGATAAGGGGTTTTTCACAAAAAAAAAGCATTTGTGCAAAATGGTTAAAATAATTGGATCTTCAAATTAATTACGCGGCATGTGAAAAACCCCTTATGAAATTTCAACGCTTGAAAAATACCTAAAATCCAGCTCGTTCTCTTACAGTCGGTAACAAAAGTATCCGAACACTAGCAAAAATTCCTGTAGAAAAATGTAGAGTTAATTCTGTTTTGTTAAATAAATCTTTGTCGAATCATGTTCTTACACTAAGAACATGATTCGACAAGGATTTATTCACTTTTGTTACCGACTTTTGTACGTATAATTTACTTAACTTTTATTGTATTCGAATGAACTTTTGACAGAAGTTACCCAATACATCTAACTTTCAACCTATGTAATAAAAAAATTTCTATCTTTCACACATGCGCAGTGAAAACATTTTTGCTAAAAATGCTCATATTTCATGAGATAGTTAAGATATTTGTATTCCGATTGCAGTATATTGTTCCAAAAAAAATTATTTTTCGATTTATCTGAAAGTGGAAGTAATTTTCATTTAAAACTTTATATACTATAAATAAAAAACATGCTGATTTTTTTGGGGCTTTAAAATAAAAGCTTATATCTCCGTTATTTAATATGCCACCGTCGCATAAATTCATCCTCAAATTGAACAAGATCTGTATTAACATATCCTAAAGTTGCAGTTTATTTCGTTCACTTAACGATACAGGGTGATCACAAACATTATTAATTTTGCTAAATTTGGTACCGGCCCCCTAAATGTTGTCTTAAACCAATCTTCACTGAAAAACATGAGGAAGACTCAGTTCTCTAAACACTCAGTGTTTGAAAGCATTTCATCGAGTGATAAGTTTTCAAATTAAAAAAAAAAAAAAAAAAAAAAAATCACAATTTGCAAATTTTGCAAAAACTTTTGAGCAGAAGTGTAACTCCTTATCCCTTTAACGTTCACTACTTAATTTATTTTAAAAATTACTAAACTAATTTTAAAAATGGCTTTGAGACACATAGCTGATCATAAATATTTAAAAAATAAAAAAATAGCATTGTTCCTTTTCGAGAAATTTTCGGTTTGAAACATCTGTAAGTAAACCTTATTAAATTCAAATAATATTTAATTTAATGTATAAATCACTTTATAAGTAAACATTATCGACAGCAAAAACTCGTAAAAGCTGCATAGATCCCAACATTTCAATTTATTCCGGAGCATTTTAACCCTTTGCGGCGCAAGGTACTTCGGATCATTTAAATTATACTGCCACCAGAATTTACGAACATAATTAATATAGAAGAAATTTTAAATATTCAAGTTAAAAAAGGGCCTTTTCTGCTTTGTTATAAATGTAAAAATTTTGCTAAAAATTTTCCGGGATGAATTTTTGCACTTGAGAATTAAAATTTGGTGTTCCATCAGCGGGAACACTGCGACTGAAAGGGTTAATGCAAGAACATCACTAGGTTTAAACATTTATTTTTGACTTATATTTAATAGAAATTCGTCACAAAAATATGACAATAATTATTTTTCAAAAAGAGTTGTGTGTCTTTGACTCTGTGTAAATTGGGATTTTATACATCATATCTTCTAATAATATTCATTTCCTAATTCAGTCACACAATTTCTGCCGTAAATTAGCCAATGATATCGAAAAAAAGCACTGGTTTTAGTGTGCCCTGGATTAATCAGAACCAGGGCTATTTACAGACAGAGATACCTTGAATTCCAATCATTGTTACAGCCCTTTTGGTGAAACGTGAAAAATGAAAGAGAAAGAAGTTGACGCTAGAAACTGCAGATAAAATGAGATGTAATATACATACATAAATATCTAAATCTCATTTGACACCTTAAATGCTTGCGACATCAATGCCTTGTGAAATTAATTAATCTTTTCTATTACTTTCTCATTGATTTGTTAGCTTTTGCTTTTATATTAACTCTTCTGAGAATTTTCAAATCCTACAAAAGTAAATATGACTGAATTACAATTTCAGACTTAAATAAAAATAAGTAAGCATTTTAACTCAATATAATACTCTCTTTTATTCTCATGACAAATCTCTTTTGAATCGTACTTTGAATAAATTACAAAGTTGATTGAGAACATACAGATGAAAATTTTAATCGGTTTATTTAAATTCATGGTTATAGACTTTAAATAAATAAATAAGTATCTTTTAGAGCACGTATCGTATACTTGTACTTTGAAATTATTAATGTAAACTTAGTTTATAGAAAGAAAGATTGGTGCATATCAAATATATTTTAAAACCGCTCAAATTACATTTTAAATTTGTAAGTATCGTCTAAAAGTCTATTTAAAATTCATAATTTAATAAATTTGTACATTTTATGTTAATCAAAAAATAAGCTACAATGGTATTGCTTTATAAAAATTAATGTTTAAATCTAAATAAATTAAATAGTCTACTTTAAATAAAATTTTCTTTGATAAATGTGTTTGTTCATTTATTAATGTTAAGCATTTCATATTTTCATATTTAAATTAATAAAAGAAAAAAATTCCTTTTTTTTTTTTTTTTTTTTTTTTTTTTTTTTTTTCTCGCTTCAGCAGTTAACAAACTATTGTTATGAAATAAAATAAACAGAGTTGAGACAAAATTATAGATTTTCTAATTAGTTTTTTTTTTTTTTTTTCTTACAATTTAGAAAATTAAACATATTCATAGCCATATTAATATAGCCTTTGTACAAATTATGAACAGTCTTATTTTCACAGAACTTGTTAATTAAATAAATTTGAAAAAAGTTAGTGGTTGATTTGAAATGCATCGAAAGGTCATAAAAATAAACATGAGTTCCTATGTTTAATTTATTTACTCATTATCATCGTGCTACAATGATTAAATATTCAAGATTTTATTTAAATCATGTAATGATTAAAATTATTCAAATATATAAAAGTTTGATATTATAAAGCAAAGCAAATAAAAAATAACAATTTATTATTATTATTTTTTTTAATAAACTAATATAATAAGTCTGATTTTTATTCTATAAAATATTCATTAGTTGAATTATTACTTTTTTACATTATTGATCTTTTGATTTTAATTGCATTACTTATTCTCATTAGTTAATAGGAGGCCTGAATCTATTTTATTACTTAAGAATCTCTGTGATACGCCTTTCAGCTATTTTGACAAATGGAATACCATTACATAGATTTTTTTGTCTATTTATTAAGACTGTCGTTATAGCTACACATGATAATAAACTCCGTAAAAACCTATCCTAATTGGTCTTAAACTTTCCTAATAATCTCTGGTTTTTTTAGATTTTATGGAGCAATAGTAAATATGAATTTCGATAAATGACCTAATGTGAGATGGGGATTATTCCTCAACATGTCTTGCGTAAAGGTAGAACACATGGACCAGAAAGGAAATTGCATAAAATGTGCTCAACCAGAGCATAATAAATTTCAATTGATTAAATAAGTAACTGTTTAAGGATAGAGTTTGATACGTTCTGGTTCTGGCCTCGAACCTAGTGACATGCAAATACTGAGTCTTCAAGCTGTTTCTGGGTATCTTCTGATTGCACTGTAAAAGATAGGTTTTAAAAATAAGTATATATTGTCTCAAAATAGCCCCGAAACAATATATACTTAAATTTGAAAACCCATGTACTCATTTTTTAGTATAATGACATGCTCAAAAATGGGGTTGACCAATAAGAATCCCAATATCCCCGTTTGATACGTCAATGTACTCAAAAATGAGTACATGGGTTTTCAAATTTAAGTATATATTGTTTCGGAGCTATTTTGAGACAATATACACTTATTTTTAAGAACCTATATTTTACAGTGTGTATTCACCAATAACTTCAACTCCCGGTTGAACACGAAAACTTTAAAAGCGTATGAAATCAGGGTTGAACTTTTTAGCAAAATCTGATGCGTTTCATCTGCCATCTAGCGGCATTGTTATTTTCAGATTTTTTTAGCGGAAAATAACCAATCAAAAATGCTTTTTAAATTTTTGCGTTGAACCAGGAGTTGAAGTTAATGGCGAATAAAGCCATTAGATACGCTGGCTCAGAGCTCGCACCCAGTGACATACGAAAATCGAGTCTTCAAGCTGTGATGTGATCGTCAACGAAACGATCTTTATCAAATTTTCGTCCGGTTATCTGTTAGATCATTTTGGGCTCTGTGACCCTAACTGGGAATCTGAGCCCTTGCTAATAAAAAATAAACAGAAATTGAGATCTTTTATGTAATAATAATCAAACAATCAATCAAGGCATAACATTTATAAATTCAAAAGAGAAGTAAACTGAAAACGGATGGTAAACATTCTGGAAAAATTACCGACAATAGCGTGTTTCTCATTATACAAAATACTTAATAAATAGCGAGCCAACATTCGTGAAAAAACACCAAATTCTCAAATATGTATGATCTCAATTCCCATATCACTAATTCTTATCACTGTTGGGACATCAGTTCCACAGTCCATTACCTCAAGATGTGAGCAATACTGCAGAATCTGAAGACAGTTTAAAATTTTTAAAAGAATAGATAGATATACAGTATCAGCACAGAATCATATGCCGTAAAATTACTAACATTGTGCCTAGAAATGACATAGAACTTATAGTGTTTATTCTGCTTGTGATGAATAATTTTTTATTTTATTTCAAAAGCAAAACTGAATAAACAATTACAGTCTATGTTCTAAACATTAATGAGAGTGGGTAAAGAATAAACAATTGTCAAATCAGTACTTCGGTTTTCACAAAAGGAAAGGTTAAATCTTTTGTTATGAGAAAAGATGAAATTCTCTTATAGGCTACCTGACAACAATTAACTGAAACCTGCAGGAAAGTTAGTTCTGTTGTTCTTTGTCATCACCTAAAGGAAAATTTGTACTTGTATTGTCGAAAGTCTGGAAGAAGCTCATAATAGTAAGACTGGCATACTGTACACATTATGGTCTCGGAGGAGAACCAAATCAACCTATTCAAGCCATTTTTTATCAATAGTATAAAACTAATTTAGTAATTTATTATCATCGTATAAATCATTACTAATGTAAAAATCTAATTCTAATTAGAAATATTTTTCTATTCATTATTGTATAGCTTTTTCCAAATAACAATTTTTAACGCATTTACTTAATAAAAAGCTCATATTTATTCTTTTTATAAATATTTGTATTCAGTTTAAAAAAGCTGTGTTAATATCTTTAATTTCTCTTACGTTAATGAAACTTCATAACTGTTTTTATTTATTTGGGCATGCTCAAAATATTGCATTAATTTCTAATGGTACAGTTTCTTTTAATTAATTACGACATATTTTAATCGATTTTCCTGAGTCTTATTAAACAACTCTATGATGTATAATTATATTAATATGTAGATATTTTATCAGAAAATACATAATTAAAAAAGTATTTTTTAAATTTCTATAAGCTACTCCTAATTAGAAGCATCTATCATGATATAAAAATTAAAGAATCTTTGTTTATTAATGGTGCAATTAAGTTATTTCATTTAAGGAGAAGAATATTTACTTTCTTCATTTTTCATTCTCCTTAAACCATAAAGCAATATTTCTATTTGCGTGTATTTTACATATATATATATATATATATATATAAACTTTGTGGAATTCTTATGGAATACTTCGTATGAGTTTACTCGTTATTAGTTATCGTTAATAAAAGATCTACAGAATTTTCCGTCTTAGTCTTAAATATTCTAAATATAAATCAAAACATATATGAAATTTGTCAAACTAAAATATATAATATGTGATAGAAAACATTGTTTGCATATTCCAATAATTCTTTCCAAATAAAAGTGCTAAAGTACTTTAAAAAAGATTTATTAATTGTCTATTTGCAAAATAATAGACAATTAATAAATCGACAATTAATAAATCGACATTTAATAAATAATTAATAAATAGACATATAATAATTTTTACATTTATTAATTATCTGCTAGCAATTTCCATTTTTTTAATTAAATCTTTCATTTGTTTGTTTAGTTAGATATATGAATGCCTTTCATAGAAAAGTCCTCTATATTTTATTTTAAAAATATATTTCTTTAATAGAATATGTATGATATTTATTTTAGTTCTTGTTCTGATAGTTTAATAATGGACACTATCTGATAGAAAAAGTGCAAACTATATCTTAAAATAACTGCAGGTGATATCAAGCAGAAGATTTAGTTGGATATTTTTAAATAATTTGAATGTTATTAAAAATGTATTTAATGAAAATTAAATTCTGTGAATTAACTTTCTGAATCTTGATTTAACATTTCATATTAGATTTATATATATATATATATATATATGTGTGTGTGTGTGTGTGTGTAAAAGTTTCAAAAATTCTTTCTTTTTTAATATATAAAAAAAAATTATGTATGGGAGAAATATATGTGTATATATATATATATATATATATATATATATATATTTCCCATACATAACATTTATATATATATATATATATATATATATATATATATATATATATATATATAATATCCAAATGCCTAAAAATATGTAACTTCTTAATATCATAATAATAATGATGATGATGCCATAAATATTCATGGTATATTTCTTAAAAAATAATAATAATATTTAATTAAAACAAATCTACAAATGTCGTAACGTTATTTGTTTTTTATTTATTTATTTATACGACACCGTAATTAAAGTAAATTAACACTGAATATTTAGCTCTTCTTTTAATTTCTTATTTGCAATCTTACGTCTGTTTAAAAAGAATAATTCGATTCATAATTTGATAATTTAGTAATCGAATGACTATCATTCTAAAGAGAAAAGGTGTAGATGGCACTCATCATTGATCGTTAAATTAAGTATTTTACATACTATGTATTTATTTGTAAATAGAAGTTTTTGGGAAATCTATTCTTTTCCCAAAAATATAAATGTAAACGTGAATTGTTTATATTAACATACCAATAAATTATTCATTGAATAAAGAGATTTCTTCTAAATAAGAAATCTAATTAATAAATTTACTTTTTCATATAAATTCATCTTTTCGGGTTCAGTGAATAATAATAATAATGAACATATTTGATAGCTTAAATATTTTCTTTTGCCCTAGATGCTATTAATACTTTTTACGCATTATGCATGTATTAATTGCAAAATAACACATAAAAAGAAACTATGTGATAAATTCTTATATGATTAGCTATTTTTTTTTACTTTCCAAACATACTATGTAAGAAAAATATTGTAATTATAATTTGCGAATTCGTTTCTTTCTCTCGCATAGTACAAAAATTAAGGGTACTTAGAATGTTTCAAATTTATCCTCTTGACTGTCATGTCGTCTGGTTAAACATCTCTAACTTTGGTCTCCTCGACACAAACTCCTCTGCAAAGATCACGATTTTTCGTAATGCGTGTATGAGTGTGTATGTGTATATGTATGTATGCGCGTGAACACGATAGTGTCTAAACACTTTGTCCGAATGAGCTAAAAGTTGGTATTGTGTTATGGGTCACCGTAGCGCAAAATGTATAAATTTTGACGAATGTATTTCTACTTTTTTTTTACAGAGACTAGGGCTGTGCCGATTAGTCAATTAATCGGTTCGGTTAATCGATCAATGCTTAGTCCCGATCAATTTTTTTTAGTCGAGTTAATCGGATCGATTAATTCGATTAAAAATTTTCAAAATCCGATTAAAATTTTCAAACTAAAGTAAAAATATTGTTCTGCCTACAAAATATTTTTTCACATATTTTGCTAACAAACATTCTAAGAAACATCCATCAAATAATGAAAAAGCAAAAAAAAATAAAATAAAATAAAATAAAATAAATAAAAATAAAAATAAAACCTCTCAAAAGAAGTTGTTGCACTTTTGTTGATAGAGAAAAGAGGGGGGACAGTTATTAAACTAAATGCCGCTTCATGTGCATGCTGGAGCAACACCACCTGTCTGCAGCCTTCTACAGAAAGTGTTGGCCTGGGTAATAGTATTCTCAGAAACAAGAAGCTTTCAAAAAATATAAATGCTAAAGATTAAAAAAAAAAAAAAAAAAAAAAGGGATTGAGATTTTCACTATCCCTCTGATGGGGGAAATGTCAACAGAGTTTCACAATATCTTCAAGCGTTTATTGTCTGTTCAGAATTGCTGATAGTAACTATTGAAGTAGAAACAGAAAATAACATTCTGTGTTCTAGTCCGAAGTGACAAAGAAGAACTAAAATATAAGAATTTGAGATTTTTATGATAATGATATGGAATTTTGAGAATTCATTTAAAAATAGTGGCAAGCGAGATGGACAAGGCCTGCAAATATAAAACTGAAATATGTGTAAATTCATTTAATGTTTCTTTCAAAATGAATCGAAAAATTAATTTATTTAAAATAAATAAATAAATAAATAAATAAAATTGAATGAGTGAAAATACTTATATAAAATTAACACTTAAAGTCACCAATTATTACTCTGAAAATTGATTTAAATTTCAGTTATGAAACAGATATAATTAATTAGACAAAAATTTTTGAAAAAAAAAAAAATTAGTCAAACTTATGAATAATATAGATATACACAATATGAGAGTTTTATTCATCATTGAAATAAAATTATATAAAGGAAAGTGAAAACCAATTAAAAATCCGATTAATCGACCGATTAATCGATTAATGAACTACGAATAACCCAGTTAAAACTCTTAATCGATTCCCACCCCTAACAGAGACACGACACAAAAATCTTTATCATTATAGCCCATGAGCTGAAATTAACCCATTCATGGTCACGCCATTTTTTTTTTTTTTTTTTTTTCGTTTCGAAGCCATTTTAGTGGGATGTGTTTTAAATATTTTTAAGT
Organism: Salticus scenicus; assembly: GCA_963930645.1. Lineage (NCBI taxonomy): Eukaryota > Metazoa > Arthropoda > Arachnida > Araneae > Salticidae > Salticus > Salticus scenicus. The sequence continues at coordinate 45,287,528 of OZ005648.1, read as the reverse complement.
CATTAAGTACTAATAATATTACAAATTTATCAGGAATACTGAGAAAATGGTTGTTTCCTATTTAGCAAATTCGTAGCAATAAATGAATGATTCAGAAGTAAAAAAAACTCTGACCATGAAAGGGAATTAAAATGTGATAGCGTCTAAATGCCTCTTCCGACTACGTTGAAATTTTATATACATGCTATAGTTCACTACCGCACGAATAGTATACGTTTTGGCGAAGGGAACACAACGAAAAATTCTTTATCACTTTCAACTATGGGCTCAAATTATTTGAAGCGTAATAGAATTAAGCCTTATTCGGTTGAGGTGATTGATTTCAGATTTTTTTTTTTTTTTTTTTTTTTTTTTTTTTTTTTTTAACTTTAATTTATTTAAACAATCGTTAATTACTTAATATTCAGAAAGTCGAGTTGAGTCACACCAGATTTTTGTATATTATATAGTATATTCTTTCTTTTCTACAAAAGATTTCTTCAAAAGAGAGATTACATTTTTACCTAATAAAAACTTCATAAGTCATTAGAATCAACAAAATTTTTTAATTTTACTTTTGGAACAGAATATTTTATCAATAATAGTTAGTCATTATTCTCGGAAAAGACAAAATTTCGAGATTTTCGTTGCACCATTTGTATTAATAATATGTTATCTTATTAACTTAATTGGTTAAACATTAACATGCTAAATTAACAAACAAGGTTTTATACTTGTCTTGATTATTTTTTGCATTTATATGGAAATATTCGACCTTCCCTTCCAAACAAATCGTAGATTACATTTAGTTATAGTTATACCATAGCCTCCTAAATTAGATGCCTTCCGCGTGGCTCGAAAACTTGGCAACAGTTTAAGCGGTAGACAGCACCACCTGATACAGATCGCACGACTTTTTTATTCAACGCCACCAAAAATTTTTAAAAGTGGGATTTGATAAACATAAAAGGCGAATAGAATCGAAGAAACGTCGATTATATATATCATATATCACGTCTTAAAATTATTGGTGACAGTTGAATAACAAAGTCGCGCCATCTGTACCAGGTGGAGCTGTCTACCACTTGAACTGTAGCCAAGTTTCCGAGCCACGCGGAAGGCGTCTAGTTTAGGAGGCTATTATTATACAATCATAATTTTATATTATGTATAATGCATAAAATATGCAGTTTCTTTGAATGATATATTTTATCTACAGACGTGCGTCATTATTTGTGAAATAATGACGCACGTCTAACGCTTCAAACACGTTAAGTTTACAGATTTTTAAATCATACAGATTGTGACAATGAGATAGATATCAAGCGTGTTAGCTAAGTAAACGGTGTATTGGTACAGTAAGCTAAGAATCTAGATTTCAATCGATTTCTGGTTACTTTTTAGAAATTGTTGGAAATATTATAAGACCTTTCTTTTCTCATTTTTTTTTTTTTTTTGTTGTTGTTGTTGTTGTTTTGTTTTGTTTTGTTTTGTTTTATGAAATTTCCAGTTTTTGCTGTATAAATGGCAGCTTCCACACTGTTAAAAAAACGCAACTTTAATGCTAGAAATTCTCTGTTATTTGAGAAAAAAGTCGTAAATTACGGAAAAATTACGTCGACAAAACGTATTTTTCTGTAATTACAGAGAATTTCTGGCAGCAAAGTTGCATTTTTTTAACAGTATGCTTAAAGATTTCTCAAAATTGCTTGATCATTCCACTATACACTTCTATTTTTTAGGAAACAGATATACGAAAGTACAAGTGTACTTATTAGCAGTCATCGTACGCTATATAAGTGCGATTCAATACTTTAATAGATAAATTAATATAGTTTTCATTTATTAAACATATGAATAAAGTGGTAAACCCGCTTAAAAATATTACGTTCCGTTTATTTAATTTAAAATGTTTTTCAATAAGACACATTTTTTGAAAAAGACATAGTAAAATACAAGTTAAAAACTTGTAAAAACATAAATGTTTCGTAATATTGTTCTAGCACCTCATAAATATCTACATAACATTTACAAAGCCACAAATTAAAACTGTATAAACAATAAGTTCAAACCAGGAATGCATATTTGAATAGCACAGCGCCTCCATCACTGTTTAGAGCGGTTTGAACTTTTGTTATGCATTCTACCAAAACAAATACGGGAATAGTAGACCATTTTTTAACGAATATCACCGTTTTTATGCGCAGTTTTGTGTTCTTTGGTGTGTATATCAGTATAACGTCCTGTCTCTCGAATATAGGTACCTTCACAATTCGTACAAGGAGTACATTATGCAATACTGGTACGTTTAAGCGCGGGGAGGGGGGTGATAATAGATTTAAATATACAAACAAGTTTACGAATTTAATTTGGAGGTTAATAATTTAATAAAAATGCTTAAATAGGAATTAATAATAAATTTATAAACTTTCTACAGTTACTTTCTATTCGCCTATGGTTTCCAAAACGCCACTTTGCTTGAACTCGGTTTGATAAATATTTTAGTCGGTTACATTTAAGCAATAGCTGAATCGATTGCAAGTAATCTTTTACTTTCTGAATATCAGTTGAAAATTTCAGTTCAAAATTATAACAACAAGCGCTATTAAAAATTCAAAAATGTAACATGTTTTTTAAAGGTATACTAAATTTTTGTCAAAATTGACCTGATTTTTTTTTTTTTTTTTTTTTTTTTTTTAATAGAAATTGCTTGTTATATTTTTAATTTCATTCTATGGTTATCATTACTATGTGACAAAATGGGACATGCTTCTGTCTATTTAATAACTTTATTATCGACACGTATACAAAAACTATTTTTATTAAAAAAAAAAAAAAAAAAAGTCCTTTAAAAGCTTTCTAGATTGATTAGGTTATTAGACATTATTAGGTTATTTGAATCGCATATCGAAATTATTTTATTTATATATTTTATAGATTAACTTCCAACATTCTTACAGCTTTTACCAATTTAGTCGTTTTTGTTGCAATCCAATGTCTACATTTTTATTAATGGATATGAATTCTTTTTACCGTGAATAATTCGCGTATAAAGCAAATTATTCATGCTTAGTTGCTTTAAACGGATTTTTTTTTCTCTTTAGAAATTAACGTACACGATTGTATATGTATACAGAGTAATAAAATAAAGCAAATAAATAAATAAATAAATTGACAATCCATCTTCTTTTAACTATAAACAAAATAATTCATCTTTACCTCAATTTAAACAATTTTATTGTTACTTGTATATTTTATTCAAAAACAAATAACAAAAAATGTAGTAAAGTGAATCCCACCCGAATTAATTAAAATCAAAATCTGGTAAATCCTCTCATTAAATAATTTAGATGCAATTATTAATTATTAATAGTCAGCATTTATATTATTGCTAAAAATGAAATTAATTATCATGAAGACTTTTTGATTCATGCTTTTTTGGGAAATCATGAAGTATTCTGGAATGAAATCTTATTTTCATTCCAGTAAAATTGAAAATATGATTACACCAGTTTAAATAGGGATGCAGTACATAAAATATTACAGAATTATATTGATGTATCTTTTTTACGTCCTATTATAATTAAATGTATATTTAGTGCACATCAATCCAAATTTTATTTACAGAACAGGCTTTTACGTAAACTATGCTATACATATTCTGTTTACTGTATTATACTGTTTATTGTATATAATTTAACAAAATATTTAAATTTTAAGAAATTCATTTTCTCGTTATTAATTTTTTTTCTATTATATTGGAAAAAATATTGAATAGTGAATTAATTATTTTTATATTTTTTTTCCCAAATTTTATGGCATATTTTCGAATAATAATAATAATAATAGAAAGCAGTCTTTGTAGTTATTAACAAGGAATTTTAAGTCGTATAAATTGTACAAATTACAATTAAATATTTTCAGTTCATCATCTTAATGTGTACTTTTATAAATGAGGCAAAAACTTTTACGATTTAATTAATTCCAATTTATTTACGGAAAAACGTTTTATTTATAGCTAATATTTTATCTGTAATTAAAAAAAAGAAAAGAAGATAAATATATTTTTCATTTTTCCTAACAAAGTAATATATCTGCAAATATATTCAGTGTTAAAAATGTTTCTAAGCAAATCTAAAATAAAATATAGTTACACGATGACTTTATTAGATTTTTTTGCGTAAGGAAAGCTTAAAAAATAATTTTATCCTGTAAACATGGTGCTATGAAAATGTACTCGAACGTCATTCCTGGTAAGCGCCTATCAGGAGCCAGAGTTATGTTCCCATAGCAACCGAACACTGTCCTTGATGCCAAATTTAATCTCATATTCATGGAGTTATAAGCATTGAGGGATACACATATTTAAATAAATGCAGTTACATAATTTCTGAATAGTAAAGCAGTTTAATTTTTAAGCACATATTTCTTTTTCAAACTTGTAAACTAAAAGGAAAATTTAAGGAAAGATTTTTCCTTGTCGAATATTTAATAATCTATATGCAAAATGTTTTTCTTAAATAAAAAGTGAAGAATTAGAAATATTAAGGTTAGTCATATTTTAAGATATATACTAAATAAATTATGTTAATCGAGAAATATTTGGATAATAAGATTTGTGTAAATAACTTTTCATTTTTTCCCCCCGGTAGTAGCATTTTGACTAAATATACTGGTTTTTTTTTTTTTTTTTTTTTTTTTTTTTTTAGTCAATTCAAGGTTGATTGGTTGGGTTTAACGCCGTACGACGGTCAATATGAGAAATATGAAAGATGTTTTAATGATAACAAAATAAAAATACGTAATTATTTAAACTAATTTTGAAAATACATTTAACATATTACAATGGCTATTTTAATTATATTAATACCTCAGGAATTTAGGGTATTAGTAAAAATTCTGTAATCTAGTACGAGTTTTACATGAATACTAAGATTAAATATTTAAAAGAAAAGGGAATATAAAAAATATAGTACAAGGGAAGAAATTGGTAGATACACAGGGTTATTATTATTATTATTATTATTATTATCATAATTATATACCATAGTAGTTCAAATATCTGCTGTATAAAAAATAGTAATAACATGAAAAGGGTAAATGGAGAGAATAAACAGCTTCAAGGATTTATTAGAATTATTATCATTATTTTGTCACTTTATCACTCACATATGTATAACAATACTTATAATTTGTAAAGTAAATATTAATTATAAGGAGATGTTTTTAAATATTATACCATTCTCTAAATACTCCAATTACTTTACGTACCATTGTAGTGCAAATACTTGTTTAAAGTATGATGACCATATGTCCTCGAAATTCGAGGACAGTCCATATTTTGAAATCGTTTTTCTAAATTTTGAAAAATGGTAGAACGGAACTTATTTATTATAATTATAAGCATTTAAGTCCTCATTTATTTAGCATAAACTACGTCTCTGTAATTGGGTAACTGTAACAGTTATTAGTGCTAATAATTTATGAAGATACTCTAATATGGTCACTATAGTTTAAAGAGTAAATTATAAAAGTCAGTAAAATTTTAATTAGAAAGATACCAACAATAATAACTATATTGAGATATCTCAAAGAATATAATCAAGTTTACAGTTACCAGAGTTACGATTACCCTGTTGCGGTAATAAATCTCTTGTTTGCCAGTCCATTTTCCTCGATTTTGCATTTTGGTACAATTGTATTGCTTTTTGAGAACAGATGCTTTTAAAATATTTCTATAACTATTAAGCTTTTTATTTTATTTTATACATATATTTTAATAAATGGAAAAAAATTTTTTAGCTACATATATCAGACACCAGTAAAGCATGTATTTGAACAATAAATGTTTTAAATATATTATAAATTAGATGTTTAATTAATATAATGCCATGATTAGTAAAGTAAAAGTAAAAAAGAGAGTAATGAAAAAAAGTAGTAAGGGAGACCGGGGCTAGTTGTGACGTTTTTGTCATTTTTTATATTAGCTGTAGGATTTGAATTTAAGTGAAACATTTAGTATGTCATACCATAGAGTAAACCTTGTGTAATACATTTATAAAACTACTATTAATATTATTAACGTTTTTCATACCATAAAATGAATTCTTCGTAACCTTGAAATTTGTCACAACTTTTCTAGTAGCGGGGCTAGTAGTGACATGCTTGGGGCACATTTTGACATACAAATTACATATACATATAAACTAATTGTAACATATAAAAATTATGTGAAAAAAGTAATTAAATGCAATATTTTAAAACAACAGTGAAAAATATTTTCATTTATATCGTTCTTAACACAATAAAAATACTTTCATTTTTTTAATAACGCTGTAAACTAAATGAAAATAAAAGTTAAATTACTAACACTTGTAAACTCTTAGTCTTTTATAAAACTACATTTAGAGACACTTAACAGTAGAAATAAAAGAATAAACTGTGTTAATCAGGAAAGAAATAAAAAATAGGTCAACACAAATCTTTAGTCTTATTGATCTTTGTCTCGGTAGATTACTAGAACGTATAAGTCTATATCCTGTAGTCCTAAATATATTTTTAATCACTAATTGTCATCGTTTATTTCAGCGCCTCGTTTACAGCTACTATAAATATAATAAGGTTCATTTCTGATACATTTGACATGATCACATCTTTTACATTGCACCCAGTTTTCTCTGGGTCGAGAAATTTCGTATTGCTGCAAGCAAACTAGACATAAGCCATTTTTATCATCTTCAAAACTATCCCATTCTTCCTACTTCATTTTTTTTTTCAATAACGTAGTTTCTTTTTTCTTTTTCTTTTTTTTTTTTTTTTTTTTATGCACTGTTTGGCTTTTTCCTATAGTGTGAATATCATGCGTGGTTTTTTATATCCCATCCTTTTATTCAAATATCTAAGAAGTGACATTTTGTTTACACTAATCAGTTCTTGGGTTTTCCTTAAACTGCACCTTCCGGAATTTACTTCTATCGCAGCCATCTCATAATCTTCCAAAGTACCTTTAACTCTTTCAGTATGCTTTTTGTAATTTCGCACCATTTTTTTCCCTGAAATATAAAAACCTGCATTTAAAAAGCATGCCGGGACAAGTAGTGACACTGTCACAGCGTGCCTCCTACACGTCGTCACAACTAGCCCCGTGTTACGCCGTTTTGAACTTTATTCATTAGTTTCCGAAAGCTTGCTTGTCATTATTAATAAATGAAATACATAGAATGAAAGCTCAGAATATGAGTATTCAAATAATGTTAGGAAAGTTTACATACCTCACGAACTCTCGTGGCAATGACGATTCCAACGTAGGTCACAAAATTTACTTTTGCAATAGAAAACACGATAAATAATTTTATCTCGGAAACAACGCAACGCTATACTTTCAAACATACACAGCACACTACAATAATCAACCTGTTCACTCAAATGTCGCGACAGGTTCTGCAACTTATCGGCTCATTCCGGAAGCTCTATGGCACTACTTGCCCCCTGGCACAACTAACCCCGGTCTCCCGTAGTTAAGAAAGTAAAGAAAAAAGCAAAGAACAGTTAAAAAAAAAGAAGAAAGAAGAAAGAAAAAGAAAAAAAAAAGAAAAACTAATAAATATTTCCTTATAACACTGAAAGAATATTTATGCCATATTTTTACCCTCTATTTACGAGATTTCTTCAAAGTATCCAAGAAATATTCCATTTAAAAAAATTAACTAATTCCAAACCCAGGGATAACATTAAAAATAGCTTCATTGTCGTATTATGATATCTTGCCTAGAAGTGTATGATTATATAAGTGTATGATTAATTTACTTAAAAGAAGATAAGATATTAGTTTTAAAAACTGATGTAATTTACTTCTACCAGATTTTTTCAAGAGGTGTTTTATTATCAATACAAATTTCTTTTATTTATTTTTAATCAAAGAATTGTTAGTTTTTAACAATAATATTAAAGAAAACTTTAAGTATTTATAAAAAGCCTGGAAAAAATCAGTGCGGAGATTGTTTCATATGACAAAACTAAAATGTCATTCCATAATAAATGCTTTGTATGAACGTCAATAACAAATTCAAATATACTCGATAGTAATGAGATTGCATGTACTGTAAAACAATTCTTTTATATGAGTTTTATGAACTTAAAAAATATTCTTAGTGACAGGGTTTTATTTCCGTATTTTTTCCCAATACATAGAGAAAATTAAAAATATTTTTCAATCGATATTGAAATTTTATTCTTGCGAAAAATGACGAAGCTTTCGATTTTTATTTAAAACCTTTTTCCCCTTTAATATTTATTTTTCGTTATGCAGTGTATTTTCTTCAGGAAAGAATACAAATAGATTTATTTCGTAAAACTCCTTTTTGTTTTATCTCTTGTAATGTTTAACAAAGATTAATGTTTCTTTATATATATATATATATATATGTGTGTGAGTGTTTTGAATTGAATTTCTGATAAATTTCGAATAAAAGTTTAAAAATAGGTTTTCTTCTTTATTGATTACATCAGGATTAATGTACTAATTATGCTAATTCATGCATGAAACTACATAAAATTTTAATTTGTGGTTTCCAAATATTTAGAAATGTTTTTTAAATAAAAAAATTAATTTTATAAATTAATAGTTTTGCTTGTTAAAAAAAAAAAAAAAAAAAAAAAAAAAAAAAAAAAAAACTTTTAAAGAACCTTTAATTAGGGTAGGTGCTCCGATGATTGGCATGCTCTAGTAATTGACATCTATCCTGAAATAACTAATAAATAAGAAAAATGATAAAATCATATATTTTACATGTAAGAATTTTAACATTTTATGTCAAACACTGGAGCATAAGGTACTAATAACTGGTAAAATGAATAACTAGCAGTGTCAAACACTGGAACATAGGATGCCAATTACTAATAAAGGGAATAACTGGCAGTGTCAATTACTGGAACATTGAGTGGGTGTCAAATAAAAATTCATTTAAAAAAAAAATTGTTATCGAATGTATATATTTTAACATATATGTGGTTCTGAATGTCTTTCATACCATATGTGCTAACTTAAGATTTCTAAAAATATTTTCTGGTGACTAGAACATTAAAAACATCACAGATTGCTCTAAAAGTGTAAATTACTGGTGCACTTACCCTATTTACTTAATTTACATCTTTATGGAATAATTTGCTAAATACTCAATTCATTTCAATTATTATGTCTGATTCACTGAAATATTGTGATGTACTCAAATCAAAAAAATTTCAGTATTTTTTTTCAACATTTTATAGTAGCATTAAATATAACTTTAACGTAGAAAAAAAAATTGAATGAACAATCAGTGCTAAAATCGCTTTATATAACAAAACTAAAATGTTATACCATAATATATGCTTTATATGCATGTCAATAACATGTTCAAATATACTCAATAATGATGAAAATATATGAATGAAGCGGGTTGTTTACATGAGCTTTATGAACTTCAATAACATCTCCTAGTGACAGGTTTTTATTCCCGTATTTCTTCTCAATACATAACGAAAATTAAAAAGAATTTCAGATAGACTTCGGAAATTTATCTCAGTGAAAAACGACAAAAATTTTCTATTTTTCTTTAATACTTCCTGCCTTTAATATTTATTTTTCTTTATGCTAAGTATTTTCATGGGGAAAAAATACAAAATGATTTATTTTGAGAAACTCATATTTGTTTTAACTCCTCCAACTACTGACGTTGTATAAATTTTATGATATGCTTTAAATTGAATTTTTGATGAATTTCTAATAGAAAGTTGAAAATTATTTTTTCTTTTTTATATTATTATTATTATATTATGTTTTGCATAATTATGCTAATTGATGCATAGATATATATTATTTCTTTTATTATTTTTTTTTTTAATTGAGATTACCAAATATTTTAAAACGTCCTTCTAAATAATGAAATTAACTTCAACCATTGATTAGTCTTGCATGTTAAAAACATAAAGAACACATAAATAATTTACTAATTCTATAAAGTTTTTGCACTATTTCACTAAATAAACTATCAATTACAATAATTATGTTTCTCTTACTGAAATATTGCAATGTAATTAATGAAAACAGATACAATGTGAATCTTTCATATTTTATATTTAGTCTATACTAATCTAAAAATAGTCATTGTTTTAGATTTTCATCTTGTTTTAAAATCACGGCTAAGAAAAAGATTTCAAACTCCCATAAATCAACCAATTTTAAAATAGTTTATTATTATTATTATTATTTATTTATTTTTACTTATATAGTTTTTCAAATAATTTTTCATTTAATTTTAGATTTTTAAATGATTTTCACTTTAAATGAAAATAGCTCTTAAAGTTGAATAACTAAATTGGCATTTTAATAAGCTTTTATATACATACCAAATTATCTTTAACCAGTTTTTAACTGCGCGGTTTATCGCGTAACAAAAAAATTCTACATACAGAAATATATAAATATAAAAACATATATATCACTGCAGATTTTTTTAACACCGATAATTTTTACATTTCACCGAAGGGTGTTTTCGTTCCTACAAGCTTTCATAATCGTAGATATATTTCAAAATTTTTCAAAACTGAATTTTCGCTACATGGATTGCACTAGATAATTCTTTACTTTACAACCAAAAACAATGGAGTTTTGAAAATAACAGATAATTTCTTAATAATTAAAGCTTTTTCGAGAAGTAAAAATTTTGGAATTTCCATTTTTTTTTTTTTCCTAATTTAGGAAATATATTGTATTATGAGCTTTCTATTTGGTTCCGCTCTTATTGAATGTTGAATACAAAAATATTTCCAGAATTGTAGATGCCACACCAGTGCCAAAGCAATAGACTCTAGTAGTTAGAGAAGTTGTGATTCACTTCGAAACTGCGGTGCCAGGTTCGAATCTATGAAGCCTCGTTCATCTAGTCATTCAGTGAATTTCGTGTTGTCTCCGAAATACCTGTGTGTACATGCTAGGGCCCCTAAGAAAAACTCCCAAGGAGAGCATACCACCCAGACGTAGGACACTAGTATTCTCAATCGGTCTTAATCAAAACACCACTACTAGAATTGCAAATAATATGACATTAAACTTTACCTGAATACTTCTTTATTATATTTGGAAAATTTGCACTTTTGTAAATGCATTTACAACACACTGTAAAAAAAAAATCCCGTAAGATTACGGGGAAAGCCCGGCAGCAGAGATTCCAGACAAAGCCCGTTAAAAGAAACGCTTAGACCGTAAATTAAGTATATGATAACCTTAAATTACGTTACATGCCTGTAAAAAAACATTTTGCCCGTAAAACCAATGTTTTTTTAAGGGCTTAGTCTGGAATCTCTGCTGCCGGGCTTTCATCGTAATCTTACGGGATTTTTTTTTAGAGTGCACGATATAATTAAAATTAGCATCATGTTAAAAATTTACTTAATATTTTGTTGTTTTGTTTGTTTTATAGTAAATTCATTATGCATTTTATGCATAAGTCATTATTGAATCATTTAAATTAAATAATATCCAATTGATAGTTACAGGATTGTTTGATATTTTGTTATTTAAAAGATGTAAAAATTGATAAATAGATAAGGCAAAAATAACATAAGATATTGCAGCGTTTCAAAATATGTAATGATTAAAAAAAAATATTTTTATTTAAGTTTTAAACAAAAATATTTTTAATTTTCTTTATTGTGTGTTTAACTTTTTTTTTTTTCTTTTTTTTTATTAGTGATATCCTTATATATATATATATATATATATATATATATTACATAATTAAATAATTAGATATGCACATAAGTTCTAAATATTTTAAATCATTCAAATAACTTGAATTGTAAGACCTAAAATGAAACATCATTTATCAAGGGACATGTACACTGGTATATAATGCTGAACAACAAACAATGTACTGTCCTTAATCAGTGAATAATTTGCAGATGCAATCCCAATGTAATTTTAATTCAACTATTAAATACTGCAAATATCCGAGCTCATTTCTGAACAAAATTTTATAAAGTTATTACCTTGCCGCATTATAATAACTCGATTTATATTAAACGAAAATGCGTTGCTTGAATTTAAATTATAAGCGGTTATATATTTATTTATTATTCATTCATTTAATGTTTGAAATCAGGCGTAAGAAAGGAAATGGAATATTTCTTAGTTCTAAGAGTTAATTATTAGAGTAATTCAAGCGTTTTATTAGCATAAGTGTACTTAAACTAATGTAATGCTTTAATAATAAAGCTATAAATCTTTAGATTAGTACTCCATATCAAAATGTTATTAACTATTTATTTATCCATGATTACTCAAAGACTGTCGTTACACATTTAATTAAAGTTAAATCTTCCGATTATATAAAGGAGAAGAGGGCTAGTGTGGAGATGGGGCTAATGTGGACGACTTAAATAATTCTCTTATTTATCTCTCAAAATTCCACTGTAAGTTTTTAATATTTGGTTACACTAGTATTAATATTTATGAGCAGCTACATGGTAACACAATTGTTAGTTCAGCAGTAGTTTATTATTATTTTTTATTTTTTTTTTAATGGGCGTAGTGATTTGTTTTGTATTTTGAGAGTAAGGCTGATTGTCTACACTAGGGTTCTAGCCGAGGGGGAGTCTTTCTAAGGGGCCTTACCCCGTATTTGCACTAGTTTCGGAGAAACCACTGAAAACTCCGAATGGCTAGGCTGACAAGCGCGACCTGGGATCGAACCCGGCACTTCACTTCTACCAGCTTTGAGCACAGAACCGCTCAGCCCCTGGTGGGCCAATGGACAGAGGGGAGAAACAAGTGTAGTAAGTTTCTGATTTTCTTTCTAATGGCAAGATTAGGATATTTCACGTCTACGTTTCAAAACGTAAATGGTGGTATTTTATAAATGATTACATTCGATACATATTTTGATAGTTACTTTTTATCTGCATCGTTTATATAAATCAGTGTAATGAATAATTATATAAAGAGCTGCAAAGGACTAGTGTGGACCACATGACATCAATAACATTTTCCTGGTCAAGTTTAAAAAGAAATAAATGAAGAGAGAGGGGAAGGAGGGGACAGTTGTGTATTATGTTAACAAAGTTGAAGCTATATATAGATTTAATAGATATAAATGTATAGAAAAAATATGAACAAAACGGCTTTTATAGGAAACAGAGTTATTATTATTATTATTATTTTTTAACTAGATATTTAAGGTTCATCATAGATTAAAACTGTAATCATATATAAAGACTATTTTATTTGGCTTAGATTTCATTTTATCATGGTTTATATACGTGTTTATGAAATATATACAATTTCGAATCAAACGTTTAGCTATATGCTATAATGGGGCTAGTGTGGGCATAAAAAATTAATCATACTTAAAAAACTATGGTGATAAACAGTTTTATTTATTAATCATATTACTAAAAAAATAATATTTAATGTCTTTAAATATACTTTTTGGGGAAAAATATAAAACAAAAAAAAAAAAAAATGTGTCCATACTAATCCCCTTCTTCCCTAATATAATTTATAAAATAAAAAATACAATAAATATATTTTCTTGCATTTCAACTTAATATAATATTAATTAAATTCTGATATTGTATTAATGAGTATTTTATGCATTCATACTTATAAGTATACATAACACTTCATATCTTCATTAATAAAAAGCACCACAGAACTGGCGTTTAAAAGTAATAAGTATAAAACATTGAATGAACACCATAAAATGCTAAAAGTCGCGACAACTGTTTGGGTTTCTGCTTTGATTGCAGGACTCGTGCCTATTTCGTTCGCTTGACGAAGAGTCGTGTGTTTTTTCGATGTGTAACAATTGTTGCGACTTCTAGCATTTTATGGTGTTTATTCAAAGTTTTATACTTATTATATATCTTAATTAGTTATTTCTTTATAATAGATTTATTATTATTATTATTATTATATATAAACAACTTTTTTAACCTTTTTAAAAAAACAAAAAAAAAAATTCCAACTGTTATAAAATAAAAATCGTAGTCTTCTGAAATTATTTAAAATTAATAATTCCAAGTACAAATTAAAATCATGACTTTACTAATTTTTAAATAGAAATAAAATTCTTGATAATATCTTTCATTATGTATCATACTACTGATAATAAAATTATTATATTAATAATAAATTAACTAACTAATTAATTGATTTCTAAACATATTTAATGGTTCATTCCTATTACTAAATCATCTAAACTATTGTTAATTTTCTACCACATACTAAATGTATGAAAAACGTAAAAAATTTCTTACTACAGCCCTTTACCCAAACAAATATTTAATCCCGAAAAATCATTATGAAAAAAATATAATAATAACACACTTAAAAAAGACAAGAAATTATCTGATATCGTTTGAAGAATCCACTTCTGTATGCATGATTAAATGAAAATCCTTAATAAAATTCACAAAGAATAATGTGTTTCTCCAAGTCACTTCCAATATTTCATAACAAACAGCGACCATTACTTTCAAGTACAGTGCCTAGAATATATAAGGAGGCCACCGTAAAGCTCAAAAGACAGCTGCAAAAATTTAAACCTCCCAGATAGATGGCGTTGCTATCGAAATTCTTGCTCAAATCATGAACATTGCAAAAACGTTGATTAACTCTTCCCAGTTTCGTCTGCTCAGTCACATGATCTTAACATAGATCTAGTAATTTATAGATCTATAATCCTCATCTTATCATGCAAACATTTTTGATGTCGAAAAAAGTTTTTGGCATCAGCCATTAACTGATATTGAAATTCGGCAATAGAATAGAACGTTGATGAATTTTCAAAATGTCGAAATATTGCGTGGCTTTTAATTTTTCTAATAAATATATGTAAAGAACTGGGGTAAGTTATCATAAAAAAGTAAATTATATTTGACTAAATTATGAAAAATATAATTTTTATAATCAGTTGATTTGTTATTATGGTTTAAATACTGTTTTGATTTTTAATGGAATATTTTTTTTTTTTAAGTTTAATATTTTGTAAGGTTTTATATTAGTAAGTACTATAGAATTTTCAAAATTCTTTTAACCCGTTAGTAGTCGCTATAGACAGCGCCACCTATTACAGATTGCGCACTGTTTATTTAACTCTCACCAATAATTTTAAGATCGGCGCTCCTTCGATTTTTTTGCGTTTTATGTATATCAAATGCTACTTCTAAAAATTTTTGGTGGCTATTGAATAAAAAAAACTGGCAATAGTGAAGGATGGACGGCAAATCGACCAACTAGCGACTACTAACGGGTTAAATATAGTTAGCAGCTGCGCATGTAAAAAATAATAATAATAATAATAATAATAATAATTTTAGTATATAAAGAATTTAACTTTAAATAATAACTAAATTAATAGATATAGTAAAAAAAAAAAAGAGAGAGAGAGAGAGAGAAATGAGTATCTACAGTTTTTCATTCATCTTTAGTACATAAATTATTCATATATTTTAATTGCTAAATTATCCGTATGTATTCACTCGGAGAAAGACGGCCATTAACCGGTAAAAATGGCCGTCTTTCTAGCAATAAAATGGAATCACTTTTTCTCCCTCGATGATCAATCTATGTCTTATTACTATAGCTATGGATCTACGCACACAAGTAACCAATAAACGCATTAATTTCATTTTTTAAAGCAAGAATCCCTATCGCACTGACCTCTGGTGAGAGGTTGATCTTTAGAACACGGTTTTGCTGGACGCTTGTCACAATGTAATCTAGGCGCTCTACTTTCAAGTATACGTCCTAAAATGCAAATAAAATTCCGGAAAAAGCACTCTTTTAATTTTATATAATACAGTCTATTAATTCTGTACATTGCAATGCAAGTGCAGAAATATGAGACATTACATAATTCAAAAGAAAATTTTAAGCCACGCTTAGTTTAAATTATTCAATTATGAAAGATCTGGGTTAAGGGGAAAAGTCTTTAGTTCAACCAATATAAAGTAACTCAATAAATTTAATGTTATAAACAGTAATTTTTTAATTTTTCGTTTATTATAGCAAATTTGGTATCTTACACTGGTGGATAATTTATTTAATTTTCCGTATTTCGATGCTTCAATGCTTTGTTATCTTGGATGAAGTCAATTATTTTATGTGTTTTTGTTTTGTAGATATTTCATACACATATTTTGGATATAACATTATTTTATGCACGTCATCCTCAAAAGATTTTTGTACACAACCTGTGCAATATAATTTTCAACTTCAAGCAACACTTGAAGTTATGAAAAGTGAAGAGAATGTTTTTATAGGTTTTTTTTTTATACTTTATAAAGTTTTTTTTTAGCAGTTATACTGTGAAATATTTGAATTGGTTGTATTATAAATGATACATTGTTGAGTATACATGTACTATAATTAATATTACTTATTAGTTGATAGAGATATTTTCTTTTCATAAGCTTACGATTCATTATTTTTTCTAATTTTCTTTCTGCTTTTGACATTTTTTTCCCTTTTTTTTTTACCATGGCATCATATGTGGTATGATAATAAACACTCTAGTAACTAAAGAATTTTGAAAGTGTTTATTATTATTATTATTATTTATTAAAATTATGATTCGATTAAATGTCATAATTTTAGTTATAGTATATGCATACTCAACAATGTATCATTTATAATACAACCAATTCATATATTTCACAATATAACTGGTAAAAAAGTATGTAACTAATATAAAAAATATGTAACCAATTGAAATGTTTTACTATATATATATATATATATATATATATATATAACAGAATGTTTTTATAGGTTTTTTATACTTTATAAAGGTTTTTCTTACCAGTTATATTGTGAAATATTTGAATTGGTTTTATTATAAATGATACATTGTTGAGTATGCATATATTATTATTAAAATTATTTATTAGTTGATATTTTTTTGTAACGACATTAGTTATTTGATAATATGCTTTGAAAAAACTGTTCGTAGGAGAAATTTTCAAAAGTTCTTTCAAATACTTTGTTGTATGGAAATAGACAATAACGTTGATAAGTACTGCATTAGCAAATGACCTTCAAAATAAGTGTAAAATCTTCTCTCTTTAAAACTAAATTACATTTAGTTCTTGAAACATTGCAATAAATGTGCTCTTCACAAAGAAAACAGAACAGCGTATCCTACCAAATGTTTTATGTTATATTCCTCTTTATTTGTCACCGTACTGTACTGTTAATCAAATTAACTTTTAGGAAGTGAATATTTTCAGTAGGAAAAAAAGTAGAATTTCTTAAATTTACATGAATAAAATACGTTTTGAAAACCTTTTCTAAGCTGAAACGTAATAAATTAATTGAATTATTGTATTTATATTTTAAAGGAAAAAAGAAACAGATTTTACATCAAAAGATGCAAAATCTTTTGTTGTAAAATATAAATATTTTTTGGTATTTGGTAAAGATGAATATTTTTAACCAAAAATTCATCTTTACAAAAAAAAAAGTTTAGAAATGCTTATGGTAATATTAAAGGTCTAAAAATAAATTAAATTGAAATATATCGGAACCTGGAATCCTGTAGCGATTTGAATCGTTAAAAAAAAAAGTATTAATTTTGTTTAATAAAACATGAAATATGTTCTGTTTAAATTTTTTTATGAAATCAATTAAATACTTGATTAAGTTTTGGTAATTTCTCTAAATCTAATCATTTTCTCTTTTAATATGTGTTCCTTTAAATTATATTGGCGTTGATTTTTAAAATATTTGAATGAGCCAAAATATCATTAAGAAATGTTGGAGTATTTTAGAAATAAATTTTAATAAATAATTCTTATTCATTATATTATGGGAAATTTTCATCATTGTTGTTGAAATTTCTAATTTGTTTCTATTACAATGAAGAAACTACCTTTTATAATACTTAATTCATGACGATTAATAAAACACGTTTACCTTTGGTTAAATTTAGCCCTATGGGTTATTCAATAATGGTTTCTAAAAAAATTTTTTGCATTTATTTATTTCTTTTGTTTAATTGAACATGACGCGGTAGTATTTTTTCGGCTTTTTTTTTTTTTTTTTTTTTTTTTTATCTTGTCTATTTGGTATTACTTCATTAATCTGGCAATAATTTAATAATATTAATCCATTGTAATTAAACCTTTATGATTTCTAAAACGACATTATATAAAAACCAATTACCGTAAAATCCCGAAAATAACCCCTCCCTCGAATGTAAGCCCCCCTCCCCCCCCATTTGTTGTAGTAAATGTATTCTTTAATTAATTATTAATTTTAAAAATTAACGTCATAATTATTTTAACATATGTCCTATTAAAATTATAAAATTTGTTGCTATCTTTTTTTTTAATAATTGCATTTTGAGGTATTTAAACCGGAGTAAGATGCTCTAAACATAATATTTTCATTCTACGATTCATGGGGGAAATTAAATTACTTAAAAATTATTGTAAAAGTGTAAAATTTTATTCCAAGAATGGAGACATATTCACATCAGACATAATTTCACAGCGAAATTCGTAATATATACGATTCGTTTATCGTGGACATTAAATCCATTTTTATGTTAAATTTCACCTAAAATTATCAGACGTTATATTCTTTACAGGCTTTTTTTCTCTATTTTCTCTAATAAATACATAATTTTGTTTAGTAAAAAATAAATAATTATGTAAAGTAAAGGGGAAAAAGGAAAACCTTTAAAATTTAAAAAAAAAAAAAAAAATCAAATAAATCTTCAATCAACGAACAAAATATTCCTTACATGCTAAAAGAAAAATATGTAAGCACTGTTTTTCATTAAAAAAAAAAAAAAAAAAAAAAAAAAAGAAAAGAAAAGAAAGAACGAAAAAACTCCAGAATAAATTAGTACTATTTACTAATGATGAAAAGCTATTTCAAAATCAACTGAGCATTACTAGTGTTGCATCAACATAAAAAAAAAAAAAAAAAAAAAAATATATATATTGATCATGTTCTTCTAGAAAAAAAAAATTAATCTTAATAAATATGTCATAATTTTTAAACATAAATGTTTGCTTAAATTCCTTTTTGATGAAATGAAATCAATAAAGTTTGGGGATTTAAATAGATTTTTTTTTTTTTTTTTTTTTGCGTAATTATCTTTGAAAAAAGGTAATTAATTTTTGAGTGAAAATTGTAAATATATGTATTGAATATAAATTAAATGATGATGTATTCAAAAGAAGGTTTTTATTAAGATTATGTTGCTCTTTTTGTTGTTGTTGTTGTTTGTTAGTTTGTTTTGAGCAGATTTTAAGTTGCTTGATAGAAATACAGTTTTTGCTTTCATATTTTTAATATGTAACATATAATGTAATTCAGTTAATCAAAAATGAAAAAAACATATTTATATATCATGTTTTATATTTCTATCTGGTAAAAAACAATTTCGCGTCATTCCTACCACTTTTATTGTAGGAATGTCGTCAATTTGTAAAATATTTTTCAACATTTCCTGATTTTTAGATTTTTCTACATATACAATAGAATAAATAAAATAGTAAGGTTTATCAGAATTAAACATTTATTAACTTTTATGTTATTTAACAAATACTTTAACATCACTCTTATATTACGATATTTAATAAATAGAAAATTTTAAATAAACGTTTTTAATAATAATTAAATGTTATATTTGTTCATAAATTATTTATTTAGCCATTTGTAATACTATATATTTTGCAAGAAAATGTGGATGAACGTCAAAAATAATTTTAATGAATCATGGCAAAACATATTTTAACAAATTCCACGTAAAATAATCTTTAAATATAGAAAAATTTAAATATATATATATATATATATATATATATATATATATATGAGAAAACGTGACGCTCAGATATTATAAACGGTAATATTTACAATTTTAATTTATAGTTCCTAATTTTTTCTTAATGTTTTTACTATTAAAACTTCAAAATGAAATTTCTTGAAACGTGAAGTTGAGTGGGTTTTGTGGCACACTAAATCTACTTAGTGGGCTATTGGTGACAATCTGGATACACTGCGCTGAAAAAAAAATCGAACCCTTATATCATTCATTCTGGTTCTGACATCCTGAATCTTAATATTAACCCCCATTTTGCCCAATCGCCGACCTTTTTCGGGTGACGACACCCTCTTCCCCAATTTTTATCACTGTTCGGTAATTTTATGTCCATGAATTTCATTTGGAGGGTGGAAAAGAATTATTTTAACACTTAAAAACAGAAAGAACTTAAGCTATAATACATAATAATAAGAAATTAATAAAATAAATAAACGTTATTTTTAATTTCAGTGGCGAATCTCTCCCCACCCCGCTAAATTTCCCCTTTGCTACAAATCTTTAAGTTTTACAATTATTCTCCTCTGTAGCCCCTCAAAAGAAATTTAACTGTTAAAATGATCCTCTCTTCCTCTCTAAATCAAATTCATAGTCAAAAAATTATCAAAAAGTGATACAAATAGGGGGGGTGAAGGGGTCCCAAAAAAATAATGGGGGATAGGGGGAAAATAGGCATCATATTTGGATTCAGAACGTCATTTTACATAAGAATTTCCATAAATGGTATTGGAGTCTTTTTTTTTTTTTTTTTTTTTTTTTTTTTTTTTGTGCAGAGCAGGGATATCACTTCTAAAGGCAGTCTAGAGACATTCCAGCACAATTGTGGTCCTTAACGAAAAGGATAGCGTCAACGCTTTAGTAACTCAAAAACCTGCGTGCAAAAAATTGGATAAACCTATTAGGATATTTTTAAAAATTTATAAAACAAGTAATGCCGTAGTACCTATCAAGACGAGTAATATTTATAAGGAAATATGAGATCGCAAATCCACTCATTTCTGCTTTGCCAAAACAGCAGCCCATCTCCAGGACATCAGTGTCAAGCATTTGTCAGAAAAAAATTTCTAGAAAAAATTAAAATTATTAGAAATTATAGTTGATTATCTGATCAAGATTTATAAACATCAAAGTTGACCTTTTTTTTTTTAATAAAACATTACAGTCTACATAACAGAATCTTTTTAAAAGCAATCCAAAATTGAGTTATTTTCATAATTATTTTTTTTTTTTTTTTTTTTTTTTTTTTTTTCAAAACAAGGGTTTTTTTTTTCTTTTTACGTATATTTTGTGGATTTTTTTCATTTTTTTTTTTTTTTTTTTTTTCATAAATCTTAAACGTTTATTTCAAATGAAATATACAAATATATAGTAATGTAATACAATAAATATTAAAATATTCTATAAATTTATATTCCCTAAAAAGTTTTTAATTGCCTTCCCTTTTTCCAACAGAAAATAAATTAAGATTGTTTGAATAACAAAACAAACAAATTACATACATGAAAAATTTTAAATAAGAAATGTATTTTTGAGAAAATGCAGGAAATATCAAAACACGAAAGATTCTTCGAAAAAACCTTCAATAAAAATAGAAATAACTACTTTTTATATTTCGTTCCTAAATTACCTCCTCCCTTACTTTAAGATGAAAAATTTAAATAAACAAGGCTGTCATTTAAATTTATTTTTATTTATTAATTTATTTTGTTTTTCAAGAATTCTTTAAAAGAAACTACGGTTTAAATTTCAGAAGTTGCAATGATAATGAAAAACTCTTTTGCTTCTTTTGTCTTTTTAGTATGTATTTAAAGAAAAAAAAAATTCTAACGTTTTTTTTTTAAAAAATGGTAGAAACATTTATAAAAATAGATTTAATTTAGTTTTACACTGAAGAATAATTGCAGGAAAATGTTAGTTATGTTAAAAAAAAAAAAAAAAAAAGAGGCTCATAGCAATATTGGAGGAATCCTTTGATCACGAAAAGAAAAAATATATATATTAATAAAAAAATTAAAAAAATAAAAAATCATCATTTTAATTTTATAACGTTTAATAATAGCAAGTATCTTAAAAAGCAGTTGTCTTTTTTTTTTTTTTTTTTTTTTTTACTTAATTGAAAAGTTAATTTACTGCTTATGTTAAATCTCTCAAATTACCTTATTTGAAATTTGCGCAAAGATCATTCAGAAATCATAAGATTCGTAAAAGATGTTATATATATATATATGTTGTGATAGAAAGATAAAACCTAATTAACATAAAAATCTAATATATGTAAATACATGTGAATCAATTAACATTACATATGTAATTTATTTTAATGTTTCTGTTAATATTTATCAAATTATAATAGTATTCAGCTAAATATGTTTTCATAAAATAAAGTTTGTATAAAGTCTCTAATGATACAAATGTTTCAAATAAGACAATACATCATTTGAGATAGAAATTGTATGTTAAAATATATTTAGATAAATTATTTTAAGTCTACCAAATCCTTCCATTGTGATCAACATAACATTTTCATCAATTATTTTACTTTTAATCACATTAGAAGCTCCCTATTAAAATTCCTTTTTCTCTTATAATGTTATAATATGTTCAGTAAAAGTACTTTCAATGTTAAATCGGGAATAAAGTTTTAATTGTTTTTAGCTAAATAAAGATATCTGATATGTGTAACATTTTTTTCAACCTTATTATTAAATTGATCAAATTCTTTATTTCAGTAAAATTAATTAGAAGCAAATTTTCAATTTAATATTTAAAAATCTTTTTATGATTTCTGAACCTATTTTAATACTATAAATCTTGAAAAAATTCTTGAAATAACTCTAATAAACAAATCTTGAGTGACTCCACCCGACTTTCCTAACATTTAGTAATAAATGATTGTTATTCTTCGGAATGTAACTTTGCATTTTTTAGAGAAAATGAAGGACGATATTTTTATAGTGTTTAAATATTTTATTGAATTATATTTTCTCCATTTTAGTTCAATGCCCTTTGCCCTCTTTCTGGATGTAGCATGATTCCACATTAATAAAATGTCTGATCTTTGTTGGCTAAAATCTGGCCCAAGTCATTTTTGGCGTCTTCATCTATGGTAAAGGTTTTTCTAAAAAAAAATTATAGATACCGAAACAAGTAATAATTCGAAAGTACCAGATCTAGAGAATATAGTGGTTGTAGTAGTACATCTCTTCCAAGCTGTGAAAGCTGTTGGCAAGTGACCAAACTTATATGAAGTCTCGCATTACTTTGATGCAACATTACACATTTTCTATTGATCAATTCTGGCCTTTTTTGTACAGTGAACTATTTAATTTGTCTAGTTGATGACAATGTGCTTTAGAATTGATCGTAATATTGTTCGTTAGAAGCTAAAAAATGGCGATTCCTTTGGAATCCCGCCAAATAGACAGTATCACATTTTTATGAATATCAGATTTCGAAGTGCTTTAAGCCGGTTTATCTTTGTTACTCCATGACCTCTTGCGTTTAACACTATTGTAGACAACTTATTTCTCATACCCAGTGATTAATCACTTAAAAATAGGATTATTTTATTGATGTTTGAGAAGAAAATCACGGAAGTCGATGCGACAGAGCAAATTCCTTTCTGTAAGAGAATGTAGAACCAATACGTCGAGTTTAAAGATTAAACTAACACGTTTCACGTCATCTCGAATGATCGAATTCATGAAATTCAACCTCTCAGCGATTTCACGACTTGTTATTTGGTGGTTTTACATAAGTTAATGCCTTTATTTTATCTTTAATTGGCGTTCTGTTAATATATCTTCTCCATACACATCACATATATTTTTCTTGCTTGGACAGCATTTTTACCTTTTCGGTAGTTAAAAATCAAAATATACCGAAATTGGCGCTTTTAACTTACAAAATTTAATAGGAAACCAATGAAAAACTATTGTGCTGCATCAAACAAACTTTTTCAAGATGCTTCGCTATATGTCAAAATATATAACGACAATGTAGATTAATTGGGAAGTTGGTTTGAAAAAATACAATTAAGTGCTCTGTTAGGAAAAAACGAAATTACTTGCCAAATAACCCAATTTATTCAATTAAAAAAACTGTGTAAAATTTCCCTTTTGTAATAAACATTAGAGTTGAAAGTGTATTAGTACATATAAATACCATGTGCCATACGTTCCACGTCAGCTAACAAGGATGGCATAACGATCATAATTTTTAATTATAATAGCATGTTACTATTTAAAATTTACATACTTTTAATTAATATATTATTCAATTTGATTTAAGAAAATTACTACCATGCTATATTTTAACATATGAATTTTGAATTTTTAAAAATTCAACGTTCATTATTTAAAAAATATTTTCAATTGAATAATTATTTCAAAACATGTGTGTTAGGAGTTAAAGGTAAATACGTGAAAACCTAGGGCTGTGTGGTGTGCCTTTTGTGGGAGGGGTGGAGGGTATTTCAAAGATTTGTCACAGTCCATATTTGAGAGTTTCGGAGAACTCTGAACGGCTAAACCGACGATAGCGCGATCTCGGATCGAACCTGGCACATCTTATCTAAAAGTTTTGAGAGCAGGACCACTCGTCCTTTAGTGGTACTAAAAACAGAAATAAGAATTAAAATAAATGTTTATTTTTGTTTTATTGTAATATTTTCAGCCTATCATAAATGAAAGAAAAATGTAAATTTATTGTAAATTTATAATTTCTCAGTAAGCTAATGAAAACATGTTTTATAAAATATCACAAGAAAATTCTTAATACATAGGATTTTGTTTGTTTTTTAATCATAAACATTAAATCTAATTTCATATTAAATTTCATTTATAATAAGCAGAAGTTAATTATATATTTGAGGAGGTTTTTCTATCTAAGAAAAACATAATTCCCTATAGCAAGAAATAAAGAAAAGAAAAGAAAATACTGCAATTGAAAGAAAAAGATATTTTTCAAAAATGTTCAGTGATTAAATAAATAAGTGGCTTAAATACAAGTAAAGTTACGCAAACACATTTTTCCATAAAAAACGAGAAGGAAAGAAAGAAAAAACACATTACAAAAACTCTGGAACAAATTACATCCATTTACTAATGATGAAAAGCTATTTCAAAATCAAATGAGCATAAATAATGTTGCATCTACGTTAAATTCATATATATATATAAATCTACCATGCTCTTTAGATACAAATAATTTATTTTACAAAATATGTAATTTTTTTTTTTTTTTTTTTTTTTACGTAAATGGCTGTTTAAATTATTTATTGATGGAAATTTCAATGGAATGTTTAATTTTTTTCATAAAATAATCTTTTTTAAAAGTAATCATTTTTTGTTTAAATATATAAATAGTGAATTAATAGTAATAATTAATAGAGAATGTTCTGTGCAAATCTAAATTAAATGTTGGTTCATTAAAATGAAGGTTTCAATTAAATTATGTTTTTATGTATATATATATATATATATTGGAAGTATTGTATTTGGTCCAAATATTCAATATCGACATTTCACCTGATTTACACGTTTTAAGGTCACCTGAGTCCAAAAAAGTGGTTTTTGGCAATTGGTCAGTGTGTGTATGTGTGGAATCTTCTGGCTATCATATCTCCGAAACTAATAAAGACAGAACTGCAAAACTTCAGAATTAAGACAGGTCTGGGTTACAGATGAATTTTCCAAATTTTGGTGAAAATTGAAAAAACAGAAGTAGGACATCGGAGACCTGAAGTGGGACAATAAGTCCGTATCTCAAAAACGGCTCTAACGATTTTCTTCAAATTCGCTATATAAACACTCTATTAGATGTCCTTTCGAATGATGTAGTTGGTTATTTCAGAAAATTGATAGGCCTGTATAAATAACTCAATTTCAGGTCCTGCAAGCGCGTTCCTTTAAAAACGGCTGTACGGCTTTTTTTTTTCAAACTCACCCTATTAACTCATTTTTAAATATCCTTTTGTATGTAATTATTTTTTTCCTGTCAATAATTGATTTTTTGTAAAAGTTGGTATCTCAAAAACGGCTCTAACGATTTTCTCTTTAGGTCAATTTTATGTTTTCTGATCACATTATCTCTCAAAAAAGCATATAATACGTGTAATAGTGGGTAATGGAAATCGTTTGGTTGTTTCACACCAGATTTTTACTATTATTATTATATTCTAAATGACCTGATAGCATTTCTCAATATTTATTCTCATACCTTTAATCACAGTCAAAATTTTTTGGGCGAAAAAAGAAAACATATGAACCTATGATTGTCTTTCAACGAAAGAAATCGTGGATAAGCGTAAAAATAGATTTGAGGAAAATAATATAAAATATATTTTTACAAAGTGTGACAATCACATTTAGAAATAGTAAAATTTTAAAAGTTCTGTGAGAAAAGATGATACGCAGATATCAAAACCTTAATATTTCTAGTTGTAATTTAGAGTTAATAAAATCT
Organism: Salticus scenicus; assembly: GCA_963930645.1. NCBI lineage: Eukaryota > Metazoa > Arthropoda > Arachnida > Araneae > Salticidae > Salticus > Salticus scenicus. The sequence continues at coordinate 45,261,210 of OZ005648.1, read as the reverse complement.
TCTTATTGCTTCTATTATTGAAATTCTAGAGTCCAACTTCTTGAATCTTGATATTCAGAGGGTTTAACATTGCTCTACAGCTACGCAGTTGGCTATTTGTGACAGTCTGGAAGTTTCTCCATATTACAGAGATATACAGGGTATCCGAAGAACTTGCCCTAATTTGGAAGGACTTCTATACTTAACCCTTAATTACACGCGCTGGTGTAAAAAATACTCCATTTATAGTAAACATAATATAAATGAGTTTGTGATCCCTCTCCCCACGCTGCGTGCGCATCTAACCTATCATTGAAGTTTTTATTCGAAGATTTTTCATTAGTTTTTATAAAAAGTTTTGATAATTAAAACTTATGCAGTCGGCAGCAAAAGTATCCGAGCACTAGCCAATAATTCTTATATCAAAAAAATACACTTAATACACTGTAAACGTAAATGTCTTAAATTCAGTTACAAAAGTGTCTTATATGGATGGTCATTTTTTAAGTGAAAAAAAAAAGTGTCTTACTTTTTGAGACACCTTTTTGCATCTGAAATTAAAACATTGCAAGTGTTTTAAAACGCCGCCCTGTTTTAGGCTTAAAAACACCGCCATGTTAGGCTTAAAAATACTACCGTTTTTAAAGCTTTTTAATAAATAAATAAATAAGTAAATATGAGCGCGATTATGTTTTTCTGTTAAAAATAGATTTTAGAATTGTTTAGAGCATTACTGTAATATTTATATTAAGAAAAAAAAAAAAAAAAAAGCCATTATCCAGCATTGGGATTCGAACTCACACTGTCTATGTAAACCGAAACCTCGAGCTAAGAACTGTCAAGCATTTACCAATCACGCCACCGTCTAATACAACATTACGTGTTTTTGACAAAATATACTTCAGTATTCGCGAAACAAATCGCAGTCTTATGTTTTATTTCTAATTTTTTTCTATGAAACTAATATTATCTTAAATTCATATCTAGAGGTATAGATTTTTTCATAATGCATAACAAGTATGTGAAGGTCGCAGCTCTCGATGATAACGATTTCTTTCCTTAAAGTGATACTTAGATAAAAACAAACTATAATCATGAATACAAGAAAATTTGTTGTTTTACATTCAGATGCAGGTAAATATGTGAAAGAAAAATGTTATGCACAAATTATTCATGATTGTTCACTTATAAATTCGCTTTCTCATACTTGCTACGTCCGTATTCACACTTTTTCTTTTAATATAAGAAAACTTTAAAGACAAAGATTTTTTTTTTCTTTTTTACGAAATAAGCTTTGTATGTAAATATGTTGTTTATGAATTATGTTAAAGATAATAGCATGCAAATATCATTCACATCTCTAGAGTATTATTCCATAAAAATTTTATTTCATAAAGCTACCATAGTTTAAGTAGCTTAATTGCTTATTATATAAAATAATAATATATTTATTGAATGTGGAAAGAAGTAGGATAAGCAAATTTTATTAAAGTAGATTCCATATGAAAAATTTTCTAAGTAATGTAAGTGTCTGAATTTCTAAAGTGTCTGAAAATTCAAACGCGTTTTGCTGTCTGAAAATTTGCGTATTTACGTGATTCAGACATTTTTGTGTCTAAATTGGTATTTCTGACATATTTCTGTCTTAAATTAAGATATCTATGATGTCTAATCTATATTTTAAGACATTTACGTGACTGAAATGCCGTTTCAGTTGTTTTTATGTCTTATTTTAAGACCCTTTTATTTGCAGTGTACTATTTTGTTAAATAAATCCTTGTCGAATCATGTCCTTAGACTGACTAGGAACGTGGCTCGACAAAAATTTATTTAACAAAGCAGTATTATGTGTACTTTTTTTAGACAAGGATTATTGCTAGTGCTCGGATACTTTTGCTGCCAACTTTAGCATACATATTTGTTCTTATTTAATTTATTTTATTTATTTGATATTTTGGTGGTGTACAAAATACACCACGCGTGTACTTGTGTTAACATATTACTCGCGTGTAGTTTAGGGTTAACATAAAGTTTTAAAGCATAAGAAAATGTAAAATTTGATAACAGAACTCCTACAATTTTTAGAAAAAAAACAATTAGTGGCTTTCCACTTGCAATCTCTTGGTAGTCTTGGCGATATTTAGACAGTAAGTCTACTTCCAACTATATTCGCTACAGAGATTTCGTAGTCTTCAATTTTTGTTGAAGACTTTCAATGTCTTCACCATAAAGTCTTCAACATCTATTGGGAAATATCAGAGGGTTGTAAGTGCTGTATTTGGGTTATTGCGTAAATTTGCAATATGTCCAGTATTGTGAAAAATATTTGCAATCACAGAACTTCGTGCAAAGAAATGTGGTACTGTGCCTGTATCATATGAAAGAGCAAATCACGTATTGAATTTATTGATTTTTGAACTTTTTTCCCCCTACCTCTTGTAATGCATACGGATTTTCTGGATTCCAAAATCCGTAGTTGTGCTTATTCCCATTGTTTCTCACATGAAATATTACTTCATATGAAAAAAGCATGATGTGATTTAAAAAAAAAAAAAAAAAAAAAAAAAAAAAAAAATTCATTTTCGATTCAAGATAACATTTTCATAATCCGCTGAGGCCCCTCGTTTGTTTTTACTTGTCACGTGCGTCACAAGATAAAATTGTCATCGAAATCTAATTATTAAGAAAACAGTTTTGCTATATTATGACACTGGGCTGCTAACAGATTTTTTTAATCGATTATTTAATTTAGGGACTTTTGATTCGAACACTATACATCAAAATTTTCATTTTTTAATGCTTTGGCCGTCTGACAACCTGTGCGCAAAAAAATTCTTGATGATATAAAAATATTTAAATAAAGTTTTTAGCAAATAAATATTGTGGTATCAAACATCAAGACGAAGAATAATCGACATTAAATGTACGGAATATCCTAAAATTGACGTCATTTTCTGTTTTGCTACAGTCGACAGCAAAATTATTGAAGGACTAGGAATTATTCGTATTTAAAAATGTTTACCTAATACTGTTTTATTAAGTAAATATTTGTCGAGTCATGATATTAGTCCTTATGCTGTTTTTTAAAAAATATGTTTATGATAAAAATTCACAACTGTACAAAAGCCGTTCATCTGTAGAACAGCAGCGCAAGCTTTTGTCAACAGCAATTTTCTATAGAAAAGCAAAACAATTATCCTTGATTATCTGATAAAGGTTATTAAAGATCTAAGAATTCTAAAATAAACTTTTCTTATTAAAATCATTACAGACTTTGCGATATCAAAAGAAAAAAAAATCTATAATCAAGTTAGTTTTAAAATTGTTCACTCCACTTTCTCAAACATGTATTTTTACTATTATTTTGGGGAGTGTTTTCTTCACATAAAGCTTATACATTTATTTCGCATAAAATATACAAACAGAGAGTAATATAATATTACCCTATATATCAAAATAACATATAATTTTATATTCCCTAGTCAGTTTATAATCGAGTTACTTTTTATTAGATGGAATAATAAAATAAGATTGTTTAAATAACGGAACAAACAAAAAATAAATTACATGAAGTTTTTTTTCTTTTTTTTTTTTTTTTTTTTTTTTTTTCTTTTAATGAGATAATGAGATGCAAGAAACAATAAAAGACTTTTTAAAAAAAAATTTCATTATTCAGCGAAAGTGTTCTTTAACTAAATGAAAATGAAAATAAAATAGAATTTTTTTTTTCTTATATTTCGTTCGTAAATTATTTCCTCTTTAATTTAAGATTTAAAAAAAATAAACATGACTTTCATTGAAATTTAAACACTTTTTTTTCAATGATTCTTTAAAAGAAACTATGATGAAGTTGCAATAATAAGGTGAATTTTTTTTTAGTTCTTTTGTCTTTTTCAGTGTTTATTTATATATATATATATATATATATATATATATATATATATTATCAAGTTCTTAAAAAAATGTTAGAATCATTCATAGAAAAAAAAATTGCACAAAAGTATTCTAAATTACTCTTTAACATAAGGAATTAGCTATGTTCTAAAAAGAAAATATACGAATTATAACAATATTGCTTTCAATTTGAAGAAACGCTTTGATCTTGAAAAGAAGAAAATATATCTGAAAGACTTTTATATCATTTTAAAAGAAAAGTTAATTAAATGTTACAACAAGTATTTAAAGCGCAGTATTCTTTTAACTGAAAATGAAATTGTGATCTGTGATCAGTTAAGCTACATAGTTTTAGGTCAAAAAATTTATAAAAGTATTCTTAGATTTGATTTTTCTTTTAAAAATATCTCGGATTATTTAAGTATCGAATTTGCATATAAAACACATTATGCTATGTAATGTGGTTTACAAGGTAATAGAAACATTTATGTAATTTCAATTATTTATTTAAAAAATAAAAGTATTTTAACCCCTTAACTGCCCCAGGCGTTATATATTCGTCTCCCTAAGCGGATGCGTTAACAGCCCTGAGCGCATATATACGCTTTTCGAAAGTGTGATCCTTTGCGTGGTGCTTCTACCATTGAAACTAGTCCCATGGTTTTGGAATGCAATAAAATGATCTTAAATGTGACCTTGATAGTAGAAGAGGGGAGTGGAAAGATTCGGAAAAGGAATGTTTGTAGAACAGTGAATGCGCGCCTGTGTGGAAAATGGTAGCACTGGGAAGTAAATCTCATAAATTTTCCTCGGCAGGTAAGGGGTTAATGAAATGTTCTTTCAAAGAGCTCAATATTGGAATTCAAATGCATTATTCTCAAGTAACAGAAAATGGATGAAGTAATACGTCGTACTGGCAATATTTAAATAATGCAAAATAAAGAATGCCATTCTTTTTGTACTTTTTTATTATCTCGTATGACCTAAGTTTGTGCTAATTATTTAGTAAATGAATTTCTGTTGATTGATTCAAAATTTATATACAATACTTTAAGAGGTGATACACATTATAAAAAATTCAGGGGGTAACTGTTTTTCATTTTTATTTATTTATTTATTTATTTATTTTATTTTATTTACTTTTGATAGAATGGAGTAAAAGGTTGTTTTTTTTTTATGCCAAATATGTAAAAATGCCAGAGCCGGGAATCGAACCCCGGACCTTCCGCTCAGTGGTTAGAGCATCCGCGCGTTAAGCGGAAGGCCCGGGGTTCGATTCCCGGCTCTGTTATTTTTCACATAGTTGGTAAAAAATAAGCCTTCTACTCCATTCTATCAAAAATGAATTTTCGAGGTTGTTAAAAAAAATTCTAAATAGATAACTGTTTTCTTCTGCATTTCTTTCAATGAATTCTACTTTGCAAGAAACTCGCAAGAAAACGAAAACAGTGTTGAAATCGTATTATTATTTTTTTTTTCTTAATCGTCTTTATGAGCAGATCCCAAATCGATGTAAACGTGTCAGAAAAAGTTAATCTGTGTATGTGCAGCAGAATTTATATAATCTGTAACTTAAGGACTGATGTATGTAACTTCGTAAAAATTACATTTCGCTTATATTTTAACTGATAGATTGTTTTTTCCTTAAGTCCAGTTTTTCAGAATGTTTTACATTTATCAATTTTTTAGTTTAAAAAATAATAATAATAATAATAATAGTTAAATTTAAAACACTTACATAATTCCAATTGTCTTGGCTAGTCATTACGCAAATTTAATTACCATACTTATTAATTATAGTATGCCACTTCACTATGAATTTCAACAGAACAACTGTTAACTTTACATTGATAAAACTTTTAAATCGATTAAAAAAATAAAAAATAATAAAAAAAATCTGGTGTGAAACAACCACACGACTTCCATTACCCACTATTACGCGTATTACATGCCTTTTTTTTTTTTTTTTTTTTTTTAAGATAATGTGATCAGAAGACATAAAATTGACCCAACAAAGTAGACATCTAAAAATTTTCATGTAAGAGAAACTTAATACGCATATATAAAACAGAGTTTACATAGCGATTTAAAAAACAAGAAAAAAAATAATAAAGGTATTTTTTTGACACGCCAATTTCCGAGATCTAAAACTGATCTACCTAATCAGGATAACCGTTAATTTTCTTGTAATAACATCGTAATGCTTGAGAAAGGATATCTAACATGTATTTATGTAACAATTTTCAAGAAAATCGTTAGAGCCATTTTTGAGATAGCAACTTTTAACAAAATCTGGCATACTCAATTTTTGACCGGAAAACAATAATTACATACAAAAGGATATTTAAAGGGGAGTTGATATGGCGAGTATGAAAAAAATTCATTCAGCCGATTTTAAAGGAACTCACTTACGAGACCGGAAACTGAGCTATTTATACAGGACGCCTATCAATTTTCCTGAACTAACCAACTATATCATTCGAAAGGACATCTCATGGAATATTTATATAACAACTTTGAAGAAAATCGTTAGAACCATTTTTGAGATACGGACTAAGGTCCCACTTCCGGTTTTCCAATTTTCACCAAAATTTGAAAAATTCATCTGCACACCAGACTTGTCTCAATTCTGAAGTTTCGTAATTTTAGATTTATTAGTTTCGGAGATATGATAATCAGAAGATTTCCTACGTACATACTACATGCACACACGCACTGACCAATTGCCAAAAACTACTTTTTTGAAGTCAGGAGACCTTAAAACATGTAAATCAGGTGAAAACTCGATATCGAATTTTTGGAATGAATACAATACTTTTATTACCTACGGTAGTCGGGTAATGGAAGTAATTATTAAAGTCTGATTATTTGTGCATATAACCACAGATAACATATTTTGTAATTGAATTTTTTATACAAAGAAAAAATTTAAAAAATAAAGATTGAAATTAAATTACTCATTCTTGTTAACATTCATCTTATAAACAAAATAACGAAATTTGCTTAACATTTTATTTTTGTGTGCCTGTAACAAACGCAATTATCAGAAAATTTCAAGTTCGTAAATATTTAATTGGCAAATTCTTTTTTTCTTTCAATTTATTTTGCAAATTCTTCTCTTTCTCTTCTTTGTAGGCAATTGTTTTGTAATATGTATAGCATTTCATTATTTTTTAAGAATAAGATTTGAAATGTAAAAAAAAAAAAATATTCGTTAGTTTAAAAAATCAATATTTTCCCGTTAAAGTTTAAACAAATGTGTAAAACTGAATTTCTTTTAGAAATGCAGTTTGATTTTTTATTTTTATTTTTATTTTTTTTTTTTTTTTTTTTAGAATAGATTGTTAAAATAACACAACTTTTCTTTTAATACTAATTTTAAAAGAATTTTTTTTAAGTTTCTTAATAGAGTAAATATTTAAGAAAAAAATTAAAATACAAAAGTATTCTTAAAAAAAATAAATAAATAGATAAAGCAAAATTAAAACAAATGTAAAAATTATTAAGTTATTTATATTTAAAAATAACAATCATTTAAACGCTTTATATATATATATATATATATATATATATATATATATATATATATTTATATATATATATTATTCATGTAAAAGTACACATTGTGATATTTATTTCACATTTTTTTTTTTTTTTTTTTTTAGTATTGTTCATGGAAAATTATGCATTGTGATATTTATTTTACATTAGTCTAAATATTACAAAAAACATTCTGCTTGTTTTTAATAATCTTGATAAATTTTATTTAGAACATAATATAAATTTAAAAAATATATTCAATCAAAACTGTATAGCCATTTCCGTTTTGCAATCAATATTAGAGTTAAAATTGGATTAGTACATGTAATTGCCGTGTGCCATAAGCTTCATGTTAAAGCGACCAAAAAATGACATAAAAATCATGAATATTTTATATTAAAACCGTGTTGATATTTAAAATTTTCAACTTTTAAATTGGTATGCCATTTCATTTGATTTTAAAAAATTATCGTCAAGCCACTTTTAACAAATGTCGTTCCTAAGCTACAAATTGTATGAACATTATTTTTAAAATATTTACATTTGAATAAAAATTTTACATCAGGAGTAAAAAATAAAATAATTTTTAATGTTTCAATTGAAATTTTTTTAGCCTATCACTGATGTGAAATAAGTAAATAATTACTAACAGTTATTGTAGATGTATGGTTTTTATCAAGCAAATTATTGAATAAAGCAGCACAATTTTTAATACATAGGATTGTATGAACATTAAATTCATTTTTACATTACGTTTCACTTATAAAATGCGGAAAATTCATTAAATATTTTATGATGTTTTCCATATAAGACATACATAATTCTAAGTAACAAAAAGTAAATCAATAAACAAATAAAAATAAAATAAGACATTTCTGTTGAAAAAATATATTTTCAAAATAAATAAATAAATAACTCTTCTATAAATGAATAAATAAGTCGCTTGGATGCTTTAAAAAGAAAAAAAAATTAAACATTATTCAGCTTTTTTCATAAAAAAGAAAAACTCATTACTAAACTCCAGAATAATTTACCAATGATGAATAGTTATTTCAAAACCAACATGAGCATTTTTATTGTTGCATCAATATTTAAACACATATATATTGTCTTTAGAAACAAAAATTCATTATAGGAAATGTGTCATATTTATTAAGCGTAAATGAATGTTTAATTGCTTATTGATAAAAGGAAATTAATGAAGCTTGAACATTTTAATGACATGTTTAAATTTTTATATAACAATTTTTTAAAGAATGTTTCAGCTAAAATGTATTTCTGTTTTTTATATATACTTTATGGAAATTTTTAATCTCATAATTTTAATCTGTATACCATTAACGCAATATTTTAATTGAAAATAGAAAAAATTATCATTGTATTTCAACCTCCTCAGTAAAAAAAAAAAAAATAATAATAATAATAATGATGTTTTTTTAGCTATTCTATCCATCAAAACATTGTCTTTATTGGTTAATTATGTTTTCGTTTTATTTACTTGTAAATTATCTTAAAGTTATCCTGGTAAAAATAAGACACAACATTTGAACTATTAAATTCTTAAACTAGTAATTTTTCACGAGAAATGTTAAACTTACCCTGCAGTTGCACTTTATAGTTAAAAAATTTTTGCTGATTCTATTATTGAAAATTAATAACAGGAGACTTGGCGTTGGAATATTAAAACTCGAATAAACTACTGCGTCAGAAACGCCAAAGAAAAATATTTGAGATGCATACAGATGTTTCGGTAGCCTTAAGCGTACCGTCTTCATTGCAAAAAGTTCTTCTTTTTGCACTGAAGACGGTAGGCTTAAGGCTACCGAAACAGCTGTATGCATCTCAAATATTTTTCTTTGGCGTTTCTGACGTAGTAGTTTATTCGCGTTTTATTATTGAAACTCCAGAAACAAATTTATTGAAGCGGTTGAATGGTTGTAACGTCCTTCTAGATCTACGCAGAGGAATATTGGCTAAAATCTGGAAATCGCCACAAAGGGTGATCCGGAGACACGCCATTACAATTTTGATCTTTCATGAAGGAAATGACTCCAACACTTTGGTATTCTGAAAATTTGCACTCGAAAATATTCGCTAAATTATCAAGAAATTCTTAAAAAATTGGAAAACAATTATTGTTACAATAACCACCAAGACGAAAAATGTTACTAATGTTAATAGTCACATTCTACTCAGAATGGCGTCGTTTCAACTTTGCTAAAAAGGCAACCTACCTCCAGAACATCAGTATCAAACTTTTGTCAACTGCAAATTTCCAGAGAAAGGGAAAAAATTTGACAATTGTACAAGAATGGAAGATAACTGAAATACATTTTATTTGTTAAAATGTATTACGGTCAAAATTTTCTTTATTTTGTACGATCCGAAAAATTTCGAATGGGTTTTTTCAATTAACCTTCTAATGCCCACGGTAGCATATTTGCTACCATAGATTAAACGCTACTTTTTTAAAGCAAGAACGCTATGAAATGTGGTTTTTGGGTCATAAATTAAAAATTGAACCTTCCTCCTGTATTATTAGTAAATTTTAGGCATAAATCTCAGCAACAACCTAAAGAAAAAAATTTAGAAGGAACATGGATGCAGCTAAAATATAGCAAACGCGTTTTCAGAGGTAAGTTGTTTGTTAATTTTAGAAATATTTTATTAATAAAAAAGTCGATAATTACGATATATACAAAGTAAAAGAGTTAATTTATCACATGGTGCAGAATATTTTAAATAAAATTTGTTTTTAATGTTAAAATGGCTTTTAAAATTCATGGTAGCAAATATGCTACCATGGCCATTTGTGTATCTAAGCGTAGCAGTTCTCTAAAGAAAATACATTTTTATGTTGAACTCAATCCATGAACTTAAATATTTATAATTTTACTGGTAATATAGCCTCAAATGTCATTTATAGATTTAAATTTTGTAAGTTTAAATTTCAATACTTTTCAATTTTAAAAATATTTTAATATATATATATGTATGTATGTTTGTAAAAAAAAAAAAAAACTCGGAAAATTCATATTGAGATTTTATTTTAAAAATTAATTTAATCTTCTGTTAAATCTCTTAAAGTATTTTTAATATATTTGTATTATATTTATTAAATGATATAAAATTTAAGTTTTAAAATTTTCGGAATTTTTTACAAAATCTTGATTTCTATTTCTTTTTCCTTCATCCCTGCACTTTAGTTCCCTTTTCCACAGAATAAGAGAAAGAAATGTGATTAAAAAACCAGAAGATGTCATAGCATATACGAATGATTTGAGAATTGATTTATCCAATATATCTGACAAAAATTCTCTGGAAGAAAAAATAATAAATAAATAAATAAAACAATCTTATAATTTCCTCAAATGATGATAACTTTCTTTATCATACAGAACCTCTCCCATCTGCATTTGCATATTTTCAGATATTCATATCAACGGATATGATTAAAAGGTTTTTTGAACAAACAAATCTGTATAGTGTTCATCAAACAGGCACTTATGTTATGGTGACGACAAATGAAATAGACCAAGTAGTAGGAACTATTATTAGAAGGGGACTAGTCCGGATACCACACATTAGAGGATATTGGGAAAAGGTAAGATCCAATTGCAGAAGTAATGCCTAGAAATATATTTGAAACAAAATCAAGATTTTTGCATATTGCGGATAATGCACAAACTGACGATGCTCTTATAACAGGTGTTGGAAGTTGCGACCGTCGTTGTCCAAACTTACAGACAATATGCTCTCCATTACAGAAGAAAACAAGTAGTCTATAGATAAAATAGTGATTCTATTTCGTAGGAGAATCCACAACAAGCATTATATGCTAAAAAAAAAAAAAACTATAACAAATGGAGTTTAAAGATGTGGACTGTAGACAACTGGGCATTTGTTACGATTTTGATGTTTTCACGGGACAAACTAAAGGTTACTACTGTCGAGATTACACTGGCTGCGCGTTAGATCTGGGATGAGGTATAACGATATAGTTATGCAGCATTCTAAACAACCCAGCAAAAAGTTCGCATCTTTACAGATAACTTTTTTGTCTGGAATCCCATTAGTATGTGAATTTTCCAACAAAGATATAAGATTTGTTGTAACTTTGAGAGAAAATAGGTGGATGAAATATAAATTAAGAATGAGAAACAAAGACAGAGGATCTGTTTATTATTCTGTAGCATCTGTAAAATACACATATATCATAGTTGTAAGATGGTACGATAAAAGATATGCTTTGGTATCGAACACTCGAGTCGAATCTCTGACTTCCGCGCAAAGAAAATGAAATGAACAAAGTGTGATCTCCAAATAGCATTTTAAGCTCTCTTTCCTTCGTATAATAGAAGAAATGGGAGGAAATGATTCAAATGACATGTTGTCATTCAAATATAAATGTCCCATAAAATCAAATCGATGGTATATGTATATAATTTGCATACAATTTCTAGAGAAATATTTAATTCATGGCTCTTTTATTGATGATATTGTAACCAGTTGAAGAGCAAACATATTTGCTTTAGTAACTTTTTGAATGAATTGGATACTAACCTTATCACAGGAAGCAAAAAGAAAGAAGGTAGAACCTTTTCTGGACATTCCAAAAACTCAGTGATAAACAAATTCACTAATATGAACAACCAACAGTAAGAATTATGTAATTGTTCAAGCTTAAATATAAGTATTTTAACCTTAAATGTTTATTTTCAATTAGTTTTTACTTTTAGGATCAAAGGACTGTGCATCACTGGCCAGTGTTTATTTCCAAATGACAAAGGGGCTATGTATAGGAACATTTACACAAGTTAAAATTGAAAATTGTGACAAATATCTTTGTTTTAACAGGAAGAGAAACTGTATTAGAGCTTATCATTTGTAAATAATTGTAATTAAACCAAATTAACCCAAACCGAATCACAAAAAATGATTTTTGAAATTTTTGAAAATCATTTGATTTGTACCCTAATATGCCCATGGTAGCATATTTGCTACCATTAAAAAAACATTAAATAAATATTTTTTTTTTTTTCAAAATTTTTAATCATGTTTGATTTATTTGACCTACAAGAACACTGTTTCAACAAACAAAAAATTTTGTGTTTGAAAATTTTTTATAGTGGGCATTAGAGGGTTAAACCATCTTACAAAACCTTAAACGAGTTTTTTCAAAATCCTTATTTAAAATTGCATTTGTATCTAATTTATTATAAACATATAAATATAAAACAAATGCAATATGCATTATTATAATATGGACAAAGAATCTGCAAAAATATTGAATGTATTAAAATTTTTGTATAGAATAAAATATTGAAACATTCTTATGAAGAATAATTTATAATTATCTCGTTAAAACGCAATGAAATTTTTTTTATAAATAAATAAAAAAAGAAAAGAATAATTGTTTGTGTCAATATAAAGAAAACTGTGCGACTCAAGGAATGCAAAATAAAAATTAATCTTTGACAAATATCTCAAAACTTTAATAATGAAATACAGCTGATTAATAGAGGGATAATAGATTAAAACATCTGGTGAAAATCTGTTTAATACTAAATATTCAATAAAAATAATTATTTAAATTAAGATTTTTTCTGTAAAAGACAGATAAACAGAATTTTAGAATATTTAAAAGCACAATTACTTAATATTTTAAAATTTTCATTATAAGTTACTCATAAAAATACTTTAAATTTTTTTAATATGAAATTTTTAACTATTAATTTCAAAGGATAATTAACATCTTATTTTTTATTTCGTCTTATTAATAATGTATTTCATGTTACAAAAATAAATAAATAAAATATTCATAAAAATCCTTTAAAAAAATGAAAAAAAAACTGATAAAACCCCCAAAAAACTGGTATGAATTTTTTCCAACCTTAATTACAGTCTTCGTAAAAGAAACTTCCAAAACAATAAACTTAAAATCGAGTTGTTGTTTTTTTTTCTCTAATTCCTCAAACCACATATTTTTATTTTATCTTATTTTTTTGAACAAACCTTTTGTTGTTTTTAGCAAATATATAATATTGTAATAAAATAAATATTAAAATATTCTATAATTTTACTCTGTAACCAGTTTATAATAGAGTTCCCGTTTTTCCGACTGAGAAATAAAATTAAGTCTGTTTGAATAACGAAAAAAGAAGAAAAGAATAAATATAAAAAATTTTAAATTAAAAATATCTTTCTGAGAAAATGCTGGAAGCAATAAAAGAATAAAGAAAAAGAAAAAGAAAAAACTCTTTATTCAGCGAAATAATTCTATAGCTCAATAAAGGTTATATAAAAATAGAAATAAATACTCTTTTGTACTTCGTTCTTAAATTATTTCCTGTCTCAGTTTAACATGAAAAAATAAACATGTCTTTTACTTAAAGTTCTTTCTCATTTTTAGGGATTCTTTTAAAGAAATTACGGTGTACAAATTTCAGAAACTGTAATAAAAAGGTAAAATTACTTAACTACTTTCGTTTTTCAGTGTTTATTTATTTATTTATTTGTTTGTTTGTTTTTAATAATATGAAATATTTAGGAAGATACTAGAATTACTGAAAGAAACCACTTTTATTTAGATTTGCACAAAACAATTTTTTCAGGTAAATATTTTAAATTTTTCTCTAATTTGATTAATTAGTTGTGTTGAAAAAGAAAATATGAGATTATATAATAAGAATATTATTTTTAACTTGAAGGGATTCTTTGGTTTCGAAAAAACCGAAGTATTCGTAAAAACCTTTGCAGCATTTAAAACAAAAAAGTTAATTTTATCATGTTTAATAACGAAGTATTCGTAAAAACATTTTATAGCATTTAAAACAAAAAAGTTAATTTTATCATGTTTAATAACGAAGTATTCGTAAAACCCTTTACAGCATTTAAAACAAAAAAGTTAATTTTATCATGTTCAATAACAACGACTTTTTTATATCAGTAGGTTTTTTTTTTTTTTTTTTAGGTAACTAAAATTTAATTAACTATTTATGTTAAATTTGTTAAAATTCATCATTTAAAATTTCTTCAAACGCAATTAATAACTTGTAATAAGTTTAAATATATCTCTATATATATATTAACTTGTTAAATATAAAACCTGAATGTATATAAATGCTTTTGTGTATATATAAACATTTTCTGAATATTTTTACAGGCCCAAAATCGCAATTGGTAACTGAAAATTGTCGTACCCTTGCAACCCACAAAATGATTTACGATTTTTTAATTACGATTTGATATATTTTTTTTTTTTTTTTTTTTTTTTTACGATTATAAATTTAAATATGTTGATATTAAAACAGTGTTATTATTAAAAAATTTTCACAGTTTTAACTATTATATGATTTTATTTATTTTTAATAAAAAAAAAATCCCCATCATCAGTACTTTTATCATATAGCAACCATATAACTTTCTCTTACCCTGAATTAATACTGTACAGTTAAGACAAGTTTCAAACTATCAGTTCTCCTTCTCGAATATTCTAAATCTCAATTTCGAAAATTTGACCCAAATTCAATACTTTCTCTATTATACATGTGTAAGAGAAAGTAAAAATTATAGGCTGCTGTTTTTAAAATATAATTTAAGATTTTAAAAATTGGGATTAATATTCAAAATAGTTTTTTAATATTATAACTGCAATATTTTCAGTCTACCACTAATGTTAAAAAAAAAAATAAAATAAAATAAAATAAAATAAAATAAAAAAGTGAATTAATTAACAATTATCATAGATATGTAAATTTTTATTCTGCGAATAAAAGCATACTTTATTAAATAATTCAACGAAATTCTTAATACATAGATTCCTTTTCCATCACAGACATTAAATCTAGTTTTATGTTAAATTTCATACGTAACAAACGAAAATTATGTTTTATATTTTATGATGTTTTCCATCGAAGAAGTACATAATTCTGTATAGCAAAAAATATATGAATAAACAAGTAAGATCAAAATAAGTCAATTTAGTTTTAAAAAAGACATTTTCAAATAATCCTTTAATAAATGAATAAATAAGTGACTTAAATAACTAGGGGGAATACAAGTTTTTTGTTTAAAGAGAGAAAAAGAGAGAGAAGAAAACTAATTACTGAAATTCGGTAATAAGTTACGGACATTTACTGAAGACAAAAAGATATTTCAAAACCAAATGAGCATTATTAATGTCTCATTAACATAAAAAAAAAAAAAGAAAGAAAGACATGCATTGATTTTGTTCTCAAAAAATAATAATAATAATAATAATAATCTTAATATACATGGTTTTTTTTTTTTTTTTTTTTACGTAAATGTTTGCTTAAACTGCTTATTTGTGAAATGAAATTAATGATGTTTGTAATTTTTAATGAAATACTTAATTTTTTTTTTTTATTATTATTATAATCTTTCTAAAAAAGTATCAATTTTTGTTTGAATATTGTCAATGTTCTGTACTGAATAATGGTACGATAGAAATTTTTATTCTCATATTTTTAATTTTTAGCCTTATAACGTAATTTTTTTAAAAGAAAACAGAAAAAAAATCATTGTTTTTTAAACTTGTCACGAAATGTTTCGCTTCTTTCTTATTCTTTGTTTTGAAACAGAGTCTTTTTTGTTTTATTTACTTGTAAACAGTTTATTTTCAACTTTTTCAGGCTTTCCTATACTTCTGTATATATAATAAAATAAATAAAATTAGAATCATTTAATATTTTTAAATATACACTTGATTTAAAAAAAAAAAAAAAAAAAAAAAAGGGGGGGGGGGAGAAATAGTAATAGTAATAATAAAACTTATAAAATTTAATGTTGGTTTAATGATAAATTATTTCATAAATTATTTAATTAGCCAATTTTAACCCATATTTTTCAGAAAATTATGGATGAACTTAAAATTAAATTGAAGAATTATAATAAATATGTTTAACAAAATATGTGTAAAAGAACTTTTGAAAAACAAAATAGTAAAAGTTTTCTCGAAAAACATGATACTCAACTATAAAAGCGATAATATTTACAGTTGCGATTTATCGCAAGTACGCTTCCATTAAAACTGCTAAATATAACTGCTTACATTTTGGAGACGAATAATATTCATAATGAAATATTGATCCCAAACTATTCAGAATGGCATCATTATCCATGTGTCCAAAAAGAGAGAGAGAGAGAGAGAGAGAGAGAGAGAGAGAATTTCCAGAACATCAGCATCAAGCATTTACCAATTGCACATTTTTAGACAACAGAAAAATTATTGATTATTATAGTGGATTAACTGATCAAGATTGATTAAAACCAAAAGCAACAATAAGAAACTTAAAAAAACATTACAGTTTTCGTGATAGAAACGTCCAAAAAAAACTAAATTTGAGTTATTTTTCTATAACTTCTCTCCAGTTCCTAACCCCCCCCCCCCCCTCTTATTTTTTCTTGCGAAACTTTTATGCTGCTTTTTTTCTTCTTCATATAAAACTCATATACTTATTTCAAATAAATTATACGAACAGATAGCAAATAGCAATATAATACACGAAAAACTAAAATATTCTAAAATTTTTACTCTGTAATTTTGTTTATAATCTTGTTCCCTTTTTGCAAACTGAGAAACAACTTGTGATTGTTTGAATAATGAAACAAAGAAAAAGATGTACATAAAAAATTTATATATATATATATATAATATTTAAAAGAGAGATATACATACATAACGCAGGAAACAATAAAAAAAAAGGGGGAAAGACTCTTTAAAATAAATCCCATAATACAGCAAAAAAATTCTACTTAAAACTCTATTAAGATGAGATAGAAATAATGACTTTTAAAATTTTTACTCTGTAATTTTGTTTATAATCTTGTTCCCTTTTTGCAAACTGAGAAACAAATTGTGATTGTTTGAATAATGAAACAAAGAAAAAGATGTACATAAAAAATTTATATATATATATATATAATATTTAAAAGAGAGTTATACATACATAACGCAGGAAACAATAAAAAAAAGGAAAGACTCTTTTAAATAAATCCCATAACACAGCAAAAAAATTCTACTTAAAACTCTATTAAGATGAGATAGAAATAATGACTTTTTATATTTCGTTCCTAAATTACTTCCTGTCTCAGTTTGAATAACAAAGTGAACATGGCTTTTATTCAAATTTAAACTTTTTTTTTTCCTTTTCAAGAATTATTTTAAAGAAATGATGTTTAAATTTTATAAGCTGTAATAATAAAAAACTAAAATTCTTTTTGCCCTTATTAATTCTTTCTAAAATTTTTGTTGTTAATGTTTGCCTCTCTGTCTGAGCTCTAAATCTCGTAAATATTCATAGAATTCCTTGAAACTTATTGTGTTATTTCAGTTTACTATGGTTATGTCATTATGGTTATATTATTGTATGTTATGGTTATGTTACTTATGGTTATTATGTCATTTCAGTTTACTTTGTCCCCTATTGAAAATGGGGTAAGTACCTCTACTGGTTAGTTACATTACAGTCTACGACTAGAAATTGCTGGAATTGCATTTTATTTATTTATTTTTATTTTTTTTTTTTGAAGCATTTTATAACATCTTAACAATATTTAAATGTAATTATGATTTGGATTAGTCTGTCTGTCTGTCTTTTTGCCCGTATGATTGTTTGGTTGTCTATCTATTAGTCTGTTCACCTCTAACATCCGTAAATAACACTGAGCTGCTTTTTTTTTTTTTTTTTACCCCTAATATCATTCTTGCTGATTCTTATGTAAAATGACCTCCTGAATCCGAATATGACTCTCATTTTGCCCAGTCACCCACCGTTTTCTCGGGACACCACCCCCTCCCCCAATTTTTATCACTGTCCGGTAATTCTATGGCCATGAATTTGATTTGAAGTATGAAAAAGAATTAATTTAACACTTAAAAATAAAAATATATATTTTTTAATTAATAACATTAACAACAGATTAAAAAAAATATAAGAAATGAATACATAATTTCAGTAGCAAATCCCCCCCCCCCTAAATTTTTCCCTTGCCGCAAATGTTGATGTTTTAGAATTTTTCAACTCTATAGCGCCACAGAAGATATTTAACAGTTAAAATAATCATTTTTTCCTACAAATCAAATTTATAGCCATAAAATTACCGAAAAGTGATAAAAATAGAGGCTGTCCCTAAAAAACGGAGGGTGATAGGGCAAAATGGATGTCCTATTCGGATTCAGGAGGTCATTTTACATAAGAATTTGCCAAAATGGTGTTGGGGGCAATTTTCATGCTGAACAGTGTAATTTACAATTTCTTCAAAATCATACACCTTTTTTAAATTCACTAAGGAATGTTATCTATTTAAAAGGGTATAAATAACACAATTTGTTTGTGCACAGGGACGCGTAAAAGAATGGTAATACTTTGTGTTTTGTGAGAGGCATTTAAATAAATCTTATTTAAGTACCTTTGTACTGTGCAAAACATAATGATATTGACATTGATTATCCATATTTTTTAAAAAATATTTTCTATAGAATATGGGATTATAGCATTAAGATTTACATGGCTACACTAAAATAATCAGACACATTACACTGAGAAAAAAATATACCGCCTTCATCTAGAACGACTAAGTGGTCATTTTCTAAATCCCGTTACTAGAAATATAGATTTCCGAACGATGCGCGTAAGGCACGCCATCAAACTGAATAGACGAAATGGTCGAGAACTTCTAGTCTACACATTTCTATATGGTGAAACAATGTTTTGAATCATTTATATTACGAGAAATTCAGGCTCGATTTTCTAGAATTGGGTAATAAACCAAGATTATAGTTGCTGAAACCCGCCTTTTGTATTCGCATTTATTAGCAGAGATTTTTAAATAACTTTCCCCTCAAGAATATAAGCAAACGCTCTAGAACTCTAATAGGTCTTTCTAGAACTCGCTTTCCAAGGGGACTAGAATTTATAAGGATGGCATGGAACTATTTTTTCTAGAGCCACAATTTAAATTCTAGATGTCAGTTACAGAATTTTTTTCTCAGTGTAAAAGCGACAATTAGAAATTGTTGTTATTGCATTTTCGTTTGTGTTAAGCGTTTTTAACATTTTCCAACAATGTTTAAGAGTTATTATTTATAAAATAAGTCTATATTTCTCTCTGTTTGTCCTTCTGTCTGTTGGTTGTGTTGTGACGTAGGCAAAGTGCATTGAAAGTTAAACGATGCACTTACAGTTGGAATGTGTTAATAATATACTCGAACTGCATTATTTTTCATTAATGTGACATAATTCATGTAAATTATTTCACATTATGTCACATGTCACAAATTATGTCACATTATGTGACATAATTTATGTAAATTATTTAGCAAATGAATTTCAAAAGATAGGTTCAAAATTCATATTCGGTATTTAAAAAGGGGATAGATCACATTAAAAAAATGCAGAAGTAAAAAATGTTTAGAAGTAAATATTTTTGATTTGCAGAATTCTTGTAGATTTATATGTTTTAGGATTTCAAATCAATTTAACAAGTTTGGAAAAAATGTCTGTTTATGTAGATGCATCGAAATTTTATAGAAATTGTACTTTAAGTGTAACTTAACCGTTATGTAACTTAACTTTTATGAAAATTGCATTTGGTTTATATTCCGATCCTTTTCAGGCCAAGTTTAGAATCTTTTAATACAGCTGCATAATTCAATTTGTTCGGAGTGTTCAATGAGTTGATAGAATACACTTATTCAGTGAACATACTCTGTCACATCTTTGTTATTGTTAACAGAAAGAAAATTAATAACCGTTAACAGGATTTTAAAATGTATATATCTATTGAACGCTGTTATTTTGTGCATATAATCATAGTAAACATATTTTAAAACAGTACGTCTTAAAATTAATTAACAGGGTTAGTTTTCATTTTGAAAAAGATTCTCATTATTGTTATTATTATTATTATTCCACAGTTATTATTTATTTGTTAAGTTCTTACATGTCTCAAATTCTTAATTTATATATAAATATATATATATGTACCTAATATACCTAAAGAAGTTCTGCTTCTTTTTTTAAGAATAATAATCAATTTTATAAAATAGATAAATAAAATACACTTACACTGTTGAAAACTTTAAGTTACCCTTAAAACACATGCAAATACATGTGGAATTTTGACACATCCTATGAAAAACATCAAGAAGTGATTAAAAAGGAAAAAGTTATAATCTAAATTTGTCAGTGGAGGTGGGGGAGAGAAAGATTCTTTATGTAAATTTACGTACAATGTACAGAAAAAAGTCATCTACAAAGAATAATTGGTAATTAATTTATATTCAACCTATCATTGTTGAAAATTACATTGCATTTTTCCTGTCTACTGTTGGGCCGCGGTAGCCCAGTCGGTAGAGCGCCGGGCTCGTAATTGGAAGATTGCGAGTTTGGCACTCGTGCCGGCCAAAGACCGTCGTCAGGGCCCGATTATGGCACGGGCACACGGGGCACTGGCCCAGGGCCTCTAAATTTAAGGGGCCTCATTTCAAAAATTGAGAAGTAATAATACAATTTTTTTCATTATATGACTATTAAAAACAAAAATTTAAATTTTCTTTCTATATTGTATTAGGGAGTTTAAACAATTATTAAATTTTATGAGTAATTTCTTAAACATTGGCTGATCAAAGTGCTTCAGTTTTTCCTTTGTCTTGAACATAAAACTAGGTTGCTAAAAAAATAAGGAAATTGAAGGTATAATTGAAGGGAAAATCTAAAAAATGCACTATTTTAATTTATTTTTGTTTTTGAGAATGGGTCCTTTTGGCGATCTCTTTAGAGCAGGGTAAGGGGGCCTCCAAATACCAACAGTGCCCCGTGTCTTTAAAAAGCATAGTCGGGCCCTGACCGTCGTATACACTAATGGTGGCTGGTGTACGTAAAATCTGTCATGACCGCAATGTTCTCTATGTTCCTATCAAAGTTATACCTCTGGGAGGTCACCGAAGCGGGAGAGACATCCCTTCCATGGAGGATCAGAATTGCGATGGCATGTCTCCGGACCACCTCTAGGGGGTGAGTTCCAGACCGTCGCAGTTTCCCATTGCGCAGCGCTAGTGCGACGTAAAACCTAACCAACCTACCAACCTGTTTATTGTTCCTATGCAAAACAATATATGAAAAATGAAAATATGACCTTAAAAAAGGACCTTAAAACACTATTGTAGTCACTGTGAGTTACGTATTTGAATTTTATAGTTATTCGAATTATTTTCGATTTCATTCATAACTTATTAAAAACGTAAGGTATATATGTAAAAACTTACGCATTTTTTGAATATCAATTTTAAATTTAAAATACTACTTATTGCGTATCTTAAAAATACTTCTAAATTCAAAATATGTTCAAAGTGTAGTTTGGTCAACTTAACAAAAAAAATATGTAATAGTATACACAAACTTTTTTACATCCAAGTAAAATTTTATCTTACACTTGATTTTTCAAATATAAAATACTATTCTCTATGTATGGATAGCATATCTTAAACTCAGGATGGATAGGAGACAAGCCTATTTGATATGGATCTTTATAAAATATGAAAACGATTTGAACATTTTAATAACACAAAAAAAGAAAAGAAAGAAAAGAAAAAGAGGAAGAAGAAAGGATGGAAATTTTAAACTGGAACATTTGATGAGAGGAGAGTTAAATGAGAATATAAACACTTGAAAAACTGTTAATTGTAAACGATATTGTCGATTGTATTACCTCTTTTCTTAAAAGGAACGAATATTCTAAAAATATTTAATTGTTGCTTTTTAAATCTATTTAATTATATTATTAAATAAAGACTCTGTTTCTTTATAAAAATATACAAATAAAAAGATTTCATTGGATTTTCTTTTTAATTGTTAGTATACAAAACCTTTTTATTATTTTTTTTTTCTTTTTAAAGTATTAATATACAATTTTATTATTATTATTGTTATTAATGTCACATCTTTAATGATTATTTATTTTCAAGCATCGATCTTAATGCACTAAATAATCCCTTAAATATTAATATAAATTTTGATCGAATTTATTTAGTTAAATATAACATAATTGAATTTATTATGCAAAAAAATATATCGAAAGTACATGAGTCATTGAAACAAATATTCATCCTATTAAGAAAAAAAAATCAAAATTTGCTTAACTTTTTGGTTTCTGTATGTCTCTAAAAAGCATAATTTGTCGAAATTTACAGTTTGCAAATATTTAGTTTAGAAATAAAATTGTTTTCATTTTCATAGACGTAAAGAATCATTTTGTAATCTGTATAAACATTTCGTTGCTTTTTTAAATGGGGTCTTAAATATAAAAAAAAAGTAATCTTAAATTTAAAAATTCAGTTCTTTTCCCCATTCTCATGGTTGGAGTTTAGACAAACACATAAAACCAATTTTCTCTTTGAAATGCATGTTGATGAAATAAAAATGTTTAAAAATAAAGGGTTAAATATATATATATACATATTATTAATTTATAAGGATGTTTCAAAAGGTTAAAGAAAATTATTTTTTATTGACAGGATAAATATTTAAAGAAGAAATTTAAAAATAAAACTATTCACATAACATGAAAAATAGTTGAAAGCAAATTAAAACAAACATATAAGTTTTCAAGGCGTTTATATTTTAAAATATTAATTAATTATATGCTTATTTATTTATTTATTTATTTTTCAATAATTTTCCAGTAAAAATGCGCATACCTTTTATTTATTTCAGTTCAGTATAAATAATACAAAAACAATATTATTTTTGTTTTTTAATAAATTAGACAAATTTTGTTAATGCATTCATATAAATTAAATATGTACGTACAGTGAATTAAAACAACTGTATCAAAACGCCCTTACATAAATTTATATGAAATTTATAATCAATATTAGAATTAAAACTGCTCAATTCCATAATTTGATATACGGTGGCTTAAAAAAAATTATAATCTATTTTTATTTTATAATAGCTATACTTTTTCTGTTATTATTAGACGAGAATTGCAGGGTACGAAACCAGATCGCACTTGCAGGCCTAATTGTTCGGAGTTTTCGGTATATTTCCCCTAAACTCGCATATATACGAGCTAGAACTCCTTAGAAAAGGGTTAGCATATTCAATCGACCTTTATCCACACATTACCACTACCTACACCACCACTACCACCATCTGATAATACTATTAATAATACCGTTTAAACACGCTAAGATTTCTCTATTAGTAAAAATAAAAAAAAAAATTGTTTCTAAATGTAGCTAAGATCACATAAGAATCTAAAAGATTACTACAAATCACTCTTTATGCGTTGCAACGTAATACAAAAGAGAATGAGTTACCTTAACAAAAAAAAAAAATTATTTTCCAACGAATTGTGTAATATAAGAACATATTTTTCCAATTTTTCTACAATTATATTGCAGTAAAATAATGAGTAAACAGATGGTAAATTAAAAATTATTTTGAAATTTTTTAATTGCTTCTTTTAATTTCATTTTCACCCAAATTTCATTTTTACAATTCTCAGGCAGATTATATGTAAGATATTGTGAGATATCGTTAAATAATTTAATTCCATCAAATTCTTAGTTTTAAAAATTTTTTGTCAGTTTGCTGTTTTCCTAACAGATTAATGATAATGATTTTTTTCATTAATTTTTTAAATAACTGAAATTTTTATTTGAATTCATTTTGTTGATATTTATTGAAAATATAAAATATTTTCTTGGGGATAAAATCTGAGAAATATTACCATGTTCTTTTATATCGATAAGACAAGTCTTTTACTACTTTTCTACATTTTTTTGTTCTACCTCTATCGTTTCAGAAACTTCAATTATTTAAAAAAAAAAAAAAAAAAAAAAACGCTAGATCAGGGCTATGATTTTCTTTAAATTCATTTCAATAAATCGTCAGTGTTCATATTTTTCTTCGATTCCTTCTAAAAAAAGTTTAATGAAAGACATGATTTGAAAAAATATTCTCTCTCTCTTTTTCAATCAAGAAGAATTTCTGCGTCCATGCAAATAGAAGCTAAACTCTTACGTTTTTTTATGAATGATTATACTATACCGACGCATCTTGATTTCAAATTAATAAGTAAATAAATAAATAAATATTAAATAGTTTTAAATGTTGCAATATGAAGTATGGATTATTTTGTTTCAACTGACTATTTTCTTTCCTGTATAATTTCTTCAAATCAGCTCCTAGAGAAATAAAAGTTCTATTTTTAAAAAAATATCTTTATACTCATATTACTTTTTTAAAAACTTTTGGAACAGGTGAAGCATTATAAACTTAATTTGTTGGAAATTCCAGGAAATTAATCCTTGACCTAGGGCTTTGGTCGTCTTTAAAATAATTTTAGTAAGTTGACAAGGTGGCCGATTTCGCTTGAAATCATTTAAGAAAATATAATGAAACAGATAATTTAGTACAATCTTTTTTTCTTCTTCAGTTATATAAATTTCAGTTATATATTTTCCTTCCTTTAAGAAAGTATAACAAAATATAAATTAAAAGAATATCTTCTCTTCTTCATTCAAAGGACATCCATGGAAGTAGAATATAAATTCTTACTTTTTTACGAATGTTTATACTTTGTTAAAGAAAAAAAAGTAATAAGTAAATAAATAAATAAACATTAAATAGTTTTAAATAATGAAATATGAAGCATGTGTAATTTTAATGAGACTGACAACTTGCTTTACTGATTTAATTCCTGAAAAACAGTTCCTTGAGAAATATAGGTTTTATATTTTTAAAAATAGTTTTAAATCAATATCGCTTTTTGAAAAACATCATATAGAACAGGTGTATCATTAGAAACTTCACTTGTTGAAAACTTCAGGAAAACTTTCCTTCACCCTAGAGTTTCGGCCGGCTTTAACTAATTTGAGTAGGTTGTCAAGGCGGATGGTTTCGTTTGACGGTATTTATTAAAGCATAATGAAAGACAAAATGTAGAAATCTTTCTTCATCTGTGAAAGAAGAAACCGACTTCTTTCATTTTTATAAATGATTACACAATACTGACGCGTTTTGATTCTAAAAAATTAGTAAGTAAATAAATAAATATTAATTGATTTTTAAATTACAATATAAGGCATACATTTCCTATTTTTGGCAGAAATGACCAATTGCCACACTTTTTTTTTTTTAAGAAATAAATATTTAAAAAATATCTGTTTCATGACTCTCTTTCATAGCTTTTGCGCATAATTTTTATTCAATTCACGATACTTTATAACATTTATATTTTTAGTAACCGTTTTGAGCATGAAAGAGAGAGAATTTTTAGCTATATTTGATTCTTGACTTAATATTTTCTTACCGGTCCGAAATTGGATATATTTAACTGGAATAAATTTACTAATAATAATAATAATCACATACAGCATATAAAAATAAATAAATAAATAATATACCTAGAATAATAATATTATAATATTGTGACAATATTAAGTCTATTATTTCATTGCTAATTAACAAAAGTTAATAGTTCTTATACATAAAAAAAGTATATATATATATATATATATATATATATATATATATATATATTAATTTCTTATAGAAATAAGTATACATGAATAATAATAATCAAAGTCAATAATTATAACCCCCTATAAAATAAGAACCATTATAATTTATAAAATAATTACAGAAAATGAAAAAAATAGTTAACTGTGTCTCATAGAAAAATATTTTTTGATAAACATCCATGTTATAAATAAATTTAATTAACCTTTAGTTATACGTATAAATACATGTTTTTATAAATCTCAATACCTCAATATGCTTCAAATTTATAAAGCCTTTTTTTTTTTAAACTACCTAGATAATTTTCTTCAAAAGTGATATATTTATTAAGAAACTTGTTATGACAAAAGCAAAAGATACACTTTTGGTGTCATTTCTAAAGTACATGGTAAAATTTCAAGTATTTGAGCTAATATTTCAAGATAATATTTCCAGTATTTGAGCGAAAAAAAATATTAACTCCAGAATAATTCTTATTTAAATACTTACCTGCGTTTCATTAATAAAAGCTTTAAATCGAATACTTTTATTTCTATATGATAGCTAAAGTTTTTTTTTTTTTTTTTCTTTCACTTTCTAACTCATAATGTGTTTTTAAAACCAAATTACATAAATTATGCCCCAATGTCATTTTAAAAAATCTTTCACGATAATTGGCAATTAAAAATGCAATTTTGGTTCTTTTAATGATTCATTTAGTTTTCTTTTCGTATTTAGTTTATGAATTTAGCTATAATGATCGTAGTATTTTTTTACTTTAATAAAAGTAATGGTTCTCTTGGAAGACCATAAAAATTATCAAAACTGAAATTTTTTATAGTAATTAAGATCATTCTACAAATTAATTAGAATTTTTACACTAAATCATTATCATTAATTTTCAAATGCATATTACACAAATAAAAGAAAAGAGTTTTTAATTCTTTAAATAATCTATATAGTCAGGTTGATTTAAAACGAATGGGACAAAAGTATGAACAGCAATTTGAATACCAGACTTTTTTGCTAAAAGTAGTGTAAAAAGGACAGTTCACCGGCAGGGTGGTGGCGCGGTGGCGCGCTGTGGCGCGCGCGCCACCACCCTGTTGGAGCGCGCCTCCGCGCCACCACCCTGCCGGTCAACGTGTCCTTTTTACACTACTTAGCCATCATCTTGGACGAGGGGTGTTGCCACCGGAAGAATAAAAACTTTACGTTGCCACCGGAAGAATAGAAACTTTGACTATCATCTTGGATGAGGTTTGGTGGTACCATCTATCGGGGAGAAGGGGAATTTTGAAGAGTTAGATTTATTTTCATAAATTTCGGAACTTAGTATTTTTTTCACAATTTTGGAGACTTCAAAATTTTTTCGAATTTTTGCAGGGGGTTAGATAACGTCACGATCTTTTGGGACTTAGCCTGAAAAGAGATACATACAAAATTTACAATTTGAGAAATAAGTGAAAGAAAAATGTATAGAAAAAGTTAGAAAGGGAATACAAATTTAAGAAATGAGAGTTAGAAAGAATAAAGTTAGAAAAAAAAATGAGAAGAAAGAGAAAGAGAAAGAAAGAGTTCACCTTGAGCGCCTGGGAGACTGCCCTCCCGAGGCCCTGCGGTGCCCCTTTTCGCTCCGTAGAGCAAGGCGGGAGTTAGTTCCTTTTAAAAAAATAAATAAAAAATAAAATAAAAAATGTCAACCTGATGAACTCATCACATAGTTTTCTGAGGTTGTCTTCAAAGCATGGGTTCAGACAATCTTCATAGGTTCAGAAACAATTGATATATAAAGGATGCAGGAACAATTGATATATACAGGGTGCAGGAACAATCTTCATAGCTGCGAAACAATTGATATATACAGGATGCAGGAACAATCTTCATAGGTGCGAAACAATTAAAATATATATACAGGATGCAGGAACAATCTTCATAGGTGCAGAAACAATTGATATATACAGGATGCAGGAACAATCTTCATAGGTGCGAAACAATTAAAAAATATATACAGGATGCAGGAACAATCTTCATAGGTGCAGAAACAATTGATATATACAGGGTGCAGGAACAATCTTCATAGGTGCAGAAACAATCTTCATAGGTGCGGAACAATTTAAAATATATACAGGGTGCAGGAACAATCTTCATAGGTGCGGAACAATTTAAAATATATACAGGGTGCAGAAACAATCTTCATGGTTGCAGAAACAATTGATATATACAGGATGCAGAAACAATTTAAAAATATATACAAGGTGCAGGAACAATATATACAAAAATTTTCACTATGGATGCTGCGGTATTCTGTAATGGCCATAAGCCAGACTGGTGATTCCATCATCTAGCAGATACCTCTTGTCATCAAAAGGAGATAAACACTTTTTGTTTTGATTAACTGTATAGAGTTGATGACGTTCTTGTAGGATTCTGGTTTGTTGCTCATACGTGGCTATCTCCTTTTGCAGGCATTCTTGATAGTCTTGAACACTTAATTTTTTCCTTACGATGCATGTTGATATGCCTTTTGCTGTCTTCTTTTCACCACCAGCTGACTGTATGGCATACATTTTTGGCTTTAATCCAATGAATTTGTAGGCAGCTTGACTGTGGAGTTCGTCTTTAAACTTTCCAAGGACCTTTTTGTTAGTTGTAGAATATAGCGGATGATTTTCTGATATATACAGGATGCAGGAACAATCTTCATAGGTGCGAAACAATCTGTACAATTTAAATAGATGCAGGAACAATTTAAAAATATATACAGGGTGCAGGAACAATCTTCATAGGTGCAGAAACAATCTTCATAGGTGCGGAACAATTTAAAATATATACAGGGTGCAGGAACAATCTTCATAGGTGCAGAAACAATCTTCATAGGTGCGGAACAATTTAAAATATATACAGGGTGCAGAAACAATCTTCATGGTTGCAGAAACAATTGATATATACAGGATGCAGAAACAATTAAAAAATATATACAAGGTGCAGGAACAATATATACAAAAATTTTCACTATGAATGCTGCGGTATTCTGTAATGGCCATAAGCCAGACTGGTGATTCCATCATCTAGCAGATACCTCTTGTCATCAAAAGGAGATAAACACTTTTTGTTTTGATTAACTGTATAGAGTTGATGACGTTCTTGTAGGATTCTGGTTTGTTGCTCATACGTGGCTATCTCCTTTTGCAGGCATTCTTGATAGTCTTGAACACTTAATTTTTTCCTTACGATGCATGTTGATATGCCTTTTGCTGTCTTCTTTTCACCACCAGCTGACTGTATGGCATACATTTTTGGCTTTAATCCAATGAATTTGTAGGCAGCTTGACTGTGG
The DNA here is from genome assembly GCA_963930645.1 of Salticus scenicus. Taxonomy (NCBI): domain Eukaryota; kingdom Metazoa; phylum Arthropoda; class Arachnida; order Araneae; family Salticidae; genus Salticus; species Salticus scenicus. The sequence continues at coordinate 45,231,927 of OZ005648.1, read as the reverse complement.
AGTTCGTCTTTAAACTTTCCAAGGACCTTTTTGTTAGTTATAGAATATAGCGGATGATTTTCTGGATACTCTGAGAAGTCAAAATGGTGCTGATCTTCCTTCATATCTTGATACATGTCTGCTGTCTGGATACAGTACGTCAAGGAGTCTGTATCCGTGAACAACAAAGTTGCACGACTTTCATACTTTTTCATAACGAAATTGTAGTGAAAGTCGTACATGAGCAACTTTGCTAATTCAAAGATACAGAAACCCACGTATATCGGCCTATTCATCAGGATGGTGGGTTTTGTTCTCTCCACAGCTACGAGGTTATTGCAAAATTCTTTAAAAGTTGTGAAATTCGGTGATGCAACTAATTTTTGGGCTCTGACTTCATTGTTACACAGTTCTATGTTACGACATTTTCTCAAATTTTCGATGGTCTTTCCATAGACGCTATTGTTCAACAGTTTAAAGAAATCTTTCTCAAAACTGTTGTTTGCAGATTTTCGTTTATCTGTGTTGAAGTCTACATACTTTTTTAGCCAGGGTGCTTGTCGAAATTTCAAAACCTTGTTCACTTTTAATAGCTTCATTCCAAGTTTTAGGTATAACTGTAGATTTCTGTAATGTACAACATATTCTGATTTATTGTGAAGGTTTGGAATGAGTTTGGGTGTTCCTGAATATTTTTGGTTCTGCAACAAGGACTTGGCATAGGTGGAGAGCATTTCTTCTGTCACAGTCATTCTTTCAGGTGCAAGTGGGTAGCTATTGTGGAGGTCATGCAGATGAGATGGGTACTCCAAATTCACTTCAAAAATGAAGCCTTCCGCTGCATCTTCGGGTATGTTCATGATGAAATCTTCAGTAATGTGAGAGGGGTCCATCCATTGAAACTTGCCATAAGGCATGTACTGGGACATAGCCCAACCGTAAAGGTTGTTCGCATCCCAGTACATGATATAACTAGAAGGCTTACTTGAGTCGTAGTGAGGAGTGTGCGGGTTGTTCGCAACAGCGAAACGGTGTGAAATCTGCGACACACCCCCGCGCACCCCTTTTTCAATAAACAGCAGCATGTTGATATCCGTGAGCAGCTCTAGCTTAACATCAGTCATCTTCAGACAGGCTTGCCAGGACAGTCCAGGAGTGGTGTGTAAATGGGCAGCATCGATGTTATAATAGTGTAAGCAAAGACTTCTAAAATTTTGGAAGACATCGGCAAGGAGCAAAACATCTGTCTTCACATACAGGTCATGATACTCGCCGAGGTTTCTTATCTGGAAGACTTCCCATACGTTTTTTGCATGTTGATAATCAGATTCTTCGACGGGTTCGTTCGTAAGAGAGTTGAAAAACGCTGAAGGAGGCGGCAACACTGTTTCTTCAAATTTATCAAATCCAGTAATGTAGTCATAGGGGTATACTCCTTTTCTGGTGAGGAGACTTAGATCGGTACTTGAATTAAACTGGTCTTTTAGAATGTTAAACTGGCTAATATCCAAATTCTTCACCAACTTTTCTAACGAAGCAGGCAAAAATTGGAAGGAGTCAAGAAAGACGAGTTGTACAGGACTGTCAGGTTTCTTCAAGGTGAATGATATATATTTTTCTAATGTTGTTGCGATAACTTGTATCTGATGGTCTTGAAAATGGCCTAATTCTGTCATAATATGGTGGGCATCATAATTCTTTAAATTGTGGAAAACCACGGGAATCTTCTTTGGCTGCTTAAAATTAAGGTTGCAGCTAGCATGGGCGGCACCTCTAAAAACTCCAGTTTCGTGATTGTGATCCCGAACTTTAATGCATCCGGGTAACAGGGGTTGACGACATATGCTGCACCTTGTAGCATTTTGGAACGCCTCCTCTTCTTGGGTAGAGAGCTTCATCGGCTTAATTTCTTGCAGTTTGTCTTCAAGGATATCTTTTTCCATGATGATATTTTCCAGAAAATGCTTGACTGCATTCTCTCCTCGATAGCTAAAGATAGGCTTCACGGCTTTGCCATCAGACCCTACGATTACATAAGCGTAACCGCAGGGTGTATGACGGGCTGTATGTTGCAGGTAGGAGTTTGATGAGGATGGAGCAGCTGATGCAATAGGTTCTAACAAACTTTCAAAGTCTGCATAGATGATATAGCTGATAGGGTGTTGAAGATGGGTTCCCGTGAACTCTAATATATTTTTCTCCTTGCTGGGCATCTCAATGGCTTGAGCAGTGTGTTTTTTGCAGTTTGTTTCATGGTCTTTTAACAAAAGTTCTGTCGAAAAACCATGCAGGCACCTATAACAATAATACTGTTTTCCGTCATGTTTTGTGCGGTCTCCCATCAATCTGGAAAAGTTCCGGATTAAACAATAGTGGTGAGCACCTTCCTCGTTCGCAAGGAGTAATAAGTTGATAGCTTCAACATCTTCTACTTCGGAAATTCTTAGAATTGTCACTTTAGAGTTTTCGTAGCCGAAGACGTTGATTCTAAGATTGTTCAGTTTTTCTATGAGACCTATTTTTGAGATGGGAACAGGATACTGAACATTACCCATCTTGATTTCCTCTTCATGAGGTAAATAGTGGGAGACTCGTTCGGGTTTTCTTGTGTAGTCTAAATTCAGTTTGTGTGCTAGCAGACACCATAGGAAGCACTTGTTATCGCTGTTCTGTATATTTAAGATAGCTTTCTTGGCAAGCAGTTTAGCTGGCAATTCTTGATAGCTACTCGCTCTCAAGGGGTTATATTTAGCAGACTTGAATTCTAGGTAGTAGATGTTTCTCAGCACCCAGCCGGAACCTCTCTCTAAGAACTCTTCGTAGTTTTGAATGATCTTCATGAATCCTACACTTATTTGATCATCAATTAAATCAGGAGTGTGTTGCTGGTAGCAGGGTGTTCTGAAGTACGCATCCATTATTTCCAGTTCTCCTTCGGCTGTCTCTCTTTCAAAGCAGACTTTTATTACCAGGTACCATTTGATGGAATCTTTCTCATACAATTCCTGTAGGATGTTTTCATGTATCTCGGCACGAATAGACTCTAAAAAGATTTTCACATCGTACCGAGTGGCTTCAGTAGGTTCAATGAGCACCGTCTTAAACGTGTTCAAAGCTTGTGTATAGGGACGTCTTCGAGAGAGTGGTGGAGGAGTCGTTTTCGGTTTCTTCCGGCTTTCACTTAGGCTATTTGAATGCTGAAGTCGCATATGGTTCATTAATGATGACTTAGAGGAGAAGGTGGACTGGCATTCTTTGCAGGGGTAGTTATGACTCTTTAGATGAGCGTTGTATTTATCCAGGCGGTTAAACTTTTGATCACATGTAGCACATTGATAGGTGGAAGTGTCAGCATCATGCAACTTCTTATGTCGGTTTAAGGCATCCTTTCTGGAGAACTCCTTCAAACACACAGAACAGGAGAAACCCTATAAAACAATAAAAAAACGATTTTTTAATTAAAGTGTTACAATTTTTAATCAAGGTGTTACAATTTTTCGAAATATCACAAAACAAAAACTTTAAGAAATAATACATACCTTAGAAGGACCGGGCTGAGGATCTACAGATTCTTGTAATTCACTCGTGGACTGATGCGATTTTCGGTGTCTGTTTAAAGCATCCGTTCTGGAGAATTCCTTATGACAAATGAGACACACGAACATTTTTTCTGTGTTGTGTGTTTTCTTGTGTCTAGTCAAATCCCGACTTCTAGAAAAAGATTTCCCACAAGTAGGGCAAACAGGTTGAACCTATAATAAGAAAGACAATTTTTTTAACTTTTGTAAAAGGGACAATTTTTAAAACTTTTGTAAAAGGAAACACTCTCATTTTTAATGTAAAACAATACATACCTTAGAAGGTTCAGATTGGGCTTCAGGTTGGGCCTCAGGTTGGACCTCAGGTTGGGGTTCAGGGTCGGCTTCAGGTTGGGCGGCGTCGTCCCATTGGGGGTTTCGCCACTCCTCATCATTCATTTCCCCAACAGTACAAAGCATATGAAGTTCGTCATCGGGTATACCGAAGGAAATACCCAACTGAAAATAAACGAATAGGATGCAACTTAAAAAAATTTTAGAAAAATAAATTCTTCTAGTTAAAGATTTGATATACAAAAGGTTATACAAATCTAACTTTTATACAACATAAATAAATAAATTTAATCTATTCGATGAGTCATTAAATAAACGAATCATTTTATAAACATAGGATGCAACTTTAAAAATTTTTAGAAAAATAAATTCTTCTAGTTAAAGATTTAATTAATCTAACTTTTATACATACACGCTACTATTTTAATAAACCAATACACTATTTTATTTAAACATAGGATTAGGTATGCAACTTTAAAAAATTTTAGAAAAATAAATTCTCCTAGTTAAAGATTTAATAAATCTAACTTTTATACATACACGCTACTATTTTAATAAACCAATACACTATTTTAACTAAACATAGGATTAGGTATGCAAATTAAAAAAATTTTAGAAAAATAAATTCTCCTAGTTAAAGATTTAATAAATCTAACTTTTATACATACATGCTACTATTTTAATAAACCAATACACTATTTTAACTAAACATAGGATTAGGTATGCAAATTTAAAAAAAAATTTTAGAAAAATAAATTCTCCTAGTTAAAGATTTAATAAACAAAAGGTTATGCAATTCTAACTTTTATACAACATAAATAAATTGAATAAGTATAATCTAATTGATAGCTTATCAAAGGATGAGTCATCCTAAACATGTCTGAACATGAATCTACTTGAACACTAACATTTTATTGTATAAGCTATGCGATGACTCATCAAACGATGAGTCATACTAAACATGAGTGAACATGAATCTACTTGAACACTAACATTTTATTGTATAAGCGATAATTACTATATAAATCACAAAGTATAGGATGTTGGAAATTAAATAAACAACACTAGTTGATGAAAATTATAAGTAAACTGATTTTTTAGTTAATAATTAAATTTTTTATTTATAATGAATGCAAATTAAGTTTCTCATAAGTAAACAATAATAATAATAACTTCTGATTTGAATAATATAAAAAGCACCTTTAAACGAAGTATGAGTCATAAATTTTGTAAGGAAATAAATTATTAGAATAATAAATTTTTAGTTTAAACTTATGAGAATAAGTTTTAATTAAATCTTCTAATTAAAAAGTTTTTCACTTATAAAATAATTTCTATGACATATGATTGTAAAAAAATAAATAAACTTATTAAAATTTCTATACAAGTTTTTCACTTATAAAATAAATAATTTCTAAGCATAAACAAGTTTTACACATACTTAAATTTCACTTTATGTAGTTTATTGAATGAAATAAAATAGATTTCGCATTTATCAAATTAAAGATTCGAATTCAAATTTATGTTTAACACATAATAAATAAAATAGATTTTCACTTATAGAATAATTTCTATGACATATGATTGTAAAAAAAAAAATAAACTTATTAAAATTTCTATACAAAGTTTTTCACTTATAAAATAAATAATTTCTAAGCATAAACAGATTTTACACATACTTAAATTTCACTTTATATAGTTTATTGAATGAAATAAAATAGATTTCCCATTTATCAAATTAAAGATTCGAAATTAAATTTATTTTAAACACAATATAAATCAAATAGATTTCCCATTTGTCAAAATAAAGATTCAATTTATTTTAAACATATTATAAATAAAATAGATTTTCACTTATAGAATAATTTCTATGTCATATGATTGTAAAAAAATAAATAAACTTATTAAAATTTCTATACAAAGTTTTTCACTTATAAAATAAATAATTTCTAAGCATAAACAAGTTTTATACATACTTAAATTTCGCTTTATGTAGTTTATTGAATGAAATAAAATAGATTTCGCATTTATCAAATTAAAGATTCGAAATTAAATTTATTTTAAACACATTATAAATAAAAATAGATTTTAACATAATATAAATAAAATAGATTTCTCATTTAGCAAAATAAAGATTCGAAATTAAATTTATTTTTAACACACATTATAAATAGATTTTAAACTCATTCTATTTTTGCATAGTGTAAATCAAATTTATTTTTTAACATATCGTAAAAAGTAATAATAAGTTAAAGAATTCTTATTACAATTTAATATCTCATATTTCACTAAAAATGATTAAACACAGTTAGAAAATTAATTAAAATCAATGATTACTAGATAAATATACTTACTGCATTTTCAACATCCATAGCTTGATTGTCGTTGGTGAATCCTTCCATTATCCAAGTACGGGAAAATCACACTAAACGATGCGGTAAAAACACAGCAAATTTCCGGGAAGAAAACTTCGCGAGCGTCGCTAAAGGAGAGAACACAAAGTACGTCTTAACTGCGCAGTAGATAATCTACGAATGACCCGAGAATTGAGTTGCAGCGGCTTATCTAGATAAGGGGGTTTCCCCCATGCGTCACCCTGACTCACCTCTGTAGATCTTACGAGAAACTTCTCGAATTCTGATTCATCATCATTGAGGTTGATTCATTTGCATATTTCCCCTCGTGGATTTTCCAAGGTGAGTCTGCCCCTCCGTGTTCGTACAGGTATAATATCTTACGGGAGATATGAAACATACTCATTTGCATATTTCTAATGAAGAGATAATGCCTACACTTTTAATTAATGGAAAATAACAATTATTATTTCAATTTGATTATTAAAAAATATTTTTTCAAGTGGATTGTTTCATGAATAAATGGTTTTATTATATGTTTTACGAAATAAAATATATCTTTTCGAAACAATATTTTTCCCGAATATAAGTTATTAAATGTATAGGAAATGGTTTTATTATATGTTTTAAGAAATATATCTTTAAAATTATTAAATCCCTATAAAGTGAATCTCTTAAAAATAAATTGTTTTAAGAAATAGTCATTTCAAACTTATATGTTTTAAGAAATATATTTTTTAAATTATTAAATCCCTAGACAGTGAATCTCATAAATATAAATTGTTTTAAGAAATGAAATAGTCATTTCAAACTTATAAATTCATAGAATCTTTTATGAAATAAAATATTTCTAATTAAATCTTTTAAGAAATAAAATCAATAAAATATTTCAAAATAAGACAGACAGACACAGATATTCAGTTTCAATCTATTTATTGAAAATCCATAAAATATATACACACATTACTTTTTGGATACAATTGGTTAAAGAAGTCGTTTTCATAAACACACACATTACTTTTTGGATAAAGTATCTTCAATATATTTTTCATACAAGGTCATATTCAATTGTTTAAAGAAATCGTCATTGTAATGACAGGAACAATTAATTTTTTTAACAATAGCATGCATATTTAATTTTAAAAGTATTTCTTCACGATATAATTGATATTTTTCAAACATAGATTTCATTAAACACTCGTGTGAATTTTGATCGTCTGAATTAAAAACACACCCGTCACATTGAAATAAATTTTCAATTCCTAACTGAATTTCATACACGATAAAATCGAGTAAGATTTCCTTAGCACTTTGCTCATTTTCATGAGAAATACACACAAGGGATGTATTTAGAATTAACATAGGAAGTTGAACGGTAAATATTGCATCAATAATAAAATGAGTTATTCTCATTTTGAGTTCTCTAAGCCTAAAAATTTGATCCTTGGACAATTTAATGACATTCGGTTTTAAATAAAAGCCAGAAGGATTTAAAGAAAACATTTGCTGTAAAGTACAATAATCCTCATCTATGTAAGCCATTATTAATTGATTGTTAGAAATAAAACTATCATTTACTGATTCAAAATTAAAATTTTCAATCTTACTTTGAAAATAATACCATGTCTGAGCTGTCATTACAACGCCTTCTTTAGTAGGTATCCATTGACCTGTATGTAATTCTTTAAAATTACGAATGTGGATTCTCACATTAAAATTCTTTTCTATTACAATTTGTAAAAAACTGCTAAAGTTTAAATTAAATTCACCTCGTATAGGATCCCAAGATTGTTCACGTACCCATTGGTTTAACCAATCATATTCAATTCTTCACACATGTCTTGAGAACAGTTTTTAACAGAAGTATCACAATGAGAGTTTTTCGAAGTATCACAATCAGAGTTTTTCAAAGTATCGCATGCACTGGATGAAGCATCACTTATATCAAGTCTTGGTTTCTTTAAAGGTGGCATGATAGGGTTGGGTATTAAGTGACGAAAAGTCAGGCTGATTCTCATATCTTTGACGATAGGATTCGGTGCAATGCCGTGGGTAAACAGTTCGTTCGTAGGCTTTAACATACTGTAGAGAGAACCATGTTCTAATGAAATCAAAGTAGAAGGTGTTTTAGGCTTCTTGAATTCAATTGTTCGTTCTGCACCAAAGCTGAGGACTACGATGGGGAAAGTTGCATCTAATCCACTTTCGTTGTCTTTATGTTGAGGTATGTAGCTGTATCCATTGCTGTAGAGGTTTAGCAGAACATAGTTGAAGGTAGAAGCCGTCCATTTTTCCACTCGGTCCCGCAGCTCCAATATCAGACGTGTCCAAGGGTTAGAAGGCACATGAGTTCCGCTGAAGGCATAACTCAAAGTTGAATCGCCGTATCCCAGAACTTGTCTTTTAGGCTTAAAACTTTTTCCATGAATTCTAAAGGTTGGCGTGTAGAAAGGTAAAGTTTTTAACTCGGCAAAATACCGATCTGCTTGTTCCTTTTCGATGAAGTTTGAAACATACTGGACATTCAGTCCGTTTTCCGTGAAACTCACTGCAGACATGACGAGACAACCAACACACACGAAATCAAATGGTAGACTGAGCCGTGATCGCTGATAAGCAATCTCTGATAAGATAAGACTCTCGTCACGTGACCAGAGGTAGCCAATCAGATAACTCGTGACGTCACTCACCACGTGACTAAGCATAGCCAATCACATCACTCGTGACGTCACCCTAATCACGTGACCTCGCGTCGCTGATAAGAAGTCTCCTTATCATTCATTTCTCTCAAGGTAGCCGTTGGAGTAGGACGTGTTTTCAGGTAAGTGTATTTTATTCTATAAATAATCACACGTATGGATAGATACAAATTCATTTTATTTAGTATGTTTCCCAAGTTACAGGGTTGAGTTTAACAACAGGTTTTTTTTACAATAAGTTTCTTTTTCGGTTTGACAATGTTTTTTCTTGAAGACAAATATCGATTCTTAATAATACTTTGGGGTACTCCCATATCTTTCAAGGCTTGCAAAAATTCACTTTGTCCTGTAATAGGTGGTTTTTTATTCACAGAAAAGATGAAATGAAAGAGTTCCGCTAAATTAGAATGTTCCATGGTCCTTCCGTTGTAAGTAATCTCTCCTTTCGGGTTCCACTTAAACTTGTTTGAATGAGACTTGAGAAAATTTAATAAGGCTTCGGCTTGTTTCTTCATGGGTTTAGCTACAGATGATAACACAAAGGTTTCATAGTCTTCTTGGGGTTCTTGTTTTATAGGCTCTACTTGTTTAGGTTCCACTTTTTCAGGTTCTTCTTCGGGTTGTTTAGACATCCAAGGCAAATTATATTCTTGCAAATCTATTTTTCTTTTTAAGAGTTCGTAGTAGTGCTGAATTTTTTCGTGATCCGGTAGAGAACTATTTAATATTTTAGCCATAGCTAAATCAAATTCCGTCATTTGCTTTTTAGAAGGCGTATGCTTAGAAAATTCTTCTTCCGGTACCAACGCATACTTAGCTGCGAATTCCATTGATGATGCCGGTTAAAACAGACAATGCAGCTTTAATATTTTATTGGCAGGAGAAGATTTATGAGCCATAACTTAAGATATGACGAGGCGTTTCATTTTAAACACACAAAATTTAATAGATGATTATGACAATTACACATGAAAAATACAAGTAACATGAACGACTACATTTTTAAGACTGCGATCTGTTCTAGTCTAGCAGAGATAAACGTAAAAAGGAATGAACAGATCATTGATTGGACGTGACGTCACTTACCAACAGTCCAATAGATTTAATCAGAAATACAATGACGAAATACACTACAACTCTCCTCCCCTTAATTCCGTATACCATACCTGATGGGAGGTTTTCTTACTCTAGATGATCTTCTTACAACCTGTTCAGAAAAAGACAAATTAGCATTTTTAAGTTTTGAATGTTCAGATTTTAGTTCATTATTTACAGTACTGTTGATATTTTTATCACAGTCAATTTCACCAGGCTTTGTAGACACAGATCTACTGTCGGTTGGAACTGGATCTGATGTAGTGGAAGGATCGGTTGGCGCTGGATCTGGTATCATGGCAGGCCTCCTACCAGACTTAGATTCTCCATTGCTTTGTAGGTGTGGACTATTGCTATCGGGGACCATGGAAATATTTGCACCAGGACTTGTAGCTTCCTCCACTTGTACTCTGGAACCTACACTTTTCAGTTGATCAACGGGTCTTTTCCATACACATGAACCTACTTGAATTTTATAATGTAGTTTACCTAGTCTGGCAATTACTTTACCTATTTTCCATTTATCTCCTGATGTATAATTGCGTACTGCAACTTTTTCATTTATTTCGAATTCTCTTATCTTTTTCTTGTTAAAAACATTTTTATGTTGTTTGTTTTCAACATAATTTTTAACATTTGGTAGAAGCAAATCTAATTTTGATCTGATATTTCTTTTCAGAAATAATGATGCGGGACTCTCCCCTGTTGTAATATGAGGCATTATTCGGTATTGGAATAAAAATTCGTTTAACTTAAATTGGAGATTTCCGGGTTCTGAACTTAAGGATTTCAATCCTTTTTTAATAATTTGGACATATCTTTCGGCTTGACCATTTGTAGAGGGATGATATGGTGCAGTTAAACTATGTTTTATGCCTTTACTTTGTAGAAAATTTTCGAATTGTTCTGAAATGAATTGTGGCCCATTATCAGACACAAGGGACACAGGATAGCCATATCTGGCAAAAAGCGAAGAAAGACAGTTTATAGTGTTCTCAGCCGTAGTATTAGGAACAATGAACACTTCTGTCCATTTACTGTGGGCATCTACTACGATTAAAAACATTTTCCCCATCATTGGACCAAAAAAGTCTACATGTATTCTGTTCCAAGGTGTTGTAGGCCATTCCCAGTGATGATTTTCCATTTTAGGAGGATTATGTTTTAATTTAATACAAACAGAACAGTTATTTGCTAAATTCTCAATGTCTTTATCAATACCTGGCCACCATACAAAACTACGTGCCAGTGCTTTCATTTTTACTATGCCAAAATGGCCAAAATGCAAATCTTCCAACACTTTTTGTCTATGAACAGTAGGAATTACAACACGATTCCCTTGTAGTATGCAATTATTTAGTATAGAAAAATCTTCTTGTTTATGTCCGAAAAGTAAGTAATTTGGCATCTGTGTGCCTGATATTAAATGTCGGTACATTTCTTTCAATGTTGGATCTCGCTTAGAACTTGCACATAATATCTTTGTAGTTAAGGGTAACGAAGTTATTTGATGAATAAATAAACAATCGGTTTCATCAAGGTTGCCAAATAAATTTGGCGACAAAGTTGGTGACACTTTTTCTGGTTGTAGCGAATCGGACGACGGCAGCAGTAAGTCTTCACTACGTAATGGAAGACGTGATAGAGCATCGGCATTTCCGTGCTCTGCAGATTTTTTATATTTAATATCATAATTAAATGTCTGTAAGTATAATGCATATCGTTGCATTCTAGCTGCCGAAAGTACCGGAATACTTTTTACGGGTGAAAATATGGAAACTAGGGGTTTACTATCTGTATACAGTGTAAATCTCCTACCATATAAAAATTGAAAAAATTTCTTTACACCAAAAATTATTGATAACGCTTCTTTATCTACCTGACTATACCGTTTTTCTGCAGAAGACAAAGTTCTAGAAGCAAAAGCTATGGGTTTTTCGGAGTTATCTGGCATTGTATGCGAAAGTACTGCCGAAATTCCATAAGGAGAAGCATCCGTGGCTAAAATTAAGGGTAATTTAGGATTAAAGTGGGTGAGAATCCTTTCGGAAGTAATTTCCTGTTTAATTGCATTAAATGAATTTTCACATTTTTTAGTCCACTGAAAATTTACATTTTTACGTAATAATTCATTTAGAGGATAAGCAATCGTAGATAATTTAGGAACAAATCTAGAATAGTAAGATACTAAGCCTAAGAATGCTTTTACCTGAGTTACGTTTTTAGGTACTGGAGCATTTAAAATAGCAGAAATTTTTTCTTGCGTTTTGTGTATGCCATTTTTATCAATTTTGTAACCGCAGTATGTAATTTCATCATTCATGAAAAAAGATTTTTCTTTATTTATTTTAAGATTATATTCACGTAACCTTTCTAGCACTTGTTTTAATCGCTCTAAATGTATTTCATCAGTTTCCCCTGAGATACATATATCGTCAATAAAAACTGAAATACCCTCTATACCTTTTAAAATTTGTTCTATAGTTCTCTGCCATATTGCTGGCGAACTGGCAATTCCGTATGGTAATCGCGTAAATTTAAATAAGCCTTTAGGAGTGTTAATAGTAAGTAAATCTTGTGAATTTTCCTCTACCGGTAAATGCAAGTATGCTTGGTTTAAATCAATTTTTGTAAAATGTAATCCACCCCCTAAAGTTGCTAATATATCCTCAATTTTTGGTAGCGGGTATTTGTCAACCTTTAAAAATTTATTTACCGTGACTTTAAAATCGCCGCATAAGCGAATTTTCCCATTAGGTTTTACCACCGGAACAATAGGTGTTGCCCATTTACTAGTACTAACAGCTTTTATTATCCCTTCATTTTCTAATCTTTCCAATTCTTCATTTACCGCATTCCTTAATGCATACGTAACTGTTCGCGATTTACAAAATATTGGTGATGAGTCTTTCTCTAAATGTAATTCAGCTTTAACATTTTTAATTTCACCTACGTTATTTGTGAATAAATCCGTAAATTCATTTAGTAAATTATTTAAATTATCCGAGATTTGTACTTTGTTTACCGGAACAGTTTGTAAATTGTTTGGAAATATATTAAATGTAGTTATCCAATCCCTACCTAGCAATAAAGGAAAATTGTCTTTTTTAACTAAATATAACTTAACATTCCTAGTTTTGTTTTCGTAAGTTACATTTACTCTAACAAATCCCTCGGGCTGAAAAATTTCTCCCGTGGCTGTCTTTAATTGTACATCAGCAGGAAACATTTTATGTTCTGGAAATAATCTCCGAAAACGATTTATCGGTACAGCGGATATCGCCGATCCTGTATCAAGCTCCATTTCTGCTTTAGCACTATTTTCTATCAAAACCCAAATTTTTATAGGTTTAGTGCCTTCAGATTGTAATGACAAAATGTCTACAGTATCAAGAACATTTACATTTTTCTTTTGAGTAACATTGTTTTGTGCGTTCCGACACACTTTACTCAAATGACCACGTTTTTTACAAAAATTGCAAACTGCATTAATAAATTTACAAACATTTGCTAAATGAGAGCTATTTCCACAACGATAACAATAAGTTTTACTTTTATTTCCACTCGCAGTTTTGTTCACATTTTGTTTACTTAAGTTATTTTGAGAATAATTTTGTTTTGGTTTCCTAACACTAACAGAAACTTTATTCAAATTCAAATTTTTATTCTGTAATTCTATCATGTCGTTTTCAGTACTTTGCATAGTTACGGCTTGTTCTACTGCTTTTTCAAATGTTAAATCTTCAACCTGAGACATTAATTTGCTTTGGATTATTTCATTTTTTAATCCGCGTAAAAATTGTTCTAACAAATTTTCTGACAGCGATTCGCCTGTAAACGCGCAATGTGTTGTAAGCTTCTTTAATCGAACACTAAAATCCTGCACAGATTCGTTATCTCCTTGACAACATTTTCTAAATTTAATGCGTTCACTGATTTTGTTTGGAATTTTACATAGATGTTTTGTTAAGACAGCTACTAATTCAGTGTAAGTTTTTGATTCAGGGAGATCTGGGAACAGTAAATTTGTAAGTAAATTATATAATTTCGGTCCGATAAGAGTTATTAAGGCACTAACTTTTTTTTCATCCTTAATATCAAACAAAATAAAGTTCTGTTCCAGTCTCCTTACATAAATCTCAAACGATTCAATTGAATCATTGAATTCCTTAAAATTTTGAAACATTTTTAATGAAAATATACTAGTTCTAAGAATAAAAACATGCAATCTAATAAAAGAACAGAAAGAAAAAAAATAAAATAAATGTGTAAATACCTTTTTTTTTTCTTTCCCGAAAAAATAAAAAGTCGCAGATTATCGCAGACGATAATTACACTCACTGGCGCCTAAATCGTACCTGCCCGCCACCAGACAATGATATTAACTGCTGCTGTCTCCGATCGCATAATGATTCATTTCGAAATATCAATTTTCTTTATGAAGAACTGCAGATTGCATTTTTAATCATCTTGAAGTAGATATGTTGAAGAGCAAAACTTCTTTTTGCTTTTTTTCTTTTTTATCTCGTCGCCATTTTAATATTTTATTGGCAGGAGAAGATTTATGAGCCATAACTTAAGATATGACGAGGCGTTTCATTTTAAACACACAAAATTTAATAGATGATTATGACAATTACACATGAAAAATACAAGTAACATGAACGACTACATTTTTAAGACTGCGATCTGTTCTAGTCTAGCAGAGATAAACGTAAAAAGGAATGAACAGATCATTGATTGGACGTGACGTCACTTACCAACAGTCCAATAGATTTAATCAGAAATACAATGACGAAATACACTACAGCAGCCGGGATTAAAATATTTAAAAATCCGCCGTGTTGAACAATCAATTTTTTCTTGTTGAATAAACTTCCTTTCTTGGTACCAATTTTTCGAAGAGTCGTCTTATATTTCCTTAAAGACCTTTTCTGATGAGAGGAGAGAGGCACGTTTCCTTTTAATACGTTCAGGGTGCATTCGCAAATAGCCTTCACAGATCGAGTCGGTAATTTTTTAACAAATGCTTGCGTAAGGTTTGAGGACAAGACTTTATAAGCTCCAAATCTCGAAGTTGTTTCCTCGTTAACGTCATGATCACAACTGAATTAAAATCGGTAGGGCTTTCCTTTTAAACCTTTTTTGGGCTCGTACACAAATTGGGTTTCCCCCGGTAATATACGCGTTCTGAGTCGCATACCTTCGGGGGTTTCATTCCTTAAATCCACCAACAAATAAGAGAAGGGTTGTTTGGTAGCATCCTCGAACACTTCTTGAAAAAACTGAGTTGATCTCGGGTATAATTGTCTACCCAAGTGCGTAATTTGACTCATGCCCCGACGATTTTTAAAAAGTACTAAGTATTGACTGTTTAAGGAAATACCTCTCATTTCTTTACCTTTATGAAAAAGGTTTTGAGTAATAAAAAGAATACTTAAATTTAAATGGTGACTTCCTTTGGTAAAGAGGTGTGTTAATCGTTCATCACCCCCACATTCCACCATCAAATCATCTAAAATCATTAAAGAATGGGCACCTAAATATTCCCGATAATTAGAAGGAAACCCTTCCACGAACGTCACGTCGGGAATTTCCTCGTAAAGCTTTTGAGAGATGCCGTAAAACCAAACGACTTTATCGGGAGGAGGGTTAAACATATGCCGTCGTTCTGCCAGTAAATCCCGCAGAAACCAACTCTTACCGACCCCCGTGGGACCTGCTAAGAGCATTGTAAAAGGGTGTTGAAAGCGTGGAAACTCCATTCTAAATAAACACAGACACATAGGTTTACATTATAAATAGTTTTTTATTGATAAAAAGGAGCACGTGTGCGAAATCGTTTGGATACAAAATTATAGACTCGATGGTCGTTACATATATTCTCAGTTACAAACTGCTTTAAAAAATCTTTCAAAGTTTTGCCACGACATCGGCAATAAATATAATACACACAAAATTGACCACAAACAGCTGTCACATGACTTTGCAGCGGAAGTGGATTAAACACCACTCGTGAAAATTGAGATACATAGTTCGATATAGGTCCTTTAAAAAAGTTTGGCTTGTTTCCATAGGAATCAAAGAATTCCGCTTCTGTAGGGGAGGATAGGTAGAATGCCACCCAGTGGCTTCCGGCTTCTGTAGACTTGTCCACGTTGCATACAAAACATGCAGGATAACGCTCGATCTTCTTGGGTAATTGATCACTGGGGAAAACACCGGAAAAGTATTTCTTGGTCACTGGATCGTGGGATAAAATAGTCTCGATTTCTATAGAATTCATTTTCAGTTGGGGAAGTCACACAACACATGTCGTGTTTTACTAATTTCTATAATGTTTTCAAATTCCGCATACACCAATACAGTCGTGGTTCTTTCTAAGGAGTCTGCAAACTTGATTTCAATTCGTAAATTTCCTTGTTGCTGTAGATTCAGATGGGGTCCGTCACACATGTCAGGGCTCAAGTCGAAAGCATACAAAGTATGCCCGTTCGCAAAGTCCTCTCGGGTCAGATAAATGCCGGTATCCCGATTAAATCCCGAAAACAAACGATGATACGCTCTTATATAGTTATTTTCTTCAAAATCCAATTCCAAGGGTTTGCTGGGTACGGGTTGTCCATCCACGTAAACACTTAAAAAGTTGACCTTGTGATGATGGAAATAAAAGGGATTTAAATCATATTGTCCAGTGTAGGCACTATTTTCTAAAAGTCCAATAATAATTCTTTTCGGCATGGCTCCTAAAAACACATTGTCTTGCATAAAGGATTTACTTCCGGTTGAGATCGAATAGGTCTTGCATAACACTCGATCGATGGGATACTTTGCTGTACTTTTCTCTAAGGCCTTGGCATGACCAAGTAATACACCGGGGCTCACTTTCACTTTACGTATGAAAATAGAAGCATGTTCCAAAATCACTTTGTAGTTGGGAATGGGTTTCGCCGCATCGATTTTACACATTAAGGAAAATTCAGGCTTGCTTCGGGTCATCTTAATTTTCAAGTCAACCATATTCAATAGCAATCGATTTTGTTGAAAAATATCACAATGCAAAGGTCCAATCATATCTAACGTTTTGCTTTTATTCGTGAGTGCGTAACGTATCTTCAATCCGGGGTTGTCTCCAGCAGGATCTGTAGCAGCCAAATTCTCATCTTTGTAAAAACATTCGCAGGTCAATAAACTTTTCTTGGCATCTTCTCCATAATTCAACAGCGTTTCAATATAGGCGCGGTAGGGGTAGGTGTTACTCGACGAGGAGATCACTCTTTCGTTCAGGCTAATATCCACTTGAGAAAACAAGGCGTGTAAAAATAAATTCACGGGGGTAACTGCATCCGTTTCCGCTAAGGGTGATCCATCAAACTTGGTAATTTTCACTTTCACATACAGGTAGGAAGCTGATAAATCAATATAGTCTTCACCATTTCCGGAAATATTAAATTCCACAGGTCCTCCGTCTCGAATATTCGCAAGAGGGTGGTATTCAACAAAGTATCCTTTTTCAATAGCCGTTTGCGTGGGTGGGATCAAAAATAAATCCAATTCGGATTTCGCACAGGCAGCAGAATCTTTATGGATGAGTCCAGACATCTTTAAGCGAAAATATCTTGTACCTTCACTTTCTTGGCTTTACGTCGAATGACTGCTTTGGTAGAACGCTTTCTCTTTTTATACCGGCGGCCCGATCCAATCATCGTCTTCACTTTAGTAGCGGCTTTGTCGGTTAAGGTCTGTCCAGCTTCTTTTAATCTTCGCTTGGCGGCCATTTTAATGTCTTCTCCGCGAGACAGGTCACTTAACACGTTCACGCCTGAATGAAACAACTGCTTGCCGACCGCTTTCGCTCCCGATTTGAAGAGGGGTACTGCTGCACGAAAAAGGGATCGAAACAGTCCACCGAATCCATATCCCTTTTGTAAAGTAGTGCCTTGATAATAATTTAGACCACTACCCGACTGATGGGAATAGTAATCTTCAAAAGATTTCGCACAACACTGGTAAGGAACAAACATCACGAGAGGTATTTTTGACGAAAGTGAAGCTTCACGTACGAGCGCCCACGTTCAAATGGCGTGAGTTCGCCGAGGTGGTTCCTTATAACGATTTCCAAAGAGTCGAACGATTTTCGGCTGACAGGTAAATAGTGCGGTCGGTCGAATGTCTCACAAATCATTTCTCCATCTTTTCCTCTCACATTGACGATTCGTAAAAGGGGTGCTAACACATCTCCGATAATTTGGGGTTCGACAATATCCGAATAAACCAGCAACACTCTATAATGCGCACAGGGATCTGCGACATAGGTACTAAAAATAGTTTGCTCGATATTTATATCCGGCGAGGCGATTTCACCTGGTTCGAATCCTAACATCTGCGCTATCCCCTCATGCAATATCAGTTTTGTTTTATCTTTCACGTTAATACACACCTTTTTCGTGTGCGGATCATAAGTGAAAGAAATTTTATTTTTAATCTCTTCAATAGACATCGCTTTTAAAATGTCATCGACCGATTCGTAAAAGCCAGGGGGAATTCTTCTACCAAACGGAGATTTCTGGTCATTCAAATCGAAACCAAATAAATTATTATTTTGGTTCACATTATACCAGGTGTGAGGGTAAATAAATTCGACAAGGCCTACTTCCCATTCCCCTTTCAATTCAACGGGGGCGGGTAATCGCGTAATAAAATGAGAAATTTTATTCTCAGGAAAATAATTCAGGGAACTGTCCGAAGGTAACGTCACGCAGAACGACATGCTTTCAAATGATCTTTCAACAATCCAAACACTTGTTTTATAAGGCGAATAAATCAGAGGATGAAATCCATTGGTCAAATTTGCTAGGATAACCTTTAAATTTCACTTTGTATTCCACACGCTTTTTCCGTATCCGCTTATCTAAAATCTTTTCAATCGTATAATTCTCTTTTGGTTTCACTTTCTGAAGTTCTTGAGGGTAAAAGGTTCCTTTAATGGGTTCTTCTAACAGGTCCTTGATTCGGTAGACGGGAGGGTCTCTTCTCACACATTCAGTCACCACAAACACTTCTTCAGTCCAGTTCGTTTCATATCCTTTTTCGAAGGTTAATTTCTGCTTGGAAACTCGTACAACATCTCCCGGTTGAAACATGCAGGGTTTTCTTTTCGCATTTTGCATGTCACCGTATAAAGTATCCCATACATCGCTTTCATTTTCAGCGGTTACTTCAACTGGAGCTCTCTTGATACTTGAATGGTAAGTATGATTATAACTGTGTAACAACTGATCCAACACGTCTAAATAGCGGTAGGTATGATTATGGGTAAAATATTTCCACATTTTCGTTTTCAAAGTTCGGTTAAATCGCTCCACGACAGATGCTTTCGTATTGTTATTCGTCGTAAAAAACCGCACGCCTTCTTCTTTCAAAAATTTTTGAAAAAGTCTGTTTTGATACTCTTTTCCGTCATCCGATTGCAAGGACTTGGGTTTCCTCGTCGCGAAAATAGAGCGGAACGCCTTTACAATATCTTCACCTCGTTTTTGTTTCAAAGGGACCTCCCACGCAAATTTAGACAGAATGTCTATACAAGTCAGGATGTAGCGGTACCCTTGATTGAACTTTTGCAAACTGCCGAGATCCACTAAGTCGGTCTGCCACTGTTGATCGATGGAATAGACTATCACTCGATTGGTCGGGAACTTTCTTCGAACAGGTTTGTGCAACGTGTATGCATCGACTCCGCTCAGCCAGTCCTGAATCTTCTTCTTCGAGATTTTGCCTTTGGCAGCACGAAATAAGGCATTTACACCACCAAAACTTCCTGCGTGACTGGGGTTCTGATACACCTCCATCGTTACAACACAAAATTTTATTATGACTCACATTCACACGAAAGCGCATCATATCTTCCTCGTACGAAGATACTTTTCAGAATGACTCACTAACGCAACGCCTCTCTTTATATACCTTATAAGTGCACTCACAAGCATAGCTTCATGGTTTGATAAATAAAACCCTTATCCACTTATCAAGCCTTGAAACTATTTTACCTTCAGTTCGAATCTAACCCCCTGCAAAAATTCGAAAAAATTTTGAAGTCCCCAAAATTGTGAAAAAAATACTAAGTTCCGAAATTTATGAATATAAATCTAACTCTTCAAAATTCCCCTTCTCCCCGATAGATGGTACCAACAAACCTCATCCAAGATGATAGTCAAAGTTTCTATTCTTCCGGTGGCAACGTAAAGTTTTTATTCTTCCGGTGGCAACACCCCTCGTCCAAGATGATGACTAAGTAGTGTAAAAAGGACACGTTGACCGGCAGGGTGGTGGCGCGAAAGCGCGCTCCAACAGGGTGGTGGCGCGCGCGCCACCGCGCCACCACCCTGCCGGTGAACTGTCCTTTTTACACTACTGCTAAACTATACAGTCCTTTAATAAATTGTTTTTTGAGCTGAAAATTTTCTAGGACTCAAAAGAATGAAAATACGATTTGCTCGCAGCGGTTATCGAACTCATATCATCTGCGTGAGATCGCCGTACGTTAACAGTCGCAGTAAGATTTCAAACTGCGGTTGTAGTTAAATAAGAATAGACTGATAATTACACGATTTTAATCATTTTCAAATGAGACGGGTACGGCTATTTACTAGTCTGTATGTTATTTATCTAAAAAATAATGTTATAGGATTGCAAAAAATCTTATTAAAATATACTGCAATTATTTTAAAATCATGAAGAATAGAGGAAAGCGGATGACACATGCAAGTGGGGCAATTTTTGTGACAAGCAAAAATTTTAAAACATTTCAGAATTTAATTCCAGAAACGTTAATAGATTTAGACAAATAATTCAGATTTTACCCCAAACCTTATAAATAATTACACTCCGCGGACCAAAAAAAAAAAAAAATAATAATTGAGCTCTGATACTATTTTTACTGTTTTTTATGTAAAATAACCTCCTGAATCCGAATACGACTCCAATTTTTTAACTCCACTGTTTTATAGGGACACCACCTCCTTCCCCAATTTTTACACTCTTCGGTAATTTTATGACTATGAATTTGATTTGGAGAATGAAAAAGAATTAATTTAAAACCTAAAAACAATATAGATATAATGTTTAATAAATAACATTTATAATGTATTAAAAAAATATAAGAAATGTAATACATAATTTCAGTGGAAAATCCCCCTCCCCTTAAATGTTTCCCTTGCCACAAATGTTTATGTTTTAGAACTTTCCAACTCTTTAGCCCCTCAGAAGATATTTAACAGTTAAAATAATAACAGTTAAAATAAAATAATCCTCTTAAAAATCAAATTTATAGCCATAAAATCACCGAAAAGTGATAAAAATAGGGGTCCGTTCCTGAAAAGCGGTGGGTGATAGGACAAAATGGACGTCATATTGATTTGGAGAATGTAAAAGAATTAATTTAGCACCTAAAAACCAAAAAATATAATGTTTAATATATTTAATATATTTATAATGTATTAAAAAATATAAGAAATGTAATATTTCAGAAATAATTTCATTGAAAAAATTTCAGTGGCAAATCCCCCCCCCCTCTAAATTTTTCCCTTGCCGCAAATGTTCGTTTTTTAGAACTTTCTAACTCTGTGGAGCCTCAGAAGATATTTAACAGTTAAAATAACCTTCATCCCTCCTAAAAATCAAATTTATAGCCATAAAATCACCGAAAAGGGATAAAAATATGGGGCCGTTGCTAAAAAACGGTGGGTGATAGGGCAAAATGGACGTCATATTCGGAATCAGGAGGTCATTTTACATAAGAATTTGCAAAAATAGTACTGAGGGAAATTTTCATGCCGAGCAGTGTGATTAGTTGAAAATACATTATGTATGTGGTTTGTCTGTTTAATTTTATGAAAGTTGCTCTTCTCAAGCCAACTATTAATGAAATATTTAAACGAACATTTTTAATTTTTATTCATAAGTTTAAATTATTATAATAAAATTAAAACATATTCATAGATTTTAACGAATTCACTCATTAAACAGCTGCATCATTCTTTATCTTCTCTTTTATATATTTCTTTTACTTTTATAATTTCGAAAACAATAACTCGTGTACTCATTTTTCTATTTGGTATCTAATTCTAATACGCAAAATAATTCAACTCAGTTTTATAAACAAATATCAAATCTTTTAAAGATTTCTAACAGAGTTTTTTTTTATCAGATATTGTTAAGTATATCGAAAGTAAAAACACGCATACTATTCTCCTATAAGTGCACTTATAAATATAATTGTTTTAAGTATGTCATGAAGATATTTTTCTAAAATAATAAGAATAATAATAATAATAATAATAATAACAATAGTTTTGATTTTAGATCTTTTTAGAAAAGAATACTTAACTTCTTAATGCTTTTTAAAATATTTCATATTATTTCATAAAAATATATAGAAAGTGAAGAAGACAAAGAAAACGTATTTTTTCATTTGAGTATATTTTAAAAGCTTCTGAATCGAATTTTTCATACGTTATAAAAATGAAAAAAGGTCTAAGTGAATCACATGAAGTTGATAAATATTTATGAGACAATAAATAAAATCTTTAATTTGGCACGTATATTATGAAATTTTTATAATTTTTCGTGAAATATATTTTCAGTTATTCAGATATTTTAGTGATAAACAGTTCAAAATTTCAAAAATAACGAAAGTAACATGAACGTGATTTTATATAAAAAACTACCGATATTTTTCAGATAATTTTCAAGTGTTGCATTTTTTTCTCAAATATACATATATCTATCTTTTTTTTTTATCGAATAATGGTTTTTTGAATATAATATAAAGAGTGAAAGCTTTAAAAAAAAATTAAATGAAATATTTCAAGCCTCTATTGTCGGTAAATAAACATATATCACATCAAAATACAGAATGCACCACTTATAAGTTTAAAAAAAAAAATTGAAATGAAATAATGTTTTACAAAAAATAGAAATAAAACGCCTCTCAATATTATTACTAATTAATCTAGGGTAAGTTGGGGGTAAGATACCGCATTGGAGAAGGTGTCGTGTTATGTGGTTCTATTATATGTCAATGCTGTAGGCGAACGCCGGCCACTCATATAAGAGACATATCAGTAACAAGACTTTTTTTTTTTTTTTTTTTTGGGGGGGGGGGGGGCATTTTTTTTTCTTAGATTAGTCTGGATTATTTATTCTTAGTTTGAATCGATTAGTTTGGCTTTTTAATCCATTTTTCTTCATCTCGTAAGTGTTAAAACTGTTCACCTGTCCCCTGCATATTTAGTTATTTAAACCGTAATTTCAAAAGGAAAAAAGTGATTCGGATGATTTTTAAAGTAGTCTGTGACTTCCTGGCTAAACTTATAAAGGAGTCTTGTTCTCACTTTTGTAAATTAATAAGCCGACTTATGCCTTATTCAAAACTTTGGGATAAGATGCCGGTAGTTTTACATTGAGGAAAGATGCCTGGCTGCCTTTTTAGTTGTTTTAAGTAACATCTGGACATTAATTTTAGCAAAATATTAAATAAGATAATGCATATTTTTTTTAGTTTTGTCTATACCAAGCATGTATTTTAAAATAAATAGATAATATTTAATAAAAAATATAAAAAAATAAAAAATAAATGTGTATTTTACATGAAAATCCCATAAGCTATCTTACCCCTAAATAGATGGAAATCTTGCTGGGTAAAATGGATACCGAAACGAAAGAGTTTTTTTTTTTTACTTTTATTTGTAACTTTTTTGAATAAAAATATCTTTTTAATGTATACTCAAAAGTATAAATTTTCAAATGAGATCAACAAATAGCAAATATAACCAACAGAGAATTTTACGGAAATACTAAACAAAAACTACGGAGTCTTCCCCTAATTTAGACTATATAACACAACATAGTACCGTTCATTTATATAATAAATCTTTTTGAAACAAAGCCAAAAACCAAACAAATAAAACAGAAATAACAAAAAAAGGGATCAGAGGCGACCATGTCTTAAAACGGGTGGAGCGGGTTAAACCAATTCGTTGTGCTGCCAACTTTTTCTGAAGACCATATGTTAATAAAGAAACTTAAAATAAAAATAATAACTACTGTAAATAAAATAAATATTTAATTAAAATTAAAAATATTTGAAAGCAATATGTATATATATTTGATGAGCTTCTCCTACATAGAGAAACTGTTCATTCTCATTGGTCTTTGTGGTTTCGGTGATCTTGTGTCTGTTGCTTGGCTTCTACTGCGCTTAATGGGTCATTATTGTTCCTTACAGGGTTCTCTTTTTTCACCTTGAAATATTGTCCTAGAGTCAACCTTCTTCTCATCAGAGTCTAATTACACGGTCCTATTTCAATTTTCAACAGGTATTGTTGTACAGTGTGTAAGGGATAGCAAAGTAATGCTGCAATTAAATTTCGCACTTCACAAGTAACACATGAATGCGGATGTTTTAGGATTTGATAGAGTTAGTTCCGATCCTAAGCTAAAATCGCAATTGACAATATGCTAATATTTTTAGAAACTGAATTGTATAAAAGAACGAAGATTGCTTTTGAAAGGGGTCAGGTGAGTGAGTTGGAGAGGAGTTAAAGTTAGTCGGAGTGAGAGTTGATGGAGCTAGCTGTTAGCGGTTTAGGATATAGTTAGATGTAAGTCAAGTAGATAGCAGTGCCAGGGAATCCTCCTGCTAATCGAAAGATTACTCGGCGTTAGAAGCTAATTTAAATAAGGGTAGTTGAGATCTTTTGCGAATAATTAAGTAAAGAAAAGTAAAGTAAAGTATGGGGTTATTTATTAATATCAAAGTATTTAAGAGGGCTGCCCATTTTAAGTAGTAAATTACTAGATGCCAAAGTCCAGCGTCCCCTTCTTATTTATGCTCAATTAAAGCACAATTGGTTTTACAAATCTGACTCAGTCGTTTCTTCATAGTTTAAGTATTTCAATTACAGCTGCAAGTTAAAGTTAAAATGAGCAAGGAGAACTTACGTTCTCCACAAGTGGATTGGCGTCAGTGCTTTTGTTGAACTTGATAATTGAATCAATTTGGGAAATCTTGTTGCTTTGTTTGGCGTGTGTATGTCTCTTTGTTTGACAAACTATTCTTTGTTCTCATTCTTTGCTTCTACTATCAAAAGGATTATATATATATATATTGGTAATTGTGAGTCAGTTTTATTCAGAATTCTACAGCTCACCAGAACAACTCATTCGTTCACTTATCCCACCAAATACAAACAACCAAATACAGAAATATTGTAGAAAGAAGTAACTATGGCAATAAAAGTAATGAAAAATGGAAATGCTTCAGGAAAAGAAAAAATCACTGTTGTATATTTTAAAAGAAGCAGGGAATGAAACCATTGAAGTTTTTACTGAACTATTCAACAAATTTATAACATTACGTGATGTTTCAAAGGACTGGAAAAATGCGATCATAAACTTACTCTTTAAGAGACGAGAAAAAGAAGATATTAGAAACTATCGTCCAATCAGTCTGCTCCCAATTTTGTATAAAATTCTGATGAAAGTTCTGACAAACCGCTTACAGAAAAAATTATATGCAGAGCAACCTAAAGAACAAGCACGATTACGAAGAGGTTTTAGTATCATCGACCCTAATTCATACAGTAAGAGAAATTATTGAAAGAAGTAATGACTACGAACTCCCTATCTGTCTGGATTTTGTCGTCTATGAAAAAGCTTTTGGCCCTGTATCATCACTAACAGTCGTGGATACGTTAAGGAATACTAATATTATTCTAGGATATATTCATCTTATTAGAAATATTTATAAGGAAGCAACCGCCAAATTAAAACTCCACAAAATGAGTAATGCATTCAAAATCAAAAATGGTGTAAGACGAGGGGACAGAATTTTATCTAAACTCTTCAATTCAGTACTTCAAGAAGTCTTTGTAAACTTAAATTTGGAAAAGAAAGGCATAAAAATTAATGGAGAGTTTATAAATCATTTGAGATTTTCGGAGGCTATTGCATATTACTTGCCTCCTCATTTCATGATTTGCAAGAATTGCTTCAGGAATTAAACAAAGAAGACAAGCTCGTTGGATTGAAAATGAACCTCAGTAAGACAAAAGTTATGTCAAATTCTTTTGTTTCTCCACTGAAGATAACTGTTGATATGAATGAATTAGAAACAATATGCAGTTATACTTATCTGGTACAAGTCCTTATGATGAACGGGAACATCATGGAAGAAATTAACAACAAAGTTAAACTTGCATGGAGAACATTCGGAAGAAATAGCGCTGTGTTCAAAAGCGACTTTCCAATTTGTTTGAAAAGAAAAGTTTCTGATCGATGCATTTTGTCTGTTTTAACTTATGCTTCAGAAACTTTGGCATTAACGTGTAATACTATACAAAAACCTCAAATAACACAGAGAAACAGGAACAAATGCATGTTAAAATTCACCGAAAGAGACAGAAAGCGAAACACGTAGATTAGAAAGCAAACCAAAGTTACTGATGTTATTTCTAGAGTTAAAAAGTTAAAATGGAGCTGGAATGGGCAACTTACGAGAAGAAATGATGATAGAAGGTGATATTTTGAATATCCAAGGTGATATCTTGGATATTCAAGATGATATTTTGGATACCAAGAGATAAGAGAAGACTGAGGAAGAGATCACTGTGTCGTTGGAGAGAGGAAATCGTGAAGTTTGGAAGAGCAGAATGGAAAATAATTGTAGGAAACAGGGCAGATTGGACTCATTTAGGAGAGGCCTTCATCCTGCAGTGAATTGACAGTGGCTGAAATTGATAATTGGGGATGATAATATATATATCATTGGAGTATATCAAATTATTGTTTACTATTAACATTACACAGACTCAATACAATAATAATTAATATTTATAGGCACATTAACAATTTTGTCAAACACATTATTATTTATCATTTTTACGCATTTTTTGGAATTCCAATGCAGTTTGCCTTCGTTTGCTTCATATTTAATTTTCTTGTTGTTACTGAAAAGTAACATAAACTTGTATTTAAATTTTTAAATATGAAAAAGGAGAAAAAGGAAAAATTTTGTTTTGTATTTGATATTTAATTTGGAGCGAATTAACAATAAGACAATCTCATTACAAAATAAATGAAATAAAATAAAACTATTAATGTTAAATAAAATCCAGAAAAATATTGTTACTTTTAAATTACATATCGAGATTTAAGTATGATAAAGTATTTTGAAATTTAAAAAACAAAAAACAACCAAATGCACTTCCAAAAACCCTAACACAATTATTTAGAGAAATTGGGCCATCTTAAAATTTTTATAGGATATTTTATGAACTGCATTTTTACATTTCTGTTAATAAATACTTTTTAAAAAATTGCGCGTTAAAAGAAACAACTTTAATATATTACTATAATGCATTTGTATCCATTGAGAACAATGTCCATAATAATATTGTACAGGAAAAAAAAAGTTTAACTAAGAAATTACTCTTTTTTAACGTCATCCTCCAATGCTCGCACAAATTCGTTTTCACAAAGTTTTAAAAGAATGTGTTAAATTACTTTTTTTTTTTCGTTTTCTTATAAATAACTCTGTTATTTTTTAAGTAAATCTATAGAATAAATATTTATTTCTACTTATTTAGATTTAAACTGCTTTTTTTAATTAAAAAAAGTATAACTAAATTTTATTTATCTTTTATTTATTTTTACTTTTTTTATTTAACTTTTTTTTTTTTTAGTATAAAAAATGTAATTTACTACATTTATTTTCTTTTTCTCATAAATAACTTTGTTAGTTTTGATTAAGTATATCTAAATAATAATAATTCATTTCTACTTCTTTACACTGAGAAAAAAAAAAAAAAAATACCGCCTTCATCTAAAATGAATACGCCATTTTCTAAATCCCTTAACGAGAAATATAGATTTTCGAGCTATGTGCATAAGGCACACCAATAAACTGAATAGATGAAATGATCGAGAATTTCAAGTCTAAACATTTCTAGATGGTGAAACAATATTCTGAATGTTCTGAATATTCTGAATCTTCTTGTATTGCGAGAAATTCTCGCTTGATTTTCTAGGATGAGGTAATAAACCAAGATTATAGTTGCAAAACCTACCTCTTGTATTCGCATTTATTTCCAGAGATTTTTAAATAACTTTACCCTCGAGAATACAGGCAAACTCTCTAGAATTCTAATAGGGGTTTCTAGAACTCACTTTCAAAGAGGACTAGAATTTATAAGAATGACATGGAGCTATTTTTTCTAAACCAACAATTTAGATTCTAGATGTCAGTTACAGAGTATTTTCTCAGTGTAGTTTCAAATTACTTGTACTCTTAACGCAAAATTTAAAACTTTTTTTTTTTTTTTTTTTTTTTTTTTTTTTTCCAGAGAGAGAGAGAGAAAGAGACAGAAAGATAAAGATAAATTATTTCAAGAAATATGTTTCAAAAATGTAAATAATCAATTAATTTTAGAAATTCATATAATATGCATAAAGTGTATATATCAGTGTGAAATTCAAAGTATTTTTCACACAAAAATTGCGCTTGAGGGAATTTAGGTTTTCGCACTGCGGCGATTACTTTGCACA
Organism: Salticus scenicus; assembly: GCA_963930645.1. Taxonomy (NCBI): domain Eukaryota; kingdom Metazoa; phylum Arthropoda; class Arachnida; order Araneae; family Salticidae; genus Salticus; species Salticus scenicus. The sequence continues at coordinate 45,203,325 of OZ005648.1, read as the reverse complement.
CTAAGACTTCTTAAACCAAAACGTTTGGCTTAAAATGGATTTAAAACCACTACAACAAGCCACGGCTGAATTTTACATATGTGGGAAAAGTGGTTATTATTTAATTTATTGCTGTCTATAAATTAATTTTTTTTAATTAATATTACCAAACAAAATCGTTCAATTAAGAACAATTACCTAAAACGTCGTTTTATTTAATACAAATTTCTTGTAATGTTATCATTTTTCAAGTAGATATCCCTGTATAATACAATTCTAAGAAAAAATAAATAAAATTTTCTTATAAACCGTGACCGATAACTCTAAGAGGACGGAGATATGCTTTATGTGAGTATGTGATCAATAAAAATAAGCCGCAACTAATCTGAAGCATAAATAAACATTACAGAAAACGTTCAGTTAACAGTAGTAATAAGATAAGGTAATACAGGGTGTCTCATAAGTCTGTAGACATTTTAAAAATTCATAACTATTACAGGAATTGATAAAATTGAACGCGGTTTGCGAAAAAATCATTCTCGTGAAGGCTTTTTTTTTTTTTTTTTTTTTTGTTTGTTTGTTTGTTTGTTTGTTTGTTAAAGAAAAATATATATTTAGTCGACGATAGTTAGACAAATAGTTCAATTTTTCGCACGGATGAGAAATATGAAAATAAAAGTCGTAAAAATTGCACAGTTTTGCGATTAGAACAGCTTATTTCTGATTTTGCCTCCTACTTGCATACATGAAGTTTTATTTGCGATGCTGACTTGGTGGATAAAACGTTATGGGTGAAGATGTTTCCCCTCAGTTAAGAACAGCCGACTGAAGCTGCAGTTAGCAGTGTTATAACTCGTTTGCAATCTATAAATTGTGGTGACGACGGACACATGAAATAGTACTTATATGTCTATAAACATTTACATGCGAATAAGTACAGTTTTTCATGAAAATGTGTGATCGGGTCACGCACAGTGCCCTCTATTGACAAATAACTTAATTATTATTTTTTCTTTTCCATAAAAATCCCACTTCACGGGAATGATTTTTTCGCAAACCGCGTTCAGTTCTATCAATCCCTTCAATAGTTATGAATTTTTTAAATGTCTACAGACTTATGGGACACCGGTATAGGATAAGTGCTCCAGTGATTGGCATGCTCCAGTAATTGACATCTATACCGAAATAATTAATAAATAAGACAAATAATAAAATCATATATATTACATATAAGAATTTTAACATTTTATGTCAAACACTGGAGCATAGGGTGCTAATAACTGGTCAAAGGAATAACTAGCACTGTCAAACACTGGAACATAGGGGGCCAAGGACTGATAAAAGGAAAAACTGGCAGTGTCAATTACTGGACCACTGAGTGGGTGTCAAATGAAAATTCATAAAAAAAAAATATATATATATATATATTATTATCAAATGTATATATTTTAACATATATATGTGGTTCTGAATGTCTTTCATGCCACATGTACTAACTTAAGATTTCTAAAAATATTTTCTGATGACTAGAACATTAAAAACATCAGAGATTGCTCTAAAAGTGTCAATCACTGGTGCATTTACCCTATGTCAGTTTCTATACAACATAGAGAATAATTCCTCAAATATGAATGAGAAAATGAAAAAAATCCTGTTAGACAGCTGGATTCAGAGAAAAAATATGATTAGAAATGATTAAGAATCTGAGTTTTGTTTTTAAAAGATAGAAAAGCTACAATAATATTTTTTTTTTCTATAATCTGCATAAAATATTATATAAGATAAGATATTTCATATTTGTTTACTTAAACTACACAAATATTAAAAACTTTTCAACAATTTATCTTTTATTACTCAGCCAAAGTCATAAAAAAGAAAAAGAAAAAAATACAGTAAAGTTTAACAATTTTAAGAAATATGACAATTTAAAGAAATTTAAAAAACAGTTTAAAGAAGTAACAATTAAAATATTCTTACTTTTAAATTTTATATCGGCAGTTAAGTGTGATAAAATACTTTAAAATATTAAAAACAAAAAATGGTTAAATGTACTTTTAAACACAAACTAACGCAATTATCTAATAAAGTTGCGCCATCTTACAAAATTTTATACGTTAGTTTAAGAACCGACCCTATTTGCAGTTTCACATTTTTGTTAATCAACATTTTAAAAAAAGAAAATTGCGTAATAAAGAAAACCACTTAGGTTACTATAATGCATTTGTATCCATTAAGCATAATGTCCATAATAATATGCTCTTCCTTGTACAGAAAAAAGAAAAAGTTTAACTAAGAAATTATTTATTTTTAACATCATCCTCCAATGTTCGCACACATTCTCTTTCAAAAAAAAAAGTTTTTAAAGAATGCATTAGACTATTTTTATTATCCTTTTCTTGTAAGTAACTGGGTTATTTTTGGTTAAGTAAATCTAAACAATAATAACTTATTTCTACCGGTTTAGTTTTGAATTACTTTTCTTTCACTCCAAAAATGTGTAACAAAATTTGACTTTTTTTTTTTTTTTTTTAAGGGAAAGAGAAATTTTTTCATGAAGTGGAGTTCTAAAATTTAAAAATTCGATTAACTTTAGAAAATTATATAAGATGCATAGAGTTTTTTTTATATCAGTATAAAGGTTAAAATGTTTTTAACAGAGATATTTCAATTAAGTGAATTTGTGCTGTAATTCTACATCCATTATTTTGCACATTGAGACTTGTATTAAGCTAAAACCTTCAGTTTAAAGTAGATTCCAAACTTCTACGAAAAATCCTGCTTGAACTTTACTTATGTGGGAAAAATAATTGTAAATTCTGCTTAATTTCATTGCCATTAATGTTGTCTATCTGTAAATTACTTTCTCTTTTATTAATTTCATTCAATAAAATCGTTAAATTAAACGAAGTACTTAAAACGTTGTTTCGTATAATACGTAGTCCTTGTAATGTTATCATTATAAAGTTGGTAGTCCAGTATAATACAGTTCTAAGAAAAAAGAGAGAGAGAGAGAATTTTCTTAAAGGTCGGCTCGGGTAAATCTAAGAAATAAAAACTGAGCTTTTCTGGGTACGTGATCAATAAAGTTAGGCTGCGAGTAATCTGAAGCATGGATAAACATTAAGAAAATTATTCAGATGACATCAGCTCTAAGGCAATATAATGTCTGTGAGTTGCTATCCAACATAGAAAACAATAAGATGAGAAAGAGAAGAAAATTCTGTCAAACAACCGGGTGCAGAGAAAAAATATGATTAAAAGCAATTAATAAATTGAGTTTTGTTTTTAAAAGATAGAAATGGTATAATAGTAGTTCTTTTCTGAAATCTATATAAAATATTGCATAAGATAAGAAATTTCATACTTTTTAATTAAACTACACAAATGTTAAAAACTTTTCAACGATTTATCTTTTATTATTTATCGATATCAATCAGATAATTTAATCAATCCCTTAATTATTAAAATTCTGAAGAAAAAAAATGTGACTAATACATTTAAAGCAATACTAATTAAAATATTTTTACTTTTAAATCTTATATCGGCTGTTGAGTGTGATAAACTATTTTGAAATTTTAAAAATAAAAAATAACTAAATGTACCTCAAAACAAACAAACACAATTATCTAATAAAATTTTGCCATGATAAAATCTTTGTAGGTTATTTTATGAACAGTACATATTTGCATTTTTACATTTTTGTTAATAAATATTTTTGCAAAAAGAAAAATGCATATCAAAGAAAACCACTTTAATCTACAATGCATTAAAATCCAGTAATTATAATGTCCCTAATAATATTTTCTTCCTTGTACAGAAAAAAAAAAAAATTACTAAGAAATTATTCTTTTAAAACATCATCCTCCAATGCTCGCATAAATTCTTTTTCATAAAGAAAGTTTTTTTAAAGAATGTCTTAGTCTACATTTTTTATTATCTTTTTCTTATACGTAACTGTGCTATTTTTGGTTCAGTAAATCGGAACAATAAATATTTATTTCTACTTATTTAGTTTAAAATTACTTTTTATGAGAAAAATTATAAGTGAATTTTACTTTTTTTTTTTCCTTTTTCATAGAGAGAGAAACAGTTACTACTTTTATTATCCTTTTTTTATATGTAACTGCGTTATTTTTTAAATAAATCTAAACATGAAATATTTATGTCTACTTATTTAGTTTCAAATAACTTTTTTTAATGCAAAATTTTATAGCTAAATTTGAATATTTTTTTAAGAGAGAGAGAGATTTTAAGAAATATGTTTCAAAAAATGTAAAAAAAGAAAAAAAAAATCAAGAAACATTTTTGACAAAGAGACATATTTCAATAAATGTGTTTCGAAAAGGAAAAGGGAAAAAAAAAGTCCTGCCGGAATTTTCACTTACATGGGAAAAGTGGTTACTCAATTTCATTTCTGTTAATGTTGTCTCTAAATTCTCTTTTTTTTTTTTTTTTTTTTTTTTTTTTTTTTTTAATATGTCAAACAAAATCGTTAAATTAAGCACAATACTTAAAATGTCGTTCTGTGTAACACAAATTTCCTGTAATGTCATCATTTTTCAAGTACATTGCCGTGTATAATATATTTCTACGAAAATAAAATGTTCTTAAAAGTCGACTCTAATAAATCGACGGGAGGGGGTGGGGGGGGGGCTTCTATAGGAGTGGTCTAAACAGGGCTAGCCAACCCGAGGCCCGCGGGCCGCATGTGGCCCGCCCTGTAAGGTTCTGCGGCCCGCAACAGAATTCACGAAATTTCTAATTTTACATCTTCGTTTAAAATATCTAAAATTAAAAAATTGTTTTCTGATTTTTTTAATGAAAATACTGTTTAATGTAGCTAAAGAAACAAATATCGCTCTCATTGATGTTAATAAAATATTACCAGATCAATATATGATTCCTACTATTACACTTGTGAATATATAATCATAAGTTTTTGACTTTTTTATAATTATTTTATGAAAAAAGACATATTTAATATTCATATTTTCTGTTTTAGATCCTCACGAGCCCACCGAAAAAGAATTACTTTATGTATATGGTTCATGCATTTATACAATGCGGCCCACCTGAATAAAATAGATTTCCAATGCGGCCCGCCATGTATTTTGAGTTGGACAAGCCTGGTCTAAAAGATAGTCTACAACTACTCTGAAGCAAGGATAAACATTAATTGATAAACATTGAAGAAAACATTCAGATGACAGCAGCAATAACGTAAGATAATATATCTCAGTTTTGCTATCCAACATAGAGAATAATTCTTCAAATAAAGATGAGAAAGGGAAGAAAATGCTTGTTGCAGTGAAAATATTTTATGGTTAAAAGCAATTAATAAACTGAGTTTTGTTTTTCAGAAGATAGAAAGGTTACAGACTTTTTTTTTTTTTTTTTTTTAATCTGCATAAAATATTGCAAAAGATAGGAAATTTCGTACTTTTACATTAAACTACAGAAATGTTAAAAAAAAATTCAGCAGTTTATCTTTAATTATTTATTGATATCCTTCGGTTAATGTTAAAAACATTTTTGAAGAAGTTGTTATTAGTAGATTTAAATTAATATTAATTAAAATATTCTTACTTTTAAATCTCATATCAGCAATTAAATAGCAACTATTTACTTTGAATGGCAACTACTTCTATTACCAGCAACTACTTTGAAATGTTAAAAACAAAAAAGTACCTTATTTACTTTAAAAAAAAACTAACACAATTAATAGCAGGAGACTTGGCGTTGGAATATTAAAACAGGAATAAACTACTACGTCAGAAACGCCAAAGAATAATTTTTCTTTGGCGTAATTTTTCTTTGGCGTTTCTGGCGTAGTAGCTTATTCCTGTTTTAAACTAACACAATTACCTAGTACAATTGTGCCATCGTAAAGTTTTTATACTTTATTTTAAGAACCGATCATATTTCCATTTTTACAGTTTTTTTTTTTTTTTTTTTTTTTTTTTTTAAGGAAACAATTGAAAAATTAAGAAAACCACTTTAATATATTATTATAATGCATTAAGTAATAATATTCATTAACTCCTTGTCCAGGAAAAAAAACACTTTAATATATTATTATTTTGCATTAAGTATTTAATATTCATTAAGTATAATAGCTATAATAATATTTACCTCCTTGTCCAGAAAAAAAATAATAATAACTAAGAAATTATTCTGTTTTAACGTCATCCTCCAATGTTCCCACAAATTCTTTTTCACAAAGAAAATTTTTACAGAATGTCTTAGACTACATTTGTTATCCATTTCATGTAAATAAATTTAGACAATAATAATTTATTTCTAATTTTTTAGTTTCAAACTATTTTTTTTTTTAATGCAAAAAACTATAACCAAATATCCCTCTCTTTTTTTATTTTTTCCCCTGAAAGAGGAAAATAGATAAATTATTTCAATAAATACCCTATCTACCAATAAGTATTTGGGCACTTTCTAATTTAGAAGTTTTGTCAAATATCTAGAAAAATACTTAAGGAATTACCTTAAAACTTTGTGAGTATAAAGAACATGTTACACCTCATATATTTCAGCAAATTTTTTATCCTGAAAAGTAAAAAGGGACCAATAAAAAATTAAACAAAAATCAAAATGATCACTCTGTAAAAAGTATTGTTTGAAATGTGTTTGACTGTAGCATATGATTAGGAGAATTTTTTTAATTATCCGTATAAACTTTTATGAGGTTACTACATGTATTCATGAAGATAAAACGTTTCTTTAAAAAATATGCTAAAAAAAAATACCGCTCTTTTCAATTATAACACGTAGAGTATTAGACTCAGTGCAAAGCCATTTTTGGGAAACCTGATGTACTGTATTAGACACAGCATATTGCAATCAGAATGAAAAAATTTCATATACGTTTCAAAATATGAGAATTTTTACTAAACATTTTTTAACTACGCAAGCAAAAGCTTTTAAAAAAATTTCATTAGCATAATTTAATAGTCAAAGGTATTTAACTACTTATACGTAAACACCAAACAAATAACGGGTAAATTAAAAAAGTTATGAAAGATAGAATGAAGACAACTTCAGTTCATCTCAAACAAATAGGAAGATGATAGGGGGAGGGGGGGGGGGGGTTATCAATATTTATTTACAATCAACGAATACTGTATTATCATTGGGCATTCATTGAATCAAAATTAAAATGTGAGTAAAACCCCTTATTGTTTAACTTTTATTGGCTTGCATTTTTTTTTTTTTTTTCAACTTCTTAAAAAAACCGTTATATCTACATGAATATATGTGGTAACCTTATAAAAATTTATATAGATTAGAAAAATTCTCATAATAACATGCTACAGCTAAAAACGCACTTCAAGCATTACTTTTTACAGGGTGATCCAAAAAATTTTGAATTTTGTTTAATTTTTCACTCATCCTCTTTTCCTCTTCAGCACAAAACGCTTGCTGAAATATATGAGGTATAGCACGTTCTTTATATTCCCAAAATTTCAAGCTAATTCCTGCATAATTTTTCTAGATATTTGACAAAGTGTCTAATTTCGAAAGTGTTCAAATACTTGCTGGTAGATTGTGTATGTTTCAAAAATGTATAAATGCAATTAACGTTAGAAATTTATGTAATATGCATAAAAAAATTGTATATCAGTGTAGTTTTCAAGCTACAATAAAATATCCTGCCTGAATTTATGTGGGAAAAGGGCTTACTGTTTAATTTCATTGCTGATAATTTTGCCTTTTTTTTTTTTTTTTCAATATTTCCAAACACACTGAGAAAAAATTCTGTAACTGACATCTAGAATCTAAATTGTGGCTCTAGAAAAAATAGTTCCATGTCATCCTTATAAATTCTCGTTCCCTTTGAAAGCGAGTTCTAGAAACCCCTATTAGAAGTCTAGAGCGTTTGCCTATATTCTCGAGGACAAAGTTATTTAAAAATCTCTGCAAATAAATGCGAATACAAGAGGCGGGTTTCGGGAACTATAATCTTGGTTTATGACCCAATTGTAGAAAATCAAGCGAGAATTTCTCGCAACACAAAATATTCAGAATATTGTTTCACCATCTAGAAATGTGTAGACTAGAAATTCTAGATCATTTCATCTGTTCAGTTTATTGGCGTGCCTTATGCGTATAGCTCGGAAATTTATATTTGTGATTAAGGGATTTGGAAAATGACCACTCATTCATTCTAGATGAAGGCGGTATATTTATTTATCAGTGCAAAATCATTAAATTAAACAAAACACATTCCTTAAAACGTCGTTTTATGTAATACAAATTTCTTGTAATGTTATCATTTTTTTCAAGTAGATTGCCTTGTATAATAGAGATCTAAGAAAAAAGAGAGTCTTTTTAAAAGCCGACTACGATAAATCTAAGAAAAGAAATGTACTTCAGTGGGTAGGGGATCAATAAAGATATTCTGCAAGTAAACTGACGCATGGATAAGCATTAATGAAAACGTTTCGATGACAGGAGTAATAAGATAAGATAATATCTGTCAGTTGGTATCCAACATAGAAAATAATCCCTCAAATAAAGATGAGAAAGTGAAAGAAATTTTGTCTGACAACCGGGTGCAGAGAAAAAACATGATTAAAAGCAATTGATAAACTGAGTTTTTTTTTTTTTTTTTTTTTTTAAGACAGAAAGGGTTTTTATTATTATTATTATTATTATTATTAAAATCTTCGTAAAATATTGTATAAGATTTTTAAACAAAATCGTACTTTTTAATTAACTACACAAACGTTAAAAAAATATTTCAACAACTTAACTTTTGTTATTTATCCATATCATGCAGTTAAGGTTATCAAAACATTCTGAAAAAAAAATAGTAATAAATAGATTTAAAGTAATATTAATTAAAATATTCTTAATTTTAAATCTTATATCGGCAGTTAAGTGTGATAAACTATTTTGAAATTTAAATACAAAAAATAGCTAATTGTACTTCGAAATAAACAAACACGATTACCTAATAAAATTGTGCTATCATAAAATCTTCATAGGTTATTTTATGAACAGTCTATATTTGCATTTTTTTCATTTTTGTCAATAAATATTTTTTTCAAAAAGAAAATCGCATATTAAAGAAAACCACTGTAATATATTACTATAATGCATTTAAATCCATAAGTCCCTAATAATATTTTCTTCCTTGTACACAAAAAAAAAAAAAAAAAAAAAAAAAAAACTAACTAAGAAATTATTCTTTTAAAACATGATCCTCCAATGCTCGCATTAATTCTTTTTCATAAAGAAAGTTTTTTTTTTTTTTTTTTTTTTTTTTTTTTTAATACGTAACTGTGCTATTTTTGGTTCAGTAAATCGAAACAATAAATATTTATTTCTACTTATTTAGTTTAAAATTACTATAGATTTAAAGTAATATTAATTAAAATGTTCTTAGTTTTAAACCTTATATCGGCAGTTAAATGTAATAAACTATTTTGAAATTTAAAAACAAAAAAGGATAGAAAAATAAAATAAAAATGTTTAACTAAAATATTTTTCTTTATTAACGTCATCCTCCAATGCTCGCACAAATTCTTTTTCACAAAGAAAGTTTTTAAAGAATGTGTTAGACTACTTTTATCCTTTTCTCATAAGTACCGTAATTTTTGGCGCATAATCCGCAGATCAGAAAAGTCAGTTTTGCATCAGAAATTTTATTTGACAGATAAAGTCATGTTTGTTCTTGGCGTTTCTTCGAAAGAGTGTAGATTTTTCTGTTAAATGAAATTTTTGGTGGAGAAACGACCTATCTTACCTGCGGATTACACGCCGAAATTTACAGTAACTGAGTTATTTTTTGTTAAGTAAATCTAAACAATAATAGAGAGAGAAATTATTTCGATAAATATGTTTCAAAAGTGTAAATATTCAATTAATTTTAGAAATTTATTTAAAATGCATAAAGTCCTTATAAAAGTCCTTATAAATATCCTTATAAATAGCATAAAGTCCTTATAAATATCCTTATAAAAATTAAGGGATAAATTTCGATTAAGTGAGTTTGCCCTGTCACTCTAGGCCATTATGTTACATATTAAGACTTATTAAGCCATAATCCGCAGCTAGAATTGCACTCCAAACTACTAAAAAAATATATATATTTAAAAAAACTGACTAAATTTTAGTTATGTGGAAAAGGGGGTTTACAAAACCGTTAAATAAAGCACAATACTTAAACCGTCATTTCATGTAATACAAATTTCCTGTAATCATTATAAAAGTAGATAGCCCTATATACCCCAGTTCTAAGCAAAAAATAAATAATTCCATAAAGCCGACTCAGATAAGTCTAAGAAAAAAATGTGCTTGTGTGGGTATGTGATGAATAAAGACAGACTGCGACTAATCTGAATCATGGATAAACATTCATGAAAACATTCAGATGATGCAGTAATAAGATAAGATACTATATTTCAATTGCTCTATCCAACATACAGAATAATTCCTCAAATAAAGATGGGAAAGAGAAGAAAATTCAGTTTTGTCAAACAACCGGATGCAGAGAAAAAATGTTATGTTTAAAAGTAGTCAAAAAAATTAGTTTTGTTTTTAAAAAGATAGAAAGGGTATAGTCGTAATTTTTTCCTAAAATCTGCATAAAATTCTGTATAAGATAAGACGTTTCATACTTTTTAATTAAAATATACAAATGTTAATCCCTTACCGGCTTAATTTATTCATATGCTTGCAAAAGTTGCCGTCTCCAAAACACTGGCACCAGTACTCTTTATCAATAACCTATATCACATTCAATTGCAATAAATTACTGAAAAAGTATCATAGAAATTATTGATGAAAAATACTGGTGTAAGATAGTTAAAATTAAAAACTACTGAAAGTTTAAAATTTGTAATGATTTCACGTGTAAACATATTTAAAAAAACTTTAAAACCACTTTTAAAACACGTATATAAATTTTCTTTATTAAAATTGAAACACAAAGCTTTCTGCTATTATTAACATAGCATCTTCAGGTGTTGTTAATTAACATCAGGGTAGACAGAATTATATACTGAAGAAGTTCAATACAGTTACAGTTAAAAAATAAGTCTTGTAAACATCATGAGTCATTTGAGATCACTTGGTGTCACACTAGTGTTACACAGCAAGTTCTGTAGAAAACCTTGGCACGCGAAAACTTTCAGCACACCGGAACTATCTTGTAGTGTAGTCACGTAGTTTTAGAAAAAAGAAGTAAAGAGTACAAGATAGTTCCGGTGCGCTGAAATTTTTTGTGTGTCAACGTTTTATACAGAACTTGCTGTGCAAGACTAGTGTGACGCTAAGTGATCATGATGTTAACAAGACTTATTTTTTAACTGTAACTGTATTGAACTTCTTCAGAATATAATTCTGTCTACACTGATGTTAATTAACAACACCTGAAGATGCTATGTTAATAATAGCGAAAAGCTTTGTGTTTCAATTTTAATAAAGAAATTTTATATACGTGTTTTAAAAGTGGTTTTATAGCTTTTTTTAATGGTGTAAGAGTTTATTTTGAGACAAAAACTCTTGCCTCCTTGTTTATTCGCCTGCCCGAGTTAACCTCGGTATAAGCCGACAAGGGGTTAAGAACTTTTCAATGATTTAGGTTTTATTACGTATCGATATCATTCAGTTAATGTTAGGAAAAAAGAGCTGGGGAAAAAATAGTAATTATAATTAATCTATTTTATTATCCCTGAAAATTAAATTTAGAACAACTAAATACAGAATTATGGGTTTAATTCAAATAATCCGCATTCAGGTAGCGAGTCACAAACAAAGCTCAATCTAACAATCTGTATTAATTTTACTTTATTATTATTGTTGTTTGTGACGTATAGAGATTGCATCTAAAAGTTTTATTTCATATTCAACCTTACGTGTATAAGTTTTCTTTCCCATAAAGCTTCCAAGTTTTTTGAAAAGTTTTAAACAATAATAGTTTGCGTATAGTCGGTGGTAAAAGTCTTATAGAATCAGTTATACCTTTTGTATAAGTTTTCGTAGATTCTTGTAAGGTGTTAAAAGACATATAACACGTATGTTGTAATAATTTTGGTGGTTTTTAGTTTAGTTAATCGTATAAAACTGTCTCGAAAGCTTTTATTTCAAAAGTCCAATAAACTTCGATACAAAACTTTTTATAATTTCATGTAATGTAACAAAACATCCTTTGCATTTAGTATATACTATTTCTTAGAAAATGTTGACATTATAATCATTCGAAACATGCTATCAGTATATGTATAATATTGCAATATAACATGTATAATATAATATTTGGAACATAAAAAAAGACATTTAATGAGTATTAACAAGTAAAATGATCACGAATCTCCAATTATTGTCAAATTGAATTTTTTAAAGAAAGAAATTCTGAAAGAAAAGTAATGTTTTTCAATACCCGTCAATTCCAATAATCTTAATGTTGTTAATTTATTTCTCTAAAATAATATTAATGACTAAAAATAAAAATATAATTCCAAATTTGTAATACAGCTTTAACATACATGTGTGTTATAACGAATGGGGTGCTGTTTGTCAAAATTTTAATTTCAGAATAAGATAATTGTATTTCAGAATAATTTACCTATATAAAAACTAAAGAATGTTTGTAGTAGTAAGACAGATTTTTTTTTTTTTTTTTTTTTTCAGTGAACATTTCGCTTCGTCATCATTTGCTGTTTTTCACCTTGAAAATATCAGGTTGTTTTTACCTTTGGCAACAAGTTTAAAAAAATAATAATTAATTAAAATTAAGATGCAAAAGAAATTTTAAGAGATGAATGTAGTAGTCGTTGTTAAAAAAAAGCGACTTCATATTTTATCATAAAAAAAAAGTTACCGAATTAATTTATTTATTTATTTATGACACTTTTGTATATTTGACCAATTAAAAAAAAATTTCCTTTTTCCTCTCTCGCATCAAATTAAAAAATATATTTAAAATAAAATTGAAAGCAGTCGTGTGTAAGAAATGGAATAGCTTTAGTACTGGACCCCCTTGGCGAAATTTTAAATTTAACTCCGATGTTTCTCGCCAAATTTTTTACAAAAGCGAATTAAAACGCATATTTACCTATCATATTTTCACATAACCACCAAATATATTTAAGCATACACCTAAACGACGGATCAACTTGTTCAACCGGCTTGGTAGAAATCACGCACTTGTCCATTGAATTTTCGGCAGTTGTTTTCTTATCACTATCTGAAAAGAATATTGTGCTAATTAAGTGTTTCTTCATTTATTGAAAAAATAAGTCACAATGTGTCAAATTTGAGCAATATGGGACAATATAATATTTATGTTTCCACAATATTTAATTCCCACTTGAACTGTTTTAGCATTTCTTGAATTTAAAAGGGGTTGGTTGGTTGATTTTTACGCCGCACTAGTGCTGCGCAATGGGCAATGAGTTTAAAAGGGGAAAATGGGGTTTGGCAATATTATGCAGGAGGATGATGCATACGGAAACATACTTTGCCCCCAAGAAACGAATCACGACTCTTACCTCCAAGCAAGACCATTTTTCTAATAGTATTTATTATTTCAATCGTTTTGAAAGGTCTGCAAGTTTACATAACCAAACCGTACAACTGTTTTAAGACAGCCAACGCCATCTGTCTCCACTCGGGGTGAAAATATCCCCTCCGCAAGTATTATTTTTTAAATGTTGCTGTTTATAGCTTTTTTTTTCTGTTTTGAATGAATCTTCGTAAATACAGTAAAAATATTTAGAAATATACTCAAAATTATGTTCTTTCATTAGAAAAGTTCGCAAAACATGAAAAGAAATTTAATACTAGTTAAAATAATATCGAAAATTATTATAAGTAAAATACACTAAAAAGTGGTAAACATCAGAAAAAAATCCATTTAATGTTTTACTAATAATTTCATAAGATTCTTTTTTTTTTTTTTTTAGGTAATGTACAGTCGGTAACAAAAGTATCCGAACACTAGCAAAAATTCCTATGTAAAAAAAGTACACTTCATACGGTTTTGCTAAATAAATCCTTATCGAATCATGTTCTCAGACTGACTAAGAACAGGATTCGACAAGGATTTATTTAACAAAACCGTATGAAGTGTACTTTTTTTACATAGGAATTTTTGCTAGTGTTCGGACACTTTTGCTACCGACTGCATTTACACTTATTTTTATTCGTGTAAATGTTCTTTAAGAACATTAAAAGTACTCTTCTAAACAATAAAACAGTTACTTTGTTATTAAATTTAATAAAAGCCTGTTTAAATCCAAATGCTCTTACCAGCCTTAAAAAAAAAATAATAAAATAAAATAAAATAAACGAAAGATATGACATTTTAGTCCATTATTCTAAAAGCATAAATTATGATAAAAATCGGGACCATAAAGCAAGCCCATTTTAACAGAAAATAATGTTTTTGAAGGCTAAATATAATAGTTATAAATCATGAATACTGTATTTTATAAACAGTACTTAATAACACACTGTCTTATTTCAGCATGAAAGATCTTTTTTTCCAGACATAATATTTCTTAAAAGTTAAGATTTTCCTTTCAAAGCTAATATTTTCATAAAGCTAAAGATTAAGTGGTTTATAAGTATAAAGTATTTCAAATTGTACAATATTTTGTTGTTGTTATTTTTAGTTCGATTTTTCATGTTGGAAAATGTAAATACTATAAATGTACTTTTATAATATTGCACATATTTTTGTAATGTAATAGTTTTGCTTTTTATTCCCTATAAGTAAACAATCAATATTCCGATAAAACTGTTAAAACCATTTTACAAATCAATGCGAGATACATAAACAAACCAAGATTTGAAAATTTCATACGAAATCCTTTCTTTCGTTTATATGAATATACACTTATGAGATGTTTCAAAGTTTTGATTACGATTTCATCTTTTTTAGGAAATACCTTCTTGTGTGTGTTTTACTAAACTATTATGAGCACTGTTACTTATGAAAAACTCGATCAAATTTTACAAAATTTATATTTCCTTGGACCTTGATACAAATTTGTGCTGATTAGATTTTGGCCTATATCGCCTCGCAGGTGACGCTGCTGTGCTGTAATTTCTTCATTTATGAGAAGGCTGTATATCATATTATATCGTGTATAGGTGCACATAACTTGATATGCGAGTGATTTATTATGAAAAATTGTGCGGATTCAATTTAAGTCCATATCGACCGACAGACGGTGCTTTGGCACTGCAGTTTTTACAATGTACGGAAAGGTTATATCTCAGCTTTCATAGTGTATAATGTACCAAACTTTATATGTGAAATCGCTATTATGCGAAATTATGTTTATTTAACTTTGGTATATATTGGTCGAAAGGAGTTGCCGTTATTTGTCATTTTATAAGAATTTTTGGTTAGTTATATCACAACAACAATTGGTTACAATCTCACAAAACTGCATATGTAAAATTTTTATTTTAAGAAGTTATGTTCATTAAATTGTTGTGCAATTTAATCGATAGGTGGCGCTGTTGTTTAGAATGATGTAAGAGAAAGTTTTGCAATGACCACTGCTTACTTTGAAATAATAACTATAATTGCGTCGTAAGAAGAATTGAATCTTAACAAATATCAGTTTCATTTAAATAAATACATATAAATCTAATGGCTTGTTGAAAATTAAATGCTCCAAACGGTTGTTCAGAAAAAAAGATAATAATCCATATTATTTTTATAAGCAATTATACAATTTATAATGAAACAATCTCTAGTTGTTAATTATAGACAACATATAAACATAATTAAATTTATAAAAAATTTTATTGAAATAATCCTCTGTAAAGTGAAGAAGGATAGCGTCTGATATGTTGCTGATATTTTCTTCTGTAATGTAATTGTATTATGAAAATTTAGCTACATCTTAGTAAATCTTTCATAACTCAAAGCATTGCCAACATTCAAGAACTTAAAAAATAAAAAGGGAAATAAATAAAGCAAATTACGCAAAAACATATCTGCTCGCCATAAATTATCTAACCATCCATAAATTGTCATTTCTATACCATAATTATCTCTTACAAATTGACATAAAAATTATATGTTGAGATTTTTTCAATTCTGTAATATATATATATGTAAATATGTATATGTGTGTGTATATATATTTGCAGAAATATACTAGCAATTAGAAACAATCATGTAGGTAAAATTCTATAAGTTTGGGAAAAAGGGAGACTTCGGTACCCAATATTTTTATTGATTAATTAAATAATAATATCTCTTATTATTAAAACCCATCTGAAAACATTATAATATATTTAAAAAAAATTTTTTTTAGAAAAAAAATCTTTCAAATTTTTTTTAATGAAATTTGATTAATAAACCATTACATTAAAATCATTTTAAAAAATCATTTTAAAATATCCATCTAAAAATAAATTGCAATATGAGGAAAATTCGTAATTTTTCGTAAGTAGAAGCATTTTGTGTAGGATATTTCTTTTTAAAAAAGTATAATTCATTATAAATTTCTTTATGGAAAAAACTCTCATTTCATCTATTAAAATAAAGTTATTTTTTAAACATCCAACCAATATATTTAGAAACTAGTATGTTGTGCTCACCACAAGACTTTCTTCTCTATTTTCCTTTACAAATTCACTAAGTGCGAATAATTAATTAAAACTATTATTTATTATAATTATTTAACATGATGAATGCAAATAACCTTCATCTTAGGGAAACCTAACATTAAATATCCAAAGAAAGACAGTTTTATCGTCTGTAAATAACATCTTAAAAAATACGTTTTTATAATGGTTATCTCACATATCAAGTTTCGTACAGTTATATGCCCTAGACGTTGAGATATAGCCATCTGGTTATCGAAGAAATTCGCAGTATGGCAGCGCCACTTATTGGCCGATAAGCCTCCAAATTGAGTCAGCATAATGTCTCATAATGGCCTTCTCACATATCAAGGTTTGTTTGATGATACGCAATAGAACCTGAGATATAGCCTTCCTTTAAATTGGAGAAATCGCTATGTAGCAGCGTCGCCTGTTGAGCGGTTTACACCAAAAGTTGACAGCACTAATTTATGTTAAGGTGCATCTGCATACAAATTTATATGCAATTATGTTCAGTAGTTCCAGAGATATAGCCTTTCCATAAATTGTGGAAATCATTGTATAGCATCGCCTCCTGTTGACCGGTAAGCATTCAAATTAAATCAGCATAATATTTCATAATAGTCTTCTCACGTGTCAAGTTTTGTTTGATTGTACACAATAGAACCTGAGATATAGTCTCCCCTGAAATTGCAGATATCGCTGTATAGCAGCGCCACCTGTTCAGCAGTTGACACCAAAAGTTGGCAGGCACTAATTTAGGTCAAGGTGCATCTACATATAAATTTATATGTAATTCTGAGCAGTAATTCCGGAGATACAGTTGCTACAAAATTTTTGTCACACACACACAGGCGGACGGACAGACAGACAGACGTTTTCTAAAAAGGGTCAAATCGTGTTCTAGACCTCTCAAAACGTGTAAATTCGCCGAAAACTAGAAGTCGAAAATTTTTACGAATCCAATACTTTCTTTTATTGAATATAGAAGAAAGTAAAAAGGATTCATCAAACGATGGGAAAAAATTCTAGTCAAATATTTCGATATTTTTTTAATATATATTTTATCATAAAAATAATGTTTTTGTCACGATAACATTGTTGCAGCAATTTTTTAATAAGTGATACTTCATCTCTTGATGTTTTCACGCCATGTAATAAAAATATGTCATTAAATTTAAAAAAGAAAAATCTCGTCGGTGTTAAAGAAAAAAATTACTTCGTATTTATTGTTATTTAAATTACATTTTCCAATTTAAATCAACTTAAGAAAAATTTCTATTTTAATTTTCCTTCTTGAAAATAAATAAATAAATAAATAAATAAATAATAAGATAAACACTCTTTGCATAGCATATTTAGCAAAATAGAAAACATTAAACAGTTAAAAGCTTTTTTCTTATCATGTTGATATTTATATTTCGATATAAAGAGTTAATCTGTAAACAGAATTACATTTCCTTCACATCTGATAAGAAGAGAAAAAAATATGTTTAAAAGAAACATTAAGTACAGGAAATAATTTTTTTTATACCGTTTTCCTTTTTAAAAATAAAATGTCAAAGTATTTTACATTGTATAACATACCATAAAAAGTTAAAAGCCTTTTTCATTACATTGCTTTAAAATTGAAAATATCATTCAAAAGTTATTTAAAATATAAAATTGATGAAATCTAAAAGAGAAAAAAAGACGTTGAAGAGAAAAAAGTTAAAAACATATCTGAAACATAAAGTGTACACACTTGAGCTAGATATATATATATATATATATATATATATATATATATTTTAAGAATTCATTTTAAAAAGTCAGTTTTAAGTCCCTTGATACTAATAGAGAAAATTTAAAAAAATTTCCCTTTTATGCTTTTAAATTACCTAATTTTTATTGGGATATTTTTCTATCTTGTTACTTTTTATTTGGATATTGCTTATGTAATATTAATGACAAATATATATATATATATATATATATATATTACTTGTTTTACCTACACAAATATTTTGCTTATTATTTTACCATTTAAAAAATTATATTTTATATTTTTTAACTAGAAATAATTTTTATACATATACATATTCTTTTATATAAAAAGTATAGAAATTGTATAATGTCTTAATGGACTATTATGTTTAAAGGTTATTATTAACCCGTTAACGCCCGAATTAATTTTGCAAAATATTATTAGCTGATTATTTCACTTCTAAATTAATATAGACTACTGACAGTAAAATATATTAACTTAAACAATTCTTCTGACAGTTTTAAATTTAAAGCCTATCCTCATTTATTCACGTTTAGTATTCTAGCGAGAAAACTTCGAGATAGAAAAACTTTGAGATAACAGATTAATTTCCTATTATATGTTGACAAAGATCTCGAAAGTAAAGTATTACAATATACATTATTATTCAACTTGATTTAAGTTAGTATACCTGCGCAAAAAGCAAATATATATGAGACGAATGAAAAATCATAACATGACTATCCAAATTATGAAATAATAATTAATAGTAGGCACATAAAACTTTCAGGGATCATTTGGAGTAACGCTATAAACTGACACTAAAAAGCAGAAATCCATCCAAGAAACCACAAAAAATATACGTGCCATTTTATTATGTCCTCAAATGAGGACAATGGGCGCTAACGGGTTACAAACGAACTCAAAATAATATGCTTATTTAAAAATAATATTTTTATTATTAATCTTTGTATACTAGACGAAACAATTTATTCAAGAAAAAATAATTTTAGTCAATAGTTGTTGTTTAATCTATTATCATGCATATGAGATGCGTTAGTTAACCCCTTAACGGTCGCATATTTTTCAAAAGACACGCCCATAAAGTCCACGTTTTTGTCTAATTAAAAAAAAAAAAAAATAGATTGAAAATAAATATATGAATAATATATAAAGTTATTCTGTACATATTTTCAAATACGTTATATATATAGTTTGGTACTGGCTGGTGCTTTCATGTACCCTAAAATGTTAAAGGGAAAATACATGTGTCACAGACCGTGAATATCACGGGGGAGAGAAGGAAGGGGTTAATTAATGTTACTCAAATAATAATAAATAAAAAATTAAAATAAAATAAAAAATTAATAAAAAATTAATAAAAAATTAATTAATAAAAATTTTTTTCTTAAACTAACATACCTATAAAGCGATTAATGTAGATTTGATTAATGACTAAACGATTAATGTTGATTTCATTAAAGTCAAAGTTTTAACCAATATATTTTTTATTTTACTTTATTTTTTATTATTATTAGCATTAGTTTCTTTTTTTTTTTTTTTTGAAATTTTATATTAATGGGTGATATGAAATTTTGAGAATTCTTTTAAATATAGGGACAAATCATAATAAAATCGACATTAATTATTAAAAAGACTAAACGAATATTTTCTATAGAATATGATATCTTTAGAATTAAGATTGAGAAGGCTACACTAAAATATTTAGTTGCATTAAGGTCTACAACTGGAAATTGTTGTAATTACATTTCTGGTTGCTTTAAGCGTTTCTAGCACTTTCCAACAACTTTTAAGAGTGATTATGAATCCTTTTAATCTACCTTTCTGTCTATCCATTGTGAGATCACTTAGCCAGAGTGCATTAATGAAACGAGTACGTATTGCTGGAGAATGTTAATAATCTATCCTAACAGTATGATATTTCGTTCTTATTTATATTTTAATTAAAAAATTGTTTTATTCGCATCTTATAAAACTTAGGAAAACGCTAAGTAGAAAATATATTGTAAATATTCAATAAGTTGAAATATAAATAAATTAATAAATAAAACAAATTATGCGTCAAAATACATATTCTATTGAAAAAAGTCTCTTTTTAACTTGTTGTTGTTAGTTTAAAAAATGTTCTTCTAAATGTTATCCATAAATTAATTACTGTAAATTGACATCCAAATTGTGCTCTTTTTTTTTTTTTTTTTTTTTTTTTTGGTTTGTTTGTTTGTTTGTTTTTTCAGAGTGTGCGTGTGTGTTTGTTTCCAATATCTTGAGTTGTTTTATTATTTTTATTATTATTATTATTATTTATTCAATTATTTAAATAGAAATATGCCGTAAGTTTGAAACAGTTATAAAGCATTTTATAAGTTTAAAAAAACGTGGGGAGGAACTGATTGTTAAAGTTTTTATAACAATAATGATAATTACTTTTTTTATGAAATTTGATTAATTAACAATTTCATTAAAAACATTTTAAACAGAAAATATAATTTATAGAAAGAAATGTAGTATCTAAAATTGAATCGAAATATAGGAAAAATTTGTAACTTTTCGCTAAATAAAAGCATTTTGTACAGGTTATTTTTCTGAAAAATTATTGTTATTATTTTTTTTTTTTTTTTTTTTTTTTTTTTTTTTTTAAGAAAAAACTCTTTTTTCGTCTAACAAAATTACAATAAATAAATAAGCATTTAAACACATATATAGAAATTACGATTCATTACACGGTAGGAAAAAAAAAAATCAGTTGATTATTTATCTATATAATTTATCATAATTTTTTCCCCTCACGATAATATTGCTGCAGTGACTTTTCGATAAGTGATGCTTTAGTTCTTTTTTTTTTTTTTTTTTCTTTCTTTTCACGCCATGCAATAAAAATTTTTTATATTTAAAAAAGTAAAAAAATTGTCAGTAAAAAAAAAATAATACATATATTAATATTTAAATTATACTTTTCAATATACATTACCTTAAAAATGGAAAAAAATCATTTAATTTCCCCCTCCCCCTTAAAAAATAAATAAATAAATAACAAGACAGCAATATAATTCTCTTTGCATCGCACGTTTATTAAGATAGAAAACATGAGACCGTAAAAGCTTTTTCTTATCACTTTGATATTTATACTGGTATTCGATGTAAAAAAAAATTTCTTCACGTCTGATAAGATGAGAAAAAGTATGTTTAAAGGAAACATTAAGTAAAGGAATCATTTTTATAATTTTTCCCTTTTCAAAAATAAAATAAAATGTCAAAATATTTTATATTGTATAATATGCTATAAAATGTTAAAAGCTTTTTTATAAAATTGCTCAAAATAAAAAATGTCATTCAAAAGTTATTTAAAATACAAAGTTAATAAAATCTGGAAAAAGGAAGAAAGAAATTGGAGAGAAAAGTGATGAAAAGCAACTTTGAAACATAAAGTGTAAACATATGAGATAGATTTTTTTTTTATATATATATATAAGAATTTGCTTTGAAAAGACATTTTTGAGACACTTGAAACTGATAGAGTAATTTTCAAAGAACTTGAAATTTTGGTTCTTTTAAATTACCTAATATATATTTAGATGATTTTCTGTACTTTCTTTTCTTCTTATTATTATTCTAGCCTTTCTTATATTATATTAATCACATTCTTTTCCCTTCTTCTTTCTATTGCCTATATGAATAGTTTTATTTTTATTTATTTTTTAGAAATTGATAAATTTTAAATTAAAATTATTTTTTTATTATTTTTATTTAAAAAAAAAAAAAAGACATATTTAGAAATCGTGTAATGTAATATGTATACAGGGTGGTCGATTTAAAAGAGTACCCGTTGGTTTTTCTTATTACCCTTAAATCCGACGGACGTGGCAACTATTCTAACACTTAATTATAATTGTTTGATTCTTGTTTAAGCGTGAGAGACAATTTCTAACACTGTTGGACTGTTACAACTTTATTTGTGAGGTAAAACAGAAATGGAGACGCACAATGTCATTTAATCCTGTGATATTTTTTTTTTTTTAATAATTTAATTCATCTTTTTTACATTATCATTCCTTACAGAAAATGTTGAAAATGTTCGCCACCACTTTGAATGCAAACATGAACACGTCGAACCAAGTTTTTTGACACACTTCAGAGCATTGTTGGTGTTATTGACGAGATTTCTTCAGTTATCTGTTTTAATCCATCGTTGTTTGCAGCACTTCGCTAGCAAATCTCTATGAAATGATAATGTAAAACTGATAATGATAATGTAAATGTAATGTAGGAATGATAATGTAAAAAAATTTGAATTTTGTTTTTCATAAATAAAATTAGCACGGGATTAAATAACATTGTGCGTCTCCATTTCTGTTTTACCTCACAAATAAATTTGTAACAGTCCAACAGTGTTGGAAGTTGTCTCCCACGCTTAAACAAGGTTCAAGCAATTATACTTCAATGTTAGAATAGTTGCCACATCCGTCAGATTTAAGGGTAATAAGAAAAACCAACGGGTACTATTTTAAATTGATCACCCTGTATATATATATATATATATATATATACAGGGTGATTGTATATATATATATATATATATATACAATCACCCGTTGTATATATATATATATACAACGAAAGCGGAAGGGTGTTTTTCGCATGTAGTGTTGTTTTTCACAATTGTTCATCGTTACTATAATTCGTTACTTTTTCATCGTTACTATAATTCGTTACTTTTTTGAACGTTTTTTCTTGTTATACACGCCCACTTATCTTCAAGTTTCACCACATTTTCTAAATTATATATATATATATATATATATGTGTGTGTGTGTGTGTATAAGGTGATCCAAAAGTCACAGAAAAAAATAAATATATATTATTCAAAAAATACTGACACTATACTACTCACACTATGCGCTTTTCACTGAAATATATAGAAAAACATGAGATTTGTTTAGGTTGGTTGATTGGTTGGGTTTTACGTCGCACTAGTGCTGCGCAGATGGGCAATTGGCGGCGGTCTGGGACACACCCCTAGAGGTGGTCCGGAGACATGACATCACAATTTTGATCCTCCACGGAAGGGATGACTCTCCCGCTTCGGTGACCCCCAGAGGTATAATATTTGATGGGAACATGGAGGACATTGCAGCCACGACAGATTTTACGTGCACCAGCCACCATTAGTGTACACGACGGTCTATGGCCGGTTCGAGTACCGAACCCGCAATCTTCCAATTGCGAGGCCGGCGCCCTACCGACTGGAGTACCGTGGTCCGGATCTAAGTTTGTAAAAAAGAATTAAAAAGGATCATATACTAAAGCTGTAATGCAAAATGATCTAGATATTATGAATTTCTTACTATTATATATATATATATATATATATATATATATATATATATAGTCGGTATGCCCAAAGACGCGGCCGAGATTTGTTTTGGTAACAAAAGATTTATTAGTAAATTAGTTTAATTTTCTTTTTCTTCAAGTAGCGCTTTAATTGTAAAATCACTTTTTTTTTTTTGCAGTGTCGCAGCACGTTCAGAAACGTAATTCAGACTTTAAATGCACAATGTGACGACAGTCATTCATTAGAATAACCGTCAAACATTGTGCATTGAAAATTCTCCTAAAAAAAGCTTCAGTATTCACAAAATGGCGTCATTTAATCAGGCGGATCTGTTTAAAATCTGAGAGGATTCTGCGAATACAGCTCGATGTGCCGCAGAAAAATGTAAGCACCGTAAAAACCAGCGTATGGGCCGCACTAATATAATTTCGGTTCCGGAAAAAAATGAAATTTCGCAGAATCGCCGCACCCTGTGTAAGGACCGCACTTCGAAAAATAAACAAAACCTAAAATTCCATAAAGTTATATAAAAATATGTACTATTTGTATAATAGTTACAATATTCATTATTAATATCGGATATATCGGCAAGGTGAGTGAGTTGCCGCTTTGTTCGCCCGACGAAGGGTCGTGTTTTCTTTCGACCCGAAACAATTTTTGCCAGTTCTTGCATTTTATAGTGTTTATTCAAAGTAATTATTTCTTTTCAAGGCCAGTTATGTGGTGCTTTTTCTTTTTTTTTTTTTTTTTTTTATAATAATGTTTGTTGTTTCTTTGGGCTTCTTGCACCAAGTAAGTAG
This sequence comes from Salticus scenicus, assembly GCA_963930645.1. Classification (NCBI taxonomy): domain Eukaryota; kingdom Metazoa; phylum Arthropoda; class Arachnida; order Araneae; family Salticidae; genus Salticus; species Salticus scenicus. The sequence goes on along the minus strand of OZ005648.1, from coordinate 45,178,856 downwards.
TTTTGAGAATATTTCTGTTTTCTTTTTATTGTTTTATTTGTTAAATCCATCCCCCCCCCCCCCCCCTTTTTTTTTTTTTTTTTTTTTTTTTTTTTTATTGTGCCTGTCTTTTCGAATTTTTATTTTACCAATTGTTTTTTAATTGTTTAAACCCGCCTTTTTTTTCTTTTTCGATCTTAACTCCGCCCACTTTTGGATTTTGAATTTTCTTTTTTATTTATCTGTGTGAGATGCGTTGCCGCTTTGTTTGCAGCACTTATGCGTACTTTGTTCACCTGACAAAGGGTCATGTTTTCTTTCGACCCGAAACAATTGTTGAGAGTTCTTGCATTTTATGTTGTTTATTCAAAATTTTGTACTAATTATAATCATATTACGTAATTGAATCCAGCTGCTGGTCGAAGAGAAATGGTGTTTACTTTAACTGAAGTTTTTCGCCTTCCCCTTTCCTCTTCGTTTTAACAGGAAACAACGCTTTTAATCGGCTTTGCTGCGCATGTGCACATTATCGCATACTCGTAGCTCAGGGGTAGACACTACCCGAACAGGAGACAGTTATTTACATTTTTTTTAAATTTATTTATTACTAGCAGGCTACGCCCGCTTCACTGGTCACTATTTTTAAATGAATCATTATAATTAATGAATTCTCAAAATTGCATTAATTTTTACCATCTGAAACAAAAAAAGAAAAAAAAAACTCTGATCGGGGAAAATGTCGCACCGGGTCCCCACTGCCTTCGGCATCGTAGACCCGTGCGCGATGCACACGCACGAATGCATATATATGAGCGCTGCGCGCGCGTATTCCTTCATCACCCTTATGAATTCTCAAAATTCCATGTTATTACTCATAAACTGCTATTCTTAAGAAAAGGAATTTAAAAAAAATAATAATAATAATTTCTGATCGAGTAAAAACTCACACCGGGTCCCCTCTGCCTTCGTCAGCGTAGACCCGTGTGCACGCAGTGCTCACGAATTCATATATACGCTCGCTGCGCGCGCGTATTCCTTCACCACCCTTCCTGTCCCTCCTTAATTTTACACTTTTGAAAATATCCTCATTCGACTCGTAGGAACCCAAAACCTATATATACCAATTTTGAACGGTCTAACTCAATTTCTAATTTTTTGGCCCCCTTGAGGACATCTTAAAACATATAAATCAGGTGAAATCTCGAATAATTGCCATTAGCGCCCTCTATTAGATAAATTTAATGTAGGTTATTCGATAATATAAAAGTACTTTAAAATAACTTTCGAATGATGTATTAAAAAAATTTAATCATATATATAATTCAAAATATTGAAATTTTAAAATATTGTAGCGCCATCTGGCTGTAGAAATTTTTGTAATCTACTGTTCAATTCCAAATCAACAAAGCTTTAAAATGATGTGTTACTTATGAAATTATTTTAATTAGTAGCTGAGATACAAAAGAAAACCTAATCAGGAGACCTTAAAACGTGTAAATCTGGTGAAATCTCGAATTCCACTTTCAATAATATAAAAGCTCTTTAAAATATCTTTCGAATGATGTATTAAAAATAATTTAATCATATTCAGAATTCGAAATATTGAAAATTTAAAATATTACAGCGCCATCTGGCGGTAGAAAATTCTGTAATCTACTGTTCAATTCCAAATCAACAAAGCTTTCAAATAATGCATTACTTATAAAATTATTTTAATTAGTAGTTGAGATACAAAAAAAAAAAAAAAAAAAAAAAAAAAAAAAACTAATCAGGACACCTTAAAACGTGTAAATCACGTGAAATCTCGAATTCCATTACTTACGCTAGTCGGTTAATGGAAGGTGACAAAAATTTGTGGCGTCTACTCTTGAAATTCAATTCAAATAAGTTTCAAAATGACATATTACTTTTGAAATTATGCTAATTAGAAGCTGAGATACAAAAATTTTAAAAGACTTATGTCTGACTTTTTCGTGGTTTTCTCCGAAACTTGCGTAATTCCGGGCTAAATACTGTTAAAAATCAATAGTATGAAATGTGAAAGGAGTATCAGAATTCGAAACTCTGCAAAATATGAAAGAATAAAGGCGTTCTGGGTTTTCCGATGTTTTCTCAGAAACAACCGTTCCTTTTCTACGGTCTTGCCCCTTCCCCCCCCCCCTTTCCGTCCCTTCTAATAATTTTACACTTGAAAATATTCGCAATCGATGTATCTTTCCTTAGAACCTAATAATACCAATTTCAAACGCTGTAACTCTTTTTTTTATTATTATTATTTTATCCCTTTGACCCCCCCTCTCCCCCTCAAGCCCTTCCTAATAATTCTACACTTTCAAAAATATTCAGAATCGAATTATCGGGCGTTAAAACCAAATATTACGAAATTTCAACGGCATATCTCAATTTAAAATATATACTGCAAAATATAAAACAAAATTTAATCTAATTTTTTTGTTAATCCGGATATTTTCATGAAAATTGAACAGTAGCTTTATAATATGCTGTCTAAGCCGAATATTAATTCAAATGTAACGTGAATGAAAATTTGAAAAAGTTTGAAAATTGCAATTTTTATCCCCACTGTAAAACACGTGACAACTTGATCGGTTACTATCATTTCCTTTTTCATGGCAGACCGTCTGGCATTTGAAATGATGTTGCCACAAAAAATTCATACTTTAGTTAATTTTTTAAAATCTAATTGTTGTACTGATAAGCCGCTTGCACACTTAAATTCAGAAAAAATTCCCTTTTCATTTGGTACCGAAATCGTAACGATCGGACAAATATTTCTAATTTATTTTCCACTTTTCTAATTTTAACTCCGTTAAAATATCTTTTTTTATGCAATGGCGGTGAATTCTCAGTCATTGAGATCTCTTTCTGATTAGATATGAGTCGACATTTTAATTAATATCTCCTCAACTAATTAAAATTTTTAAATTCTGTTTCGAGGAAGACCTCGGAAAGGCTCCAGAGCATCCGTATGCCAATTCTTGTACTTCTGCGTTCAATAGGGGCTGAACGTATAAAAGAACAGACAGACTGACAGACAGACAAACCTTTCCATTTATTATTATAGATTATTATTATTTATTTATTTATTTATTATTCTCTTAATTTTTACCATTTATCTGCCCCCCTTCCCCACACTGAGAAAAAATTCTGTAACTGACATCTAGAATCTGCATTGTGGCTCTAGAGAAAGTAGTTCCATATCATCCTTATAAATTCTAGTCCCTTTTGGTAGCGAGTTCTAGAAACCCCTATTAGAATTCTAGAGCGTTTACCTACATTATCGACGGCAAAGTTATTTAAAAATATCTGCAAATAAGTGAGAATACAAGAGGCGGGTTTCAGCAACTATAATCTTGGTTTATTACCCAAGTCTAGAAAGTCAAGCGAGAATTTCTCGCTATACAAAAGATTCAGAATATTCATAATAATCAGAATACTGGTTCATCATCCAGGAATGTGTAGACTAGAAATTCTCCATCACTTCGTCTATTCAGTTTATTGACGTGGCTTATGCGCATAGCTCGGAAATTTATATTTCTAGGGATTTAGAAAATGGCTACTTATTCATTCTAAAGGAAAGCGGTATATATATATATATATATATATTTATATATATTTCCTCATCAGGTGCACACTGAAAAAAAAAAAAAAAAAAAAAAAAAAGTTCATTTTTGAAGATTGTGATAACGAAAGAAAAAAAAAAATATCGTGTATCATCCGCACTTTTTGTAAGGACCGCAGCCAAGAAAAAATAGTTCTTTTTTTTTTTTTTTTTTTTTTGTAAGAGTTGCGGATCATACACCAGTTTTTACGGTAATATATTTCATATATATATATACTTTTTTTTTAAAAAAATCCTCTATTTTTCTGTAGGCTTTAGTGAAAACCGCATAAAGCTACAGTCAGAACATTTTAAATAATATATTTTTTATTTTTTCTGTGAATTTTAGATCACCCTGTATATATATATATATTCCACATTTATTAATATTTAAATTATACTTTTCAATATACATCATCTTCAAAATGAAAAAAATCATTTAATTTCCCTACTTTAAAAATAAGCAAATAAATAACAAGGTAGCAAGATTTGCTACCAAGTTTGTATAGCAAGTTTATTAAGATAGAAACATGAAGCAGTTAAAAGCTTTTTCTTATCACTTTGATGTTTATATTCGATGTTAAAAATTGTTTTCTTCGCGTCTGACAAGACGAGAAAAAAAAAGTAAGTTTAAAAGAAACATTAAGTAAAGGAAATCATTTTTATAATGTTTTCCTTTTCAAAAATGAAATAGAATGTCAAAATATTTTATATTGTACAACATGCTATAAAAAGTTAAGAGCTTTTTTATAAAATTGCTTCAAAATTGAAAATATCATTCAAAAGTTATTTAGAATATAAAGTTGATAAAACATGAAAAGAAAAAAGAAAATTGGGGAGAAAAAAAAGATGAAAAGCAAATTTGAAACATAAAGTGTAAACGTTAGAGCTAGAATTTTTTTTAAATAATTTTCTTTGAAAAGACAATTTTGAAATGCTTGAAACTGATAGAGTAATTTTCAAAAAGATTTACATTTTTATACTTTTAAATTACCTAATTTTTATTTAGGTACTTTTCTGTTCCTTTTTTTTTTTTTTTTTTTTTTTTTTTTGATACCTATATGAATATTTTGACTTTATTTAATTATCAGAAATTAATACTTTTAAATTTCTTAATTAAAAATATTTTTTATACATAAAAAATATGGAAAAGGTTTTTTTTTTTTTTTTTTTTTTTTTTTATGTACTGTTTTGAAAATAGGGGATAACAATATAATGGCACTATTTTCAATTCCAAAGAAATTAATTGTGTTAAAATTAGTTTTTTTGAGGTTCTTATTATTTCTTTAACTATCATTGATTAGGCTCTTTGATTACCAAACATTTAATATTTTTATGTAAAAATATTTCAATGCTTTTTTCTTATTTTATTCTATTTTTGAACTTTTGTTTCTTCTCTATTCGGTAGATAGCAGCACTACTCTGAAATTCAACAAATGATGTTTCAGATAAATCCTTATGCAGAAGGCAGTTTAAATTCTACAGTAGACGTGAGTGAGTCTTGCTTTTTGGTAATGCAATCGTAAAAGGTTTTCACCTGATGGAGGACCATGCTATTGTTTTAGCCTAAAAAGAACTGTTACAAGGTTTTGCAATTGATAGTGTTTATTGCAAAATTCTGTATTTATCAAATGAATTAACATTTTATTTTAATCAGGTTAACATGTAGATGTTTCAAACCGAAAATTTCTCGCCCACCAGCGGCGAAGCGATTCTGCGCTTAAAGCTGGTAGATGGGAAGTACCAGGTTCGATCCCAGGTCGCACTCATCGACCTAGCCGTTCAGAGATTTCCGTTGTTTTCTCTGAAACTCGCGCAAATACGGGATAAGACCCCTTAAAAGGCCCCATGAAGGACATTCCACCTATAGGCCTAGTATCTTATCGAAGTCAATCGGCCTTAAAGCCTACAATCTCCCAACCGAAAAATTTTCTAAAGTCAAAACTGCAGTTTTTTTTTTTTTTTTTTTTTTTTTTTTCTATATTTATGATCAACGAAATTTTTATCATTTATTATTATTATTATTTTAAATAGTCATTTTTGAAATTATTAGTTTAACGATTTTAAAAAGAATATATGCAGTAAATGTTTAGGTTAAAATAAATTTTAAATAATATGTTTATTAAAAATAATAATTAATTATCATAGGAAAATTTTCATTGTTAATGTTTTTGCACATCAGATAAAACAGCAATTTATCCGAGATAACGTTGCTTTAGTTGATAAATGTTTCTTATCTGTTACCATGCAAATGAGATTCTTTAATGTTATTCGGTAATTAAATTTTTCTTTCTTAATTTAACATACCGATAAAACGATTGATGTAGGTGAAATTGGAAACAATAATTAAATTTGGTATGTTATTGATATTTTCTTTTCTAATGCAATGGTATTACGTAAATCAATATTCTTTTAACAAGTATTTTGTCAAATGCAGAAGAATTTTTTTTTTTTTTTTTTTTAATGGTTTCTTAGATATTATGGATTTTTCAATAAGTAATTTTTAACTATTTTATAGCAAAATATATTAAGGGCTACAATTGGAAATTGTTTAAATTGCTTTTCCGTTTGTGTTAAGGTTTTTAACTTTTTCCAACAAAATTTAAGAGAATTAACAATTCAGTTAGTCTACCTCTCAGTGTGGAACAACTTGCAGGTTGGTCCGAAACTCTATTTGGCGAATTTTCTTTTGGTAATTATGGCGAAATGCGATTTTCGGAAATAGTTATCGTGGATTCCAAACGTAAACAAAGCGAAAGCATGTTTTTCAAAATGGCATCTGTTTTTTAACGTACACAAATAAATTAAGCCTATTTTTAATATTAATAAAACAAATATTTAAAATTAACTTATTTCACTTTGCATTAACTGCATAAAGTTCAATACTGCAAGGATCATTAATATACATAAATATATATATATGCTTCCCATACATTTACATCATTTAAATGTTCTATGTGAAAGAGAAAATGTTGCCGAGAAAATACGATTATATAAACCAGATTTCCTAACTCACATTTTTTTTCAAAAATTCCAAAAACATTTCTCTCTCTCTAAACATCTCACTTAAAAAAAATTCTAGTACATTCGCCTTCTTTTCCGAAAATAGGCCTATCTTTCGTTAAATATAATAGCAAAAATAGAATGCAATAGTGAATATTTAAATGTCGATCAAGTTGTCTTCATAAATAATTGGAATACTTGTTTCCATAGTCATAAAAAATAAACAGCAAACAGGTTAAAAACAAAAACTATTTTATTTATGAGACAAAACTTTAGTTAAAATACATTTAAAAAACAAAATATACATTAAAAAATGTTTTTTTAAATGTATTTTAACTAAAGTTTTGTCTCTTAAATAAAATAGTTTTTGTTTTTAATATATAAATAATTGAGACGGTTTGATGTTTGTGTACGTTAAAGCAAACAGGTTGTCATATCATATTGCAAAGAATCCAGAACGACATTGTTATCTTTCAAAACGGCGCCAAAAGAAAATCGTCAAATACGGATGTGGACCAACTTGCAAGTTATACCGTCGATGTTTCAGTCCTTCTGTCTGTTATGTAATCACGTAAGCAAAATACTTTGAATGTTAAACAATTCAACGCGATCATACATTTGGAAAGTGTTAATAATCTATGTAAACACCGCACAATTTTTCGTTCTTGTTTTCTTTAAAATTTAAATGTGATAACAAAGAAAAGATGTTTTATTTTCTAAAAAAAGGATAACCACTTTTGTCTAGAATCATACTTTAAAACATTCACGCCTAAAGAAATGTTATTGATTTTTTTTTTTTTTTTTTTTCAATACCTGAATTATTAAATGTAAACTTCTTTGATTGATGGTCAGCTTAAATTAAACTAGTATAATTCTGTCTTAAATTGTCTCTTTTTACTTTCTTTTATCCATGTATTGTAGAGAAAGAATTATTTTAGCGCAAATTTTTCTAAATTGGCATTTTTATATAATTCCACGTTTTGAGACCCTCTGAATTTGAAAAACTGTTACTTAGCGGTTGATTTCTGCGTCTGTGTCTGCTATCACCATACTCAGGAAGTCTAAACTTGGTATTTTCAATCTGTTTCATATGACGATGCTATTTATAACTCATTTCAAAAACTAAACAAATGTATAGTTCGTGTATAATGATAACTACAGATAACTACAGAACTACTCAGAATTAAGCAAGCACTTGCTTTCAAAAGAATGTAATTCATGGTAATTTTAAACGGAATCAAGCTATTAGCGGCTGATATGTGTCTTTATTAGCTAAACTTAAAAACAAAAACTTGCGCAATTTTTAAATTGGATGTTTTGAAGACCAAATAAGGGTGCCACTTGAAATGTTTGACAAAGACTGGTAAGGTTCAAGGAGTTATGTACGCGAAAGTTATCGAAATAATTCGGAACTTTTAAAGTTTAACAATCTTAATTTATATATATATATATATATATATATATATATGTGTGTGTGTGTGTGTGTGTGTGTGTGTGTGGAAAGTAATTCCTTGCACAGTCAACAGATGGCGCTGTTTCGGATGTATCCAGGGAACGATCTGACAAGCGGAAGCGATAGTTAGCATCCGGCTACAATGGAAATCAGTTGAGACCGTCAGCGCGAAGTCTGGTGTGGTCATTTTCTTCTAATTAGAGCTTGAAACGCTCTGTGTAGTTGGGTAGAGCCATGGAAGGCTCATTACTTCAATCTCACTATTGATAGCACGCGTGGGTGCTTTTGTGTATTAAAACGCTCTGAGCTCTGAGTAGTTGGGTAGAGCCATGGAAGGCTCATTACTTCAATCTCACTATTAAGTACGAGTAGGTGCTTAAATGTTGCTTTGTGATATTTTGATGAAGTGAGCTTAGTTCTGTGTATCAAGCCAAAGAACCAGTAGTTGGTTAATAGTGATTCTGCTGTTACAATAATATTTATGTGTTATTTGTGTTTTGTGTATCTTCAAATTAATGTGACGTTATTTAATTTGCATCTCATCATTGACCCCACCTCTAGACGCCCAGCCAAGATCTTACATATATATATATATGTAGGCACAGCATTCAAATGTTGTATCCTTCTCAGAAACTGTATCCCCCCACAGAAAAATGTATGTCAAAAAAAGTTCTTTCAAAATATATTTTAAACTGTTTTTAAAGTGTAATATATAGTACTTGTAGTTAAAAATAACAGTTCAACGTTTCACCAAAAGAGTGGCAAATAGGCACTTTTATCTGCAATTAATATTTTGGCGCTAAGGTTCACCGTGTTAGTGGTGCTTACTACTGAAATGGCACCACTAAAAGAATAAAAAATTGCACCAAAATTTGGGTAGAACATAACTGAAATCGTTTTTGGGTGAAATAAAGATTTCATTTTTAACAATGTACCCTTTTAATCTTATAATATATCATTATAGCATTCAAATGATGAGTAAGAGGAAGTTGTGTGAGTATCAGATCAGTTCATTTCTTCCAGGACAACAATATATAGGCAAAAAATGAAAATGACTCACATATTGTTGCTAAAACAATTAAAAAAATTATATTAAAAGTCTTTTTAAAAAAATAATAATAATAACAGTATTGTCATAAATTCATTGTTGGAAATAATAGTGTTACGTCATTAATGCTCTCTCATTCTAGTTTTTTGACGAAACTGTTCAATACAAGTGTCGTTATAAAAGCTCTCTAAAAAAATTTTAATAATTTGCTTTATTTTCTTCGTCTAAGAAGTGTTTTGATATCCTATACGGAATTGTTTTATTTTGGTTTCAACCTCTTGATATTATAAAATCTAGTATCTAAGCAGAAAAATTAGAGGGTTGCTTTCTCATCGCAGTCATTCTAAACAGAAAAAATCGATTGCTAAACAAATAATTTTGGATGCTGAAAAAGCCGAGGTTGAAAATCTTTATTGGTTAATGGTTTCTTGCATTGAGTTTGCCGAAAATATTAAAGAAAATTTGCAACTGAAAACTGACGATCCTGTCGTTTTAGGAGATGTGATGTTTTGGAAAGAAACTCAACTTCTTATGATTAGAGCTGCGTGGTGCCCTCGTAAAAATCCAACCTTGCCTGGTAGATTCTGGCTCGCAAAAGCATATACTCCTTATATAATGGAAAAATTTTCTGAATTTTCGCTTTCCTCTGTGAAAAACTGGATGGCATTAGTCAACTATACAAATAAAAAATTTTATGAATTCCGTCATCCAAAGACTCCAGTTTCACGAAAAAGGAGTACATTCAAATGTTGCTTCACTTAAAATTAATATTATTGATATACATAGATTTTAATCATATGTTATATAGAGCATAAGTACTTTCTCAATGACTAATAAAAAAAATAAGGACTTGGCTTTGATTCTCTGTTTTTTTTTTTTTTTTTTTTTTTTTATTGATTATGCTTTATACACATGATTTTATACACGTTTTGTTTTATTTAATATATTTTGTTATTGTAAGTTGAAAAATATTTTTTTTTTTTTTTTTTTTTTTTTTTTTTTTGTAACTTACTTATAGACTCATGTCCAGAATTAAAGTCACAACATGTTTTCTCATTTCTTTTTTTTTGCTCATAATTTTTAAACAAAGGAACGAATGAATATGAAATTTGGATGGCATGTTCTTTATCAAAACCGTTAATCGAATTTTATAGAACTTTGACATAAGCAATAGTTTTTTAAACGAATGTTAGTACATTTTTTCTCAGAAGTACGCTTTGAAAGAAATAGGAAAAATTAAACGATTTTATAGAAAACAAAACTAAATGAGAATTAGTCTGCAAAATTATAATTATTAATTTGTGAACTATGAACGCCGCCAGAATAATGAAAATGCCAATGAATAATTTTATAAAGACTATCTCATCCAATTTTCAAGTTCGTTTGTATATTTTTTAAAAAGTTCACAAAAGAAGAAGATCTTTTTTAAAAAAAACAGTGGTAAAATTAACTATTTATGTAGTGTCAGAATGATTTAAAAATTTGGTCAGTGTATAGCGGAGTTATCTCATAGACAGTATAAATAAGAACTAAGAAATGAACAACTGCATTAGCCCTTGTCGTAAAGTGCTAGTCTACGATTTGGATGATTCTCAGCGCGATCCTCGCTGTTACCTAGACGCAAATACGAGGTCGCAACGACATCATTTTCATTCGAAAATAGCAAACTGCAACATCATGCATACAGCATTTAATATTTTATCGTTTTTAAGTGAACACTCATTTTTAAATGAATAGTCTCTCAGAAAATGAAAACTTGTCGTATTACGAGAAGAGAAATGTCTGAAAAATAAGCAATAAAGATACTACTACAGTTCCCGCCGCTTATTAAAATCATATTCGTTCTGAGCCAAAGTGATTTTATTAAGCGGCTGATTTTTATATCCGGCGAACGTTCCTGCACTTGAGGAAAAGGTATTAATTACTTCCCTGAATTTGGAAAGAAACTTCAAAATGTAACGAATAATAGAATTAGTAAACAATATTAATTAAATTTTGATAGATAATTAAATGATTGTTCCTTGGATACAAAGTAAATTAAACGCATTGCAAGTTCCTATGCGCTTTCCTTTAAGGAAAATCATTATTACTTTACCAAAAGTTCACGCTGTTCTCATAAATTTAAAATCTTTCCGTTTAAACCTCATGAATTATAGTACAATTTCAAAATAAGAAGTAGGAATTGCTCTTTAATAATCAAAAATTTCAAAAAAATATATCATTTCAAATTAGTTTTATAACTTATTACTGCATTTTGAAGAATACGTTCCTTGAAATTGTTACTGTGATAAGTTATGGGGTATTTTTTTTTTTTTTTTTTTTTTTACTGTGCTACAAATATTAAATCTTCGGCAATGAGCGATAGCAGGAGGGTCTGTTGTACTTTAATTTATTTTTCTATTAAAAAAAAAAAAATTGTAAATTTAAAAAAAAAAGAAAAAAAAAAAAATAGCGTGCACAAATGATATTTTTGGCTGCTGAGGAGATATTTGTGAGTTTATTAACCGGCGATGCTGGTTTTATTAAGCGGTGGCATTAAAAGTAGTTTGTATTGATTTGATTCCGGTCCCGGCAATTTGATCAGATTAAGCGGCTGATTTTATTAACCAGTGAATTTATTAAGCGGCGGTTACTGTTTTTCAAATCATTTTTATATTCGAAACTTGTCATTTTGATTATTATGAAAAATTATGAAAAATTTGAAAATAGTTATATTTAATGCACCTCAGTGTATTATATGCTTGAAAATAAGCAATTTTTTCTTAATAATAAGAACCCAGATTTAATAGTGTAACAAATTTCATTACGAAATTTCTAGAAAATAAAATAATAACATTTCTCTTTCTATAACAAAATGAAAAATTCTTTTTTTTTTTTTTTTTTTTTTTTTTTGTAATTAATAAGTGTTTTCAATTGTAAGGAATTAGTCATTTATATCTAATTATAAATTAAAAATATAACATCAAATAGAAATCTACTGATCTGACTTAACTGTGTTTCTTCAATGACCAGTTGAATTGCCACATCACATGTCTCGTTACAAGGGGAAAAAAACACAAAGATTTATTCCGGTGTATTTTCTCTGGACATTTATAAGAAAATCAATGCAAGTAAAAAAAAAATATGTGATCAAGTTTACATCTCCATTAGGGAATATTGTTCTTTGTGCGTCAGATGATTATATGTTCTTGCTTTGACTTTCTTCCTTCCATTTTATTTCCTTTCTATTCACAATATAAAAAGAAATAAAAATAGTTAACAAATAAAAGTAAATAAAACAATATTTATCATTTCGCTTATACAATATTCAATTATGTATACATAAAGCAACTTTGTATATTTTATTGTGGTACTATTACCTTCTATTGTATTATTTATTTATTTATTTATTTATTTTTATTTTTTTTCATATTAAGAAAATAAGAAAAAATAGAAATAGTTACAGATAAAATAAATGAATTATTATTTGGTTTATAAATTTTATATTTTGGTTTATAAACATATACAGCGACTAGGTATAATTAATTATAATACTGCAAAAACTTGTTGGATAGCCTAATTTAGGAAACAATTTTTTCATATCACCAATTACTGTGCTTATATGTTGCTCATGATAAATGCTCATTTAGATAAAATTGATCCGAATGCATTTTAAAGAATACGTAGAATTTTTTTTTTTTCGAGTACAAGATAAAAACAAGTTCGTCCGGCTCTATAAAAAGAGCAAATCGATTTTTTTTTCCCCCAAAATGTAATTACCTTTTTTGAAACAAGATGGCAATTCATTTCGGCAATTCGCAAATCGAGTTGATTTATGAATTTGATTAAGATATTGATATAGAGTATGTATATACCAAATTTCGAGCAAATCGGTTTACAAACATGATTTTCATCTGAGTTTGAAATTTTTAGATGACAGCCATTTTGAAACAAGATTGGTTAATCGAGCTGATTAACCAACTTGGTTAAGATTTTGGTATGTGCAATGTACATACCAATATACGTTTTCACAAAAATACATTTTACATTTGTCTGAAGTTTCAAACAATTTCGTATATGCGTTTTTTTTTTTTTTTTTTTTTATCAGAGTTTAAAATTTTCAAATCGCCGTCATTTACATTAAGGGATAAGGGGGAAAAAACCGCACTTGAATGCCTTCCTTTTCCCTCTTAACAACCGGCAATTTTATATATAATTTAAAAATAGGGGTTGAAACAGATCCATTATTCGGTAGACAAAAAAGCTCCCGATATCCGGTAAAATCATCATTCATTCATTCCTACTTTTAAATGATAAAATTGGCGGTTACTGGGGAAAAAAAAAAAGGGAAAGAAAGAAAGAGAAGAAAAAATCCAAATATAGCTCCCCCCACCCCCCTTAGTGTAGAACCAAAATGCTGATTCGTATTGGCCAACGAACTCCACGATAATAATTCTAGTATAGGTCCTCTGTCCAATTTTGGTTCGAATTCCTCAGTATTTCGAAAGTTATTATGTTTACAAAATTTTAATTATATAGATGGACTAAGTTATTGATAGAAAGGTTATTGTAATACATCAATTTCTAAAGAAATTTAGCTTTAAAAAAATAAAATAATAAAGAAAAGAAATCCCTGAATTTTTTTTTTTTTTTTCCCTTTTTTCTATGGTTATATTTTATTATTATTATTATTATTAAGTAGTCGGTCAGCTCCATTCTCACACATTTATTTCCAAATTTATTTCTCTTTGTCAGTTAAAATTACTAAACATTGGTTTACATGATATTTAAAAACAAATGGCTTCATCTTTTACATTATGATATTTTGTCTTGCAGTCCAATTGTCTCCAAGAATATGACAATGGCATCATAATACTTAAAGTGAAATTTTATATTCACGTATCTATTTATTTATTTATATTAATAATTCCTCGTGACGTAGTTGAATTCAACATGTTTTATTTATTATTAATGTTTCCCTCTGACGTATTAAAATGTTGTATAGCAACGAAAAATGTTATTCTAGAAATAAAAACTGTTTAATGCCATTTATTTTATTTTATTTTATTTTATTTTATTTTATTTTATTTTTTTCCTTAATGGATGAATAAATTCTGGAAAATTATCTTGTTATTCAAGTTCGTTTTCCTGGTATGATAACGATTACTATACGCTGTATTGAAATATTTTTTTAAATAAATTTATGTAAATGGGTCACAGAATTTTGTATGTTTAATTTATTATTTAAATCAAAGAACAAATCTTCCAAAACCATCCAAACTATGAATGAAATTTCATTTTCTTTATCTCAATACATTGCTGCGATTGTAATGTAAGTTTTTTCGTTAAATTATTCTTTTCATTAGTTTATGTAATTGAAATGCACATGTGGAAACCATGGATGAAATTTTTACTTTCTTTATTCCAATACATTGTTTTAACAGTGACGTTAGTTTCGAAAAAAATGGGCAGTTATCATTAAAAAGATTTTGAAACGTTTAAATAATTAAATCAAAGATTAAATACAACTTAGAAACATCATCTTTAGTTTAGTTTCTATAGAAATAAATGATTTATTTAATATAATATAAATCAACTTTACTTTTTAAACCTTTCGATAAATCTTTAAAAATATTTTCAATTGAAATCAAAATATGCTTATCCTAATTTCTTTCGCTTATGCATGACATAATTTCTTTAAAGTATAGCATTAATAATATAAATTAAGAAAATCAAAGGTAACGTTAATGAATTCATTTAATTTATATAATATTAGTTTTCATAAATATTAAAAATCCTTCAAATGTAAAATGAATAACATATTTCATAATTATTCGTGTTTAAAACGTGGGAATCATAAGAATATTTTCAATACACCAACTTTTTAACAAAATATATTTCCTTTTTAGATCAAATTAGGATGAATGGTGAATAAAATTTACTCTCAGAGGTAAGATAAAATGAAGTAAAAAATATTTAAACCCATTTTCGGAAGACCATAAATCATAAAATAGATATTCAAACAATGCTTTTCAATAAAAATTTGTTTTTGCGCAAAAGATTCTTTATAAAGTTTTCAATTTTGGATTTAAATATATATATATATATATATATATATATATATATATATATATATATATACACACACACTTTATGAAATACACAAAGTTTTATTATTATTATAATAAATATATTTAAACCACTTTAAACACACGTAAATATAAATTTATTTAAAAGATGTTAAAAATTTTTATCCAAAGCTTTTCGCTTTAATAGTAAAGCATCATCAGGGATTTATGATTCGTTTCCATTGCGCAGTTTTAAATATGTTTTCTTTTTACAGTCAACAGTTAAGTCTTTGTCTTAGTCTTAACTGTTGACTGTAAAAAGAAAACATATTTAAAACTGCGCAATGGAAACGAATCATAAATCCCTGATGATGCTTTACTATTAAAGCGAAAAGCTTTGGATAAAAAATTTTAACATCTTTTAAATAAATTTATATTTACGTGTGTTTAAAGTGGTTTAAATATATTTAATACAAATGACACGTGTTCAATTTAACTCTTTATTTTTTAGAGATTATTTATATTATTATAACATTTTTTATAAATTCAAGATTAACATAGCAGTAACTTGCAAAATGCATTAAAAATAATCTTTCTCATTATTTCAACTAATAATTCTTTATTTATTTATTTATTTATTTATTTATTTATTCTTTAAGTTGACAGGCAACATATTACCAAGTTTTTATTAACTTCTATTCTTGTTTGTCCGGTACAAATCTTGCAATCGGTTTTTAACTAACTTCCCTACTAGCTAGACATTTAAAATTTTCAGAATAGCTCAGAACCCGATGACAATCGCCCGATTTTCAAATTTTTGATTAGTTTTCTTTTAATTAATTAAAATATGAAAATAACCTTCTAATACTTTTTAAATAGCCATTAAAATATTAGCTATAATTTAATTGTTGCCAAAAAAAATTACGAGTTTATTTTCTTTCGACACAAAAATAAATACACTTAAATAAATATGTGTGTTAAAAAATTGTAAGAAGTTAAATTATGCATCTTGGAAAAATTGAGGTCATTATCACTTAAATATTTTATACACATTGATAAAGTGCTAATGTAGCTATGAGTCAAAAGAAATTTAAAAGAGCAGCTTTAGTCTTTTTTTTTTTTTTTTAAGTAAAAATTGAAGAAAGAAAATTCTGTCATTTAGTTTGAAGTTCAATATTCTTAATAAATACATGTGGTAAAGTCGAAAAGAATTTTGTAAAAAAGAAAGCTAGATTTATTTTTTTAATTCTCTTACTCCTATATTGTTTTGGCACAAAATTTCGAAATTGAGTTTTTTACTATATTTACACGTTCTGATGTTCCTTGAATCCGAAAATCAGTAAATAATAATTAATTCATAATATAATTATATCCAATCATTATGTAAAAATAGGGCTAATATACAATTTGACCATAATTAAACTGGCAGTGTTAAGTTCCATTATTTACCCCTAGGGAAATATGCGGCACTGTTTTTCTAAGTAAAGCTTTTTTTGCAATTTACAATTTAAAATTGGTGATTGCGCACTTTTTTAAAGCACTTCTTTTGTCCCATTTTTTATTTTGAAAGTGGAGACACTGCGCTATTTTATCTACGAGAAAAGTTTTACTAAGAAAAACAACGCCACATATTTCCCTAGCGGTAAATGTTTGAATTTATTTATTTATTTTTTTCTTTTTTATTTATTTATTTATTTATAATTTATTTATTTATTTTTACTTTTTATTTATTTATTTTAAATTAGTATTTTATTTTAAATAAAATATAAAACTAAATTTTATTTAGAATGTACATTTACTAATAGTTTTTTAAAAAATTATATAGTAAACAAAATATGTATGCTATTTATTTTTATTTCATTGAATTGAATATTTAATTGAATTGCAAAACATAAAAATTGTATAAATAAAAAGCCATAATCTTTTATTTTCCTAACTAATATATATTTTAACAAAATACTTAAATAAAAAAAAATATTTAACAAATTATTAAAAAAAAAAAAAAAAAATTCATTTCAATATGAATTCAATTATTAGATTTCGTTATAAATTCTCTCTTTTCTAATTATTTAATAATTATTTGCGAACAATAATAATTACAGTTGCATATATCAATAACCACTTCCACTAATTTATTTTAAAATAATAAACAATAACTGTAACAAAAGTAAATGAAAAAGATCTCAAAAAGGTTATATATATATATATATATATATATATGTTTAAAATGTTTCTCTGTGATAATTTTTACCTAAATTACTTTAATTTAAATAAATAAATCAAATAATGCAATCATTTTTATTTAACGTAAAATCTTTAAATATATTACATAGTATCTAATTAAAAAAAAAAAAAAAAAAAAAAAAAAAAACACTTCTTGAATTAAAATGAACAAATGTACTCTTATATTAAACAGAAAAATAACTTATAATAAAAGTCAACTTGAAATAATTGGCTATTATAAAAATAATTTTGTTACTAATCATGTTTTAGAGTTTATTTTAAATTCCCAATTAAGATATTAAAAAAATGCATTAAATATTTTCATTAAAACATTAATTTTTCTTCTGAAAAACATTTAAAACCATTAAAAGCTTTCAAAAATATACACATATCGACATGAAGTATTATTAGAATTTTTGTAAGATTATTTTCTTTTATTATTCGTTGCATATTGCTCTAATTAGAGTAACAATTATAGATTTTTGAAAAGAATTATATAAAAATATTTTACTGACAGCAAATTTTTAAGAAAGGCAAGTGTATCAATTAAGGCTATGTTAATATGCATAAGTTTTTATAATTTATTTGCTAATAAATATTATGGTTAGTAATTTCATAAGTACTTTATATAATTAGTCAGGTGAAAATAAATAATGATATCGGAAAATAAATCGCTAACTGATTGTTTAAATTTAATTGGCTGAAATGTTTAAAAAAAATAAACTTAAAAAAAAAAAGTCGTTAAGAAAATTTTATTAAGGTCACGTACGCATCATAACGTTATTTCGAAAGAAACATTTTGTTATTTAATTTTCTTGTTTGTTATTATTATTACTATTTTTCCCAAATATATTCTTTTTTTTTTTTTTTTTTTTTTTTTTTTTTTTTGCAGGTGGGGGTGGGGGGGGGGGAGATTTGATGGCATTTACATATTATGCAAAATCTAACGATTATGAAATGAAGTATAATATATAGTGAAATCTATAATTTAAGTAACTTGAAAATTCCAAGTTCATTTGAAATCTTAATAAATAAGGTAATACTATTATATAAATGTTCTAAATTCGCCTAATATTTGACCTTTTAACTCCGGTGGTTGCCAATAAAAAATTTGTGTTTTTGGAAACTTTTACGTCCTCCTAATTTTACAATTTACAACAGTAAGACAGTCATTTAGCGATCCTGTAAAATATTACATTGTTTAATTAAAGCATTTTAAGATGCGTTTTTAAATTATTTAAAATTTTTCCTTTACTTTTACTCTTAGTTAATGAGTGCCAAAAATCTTCTCAAAAAGTCTTAACACATGAAGAAATTATATTGTTTAGACAACGTAACTTATCAAGTCATGATAAAAACATTGTAATAGGAGACATATACATTTTGGATATTATGTACAATAACTTTTGACAAAGTTGACATTTTTGTATTATAAAATCTGATATTTTAAGCTTAATATGAGTGTAATATAAATCAGAATTCATTAAATTTGATTATTAAAATACACGTTATAGCTCATTTCTACATTATAATAAAAATGAGTAAAAATGTGTACATATGTGTGTACGTGTATTCCAGTATTCCAGAATGAGGCTGAAATGTAATTTGAACTTTTGGAAAAGCTAAAGTTAATAACTTGCATAAAAAGCTGATGCTCTGAAATCATAAATGACTGCCTTACTAGAAACTTATCCTTAATCATTATATATAATTTTGTAATTTGTAATTATCATGTAAAATTTTGTGACATTCAATACTAGAGCAAAAAGTTGTTTTTAAAGCAATCATTGTGAGCAAAATTTCAAATATGGGAAAAGTATTTTTACTTCCATTACCCTACTACTACCTAGGTAATGGAAGTATTGTATTTGGTCCAAAAATTCGATAGCGAGATTTCACCTGATTTACACATTTTAAGGTCCAGAGTCCAAAAAAGTAGTTTTTGGCAATTGGTCTCTGTGGTGTGTGTGTGTGTGCGGAATCTTCTGGCTAACATATCTCCGAAACTAATAAAGATAGAACTACAAAACTTCATAATTCAGACAGGTCTGGTGTACAGATGAATTATCCATATTGTGGTGAAAATTGAAAAACCGGAAGTGGGACATCGGAAACCGGATGTGGGACCGTAAGTCCGTATCTCAAAAACGGCTTTAACGATTTTCTTCAAAATTGCTGTATAAACACTCTATTAGATGTTCTTTCGAATGATATAGTTGGTTAGTTCAGGAAAATTGATAGGCATCCTGTATAAATAGCTCAATTTCAGGTCTCGCAAGCGCGTTCCTTTAAAAACGGTTGTACGGATTTTATTCACACTCGCCATATTAACTCACTTTTAAATATCCTTTTGTATGTAATTATTGTTTTACGGTCAAGAATTGATATTTTGTAAAAGTTGGTATCTCAAAAACGGCCCTAACGATTTTCTTGAAAATTGTTATATAAATCCATTTCTTTCTCATGTATTACGTGGTTATTAGAGGAAAATTAACAGTCATCCTGTTTAGGTAGGTGATCTTCAGATCTTGGAAATTTGGGTTTCAAAAAATAACTCTAGCATTTTTTTTCTCTTATTTTTTACCTCGCTATATGTAAGCTTCGTTTTATATGTCTTATATGTGTATAAAATTTCTCTTGCTGTGAAAATTTTGTTTTACTTCTTTAGGTCACTTTTATGTTTTCTGATCACATTATCTCCCAAAAATGCATATAATACGTGTATAATAGTGGTTAATGGAAGTCGTGTGGTTGTTTCACACCAGATTTTTAATGTAGTAATACAGATAATAAGATATGCATATTTCTATTGTACGATTACACATATTTATTTTATTTATGTAAAAGAAAAGCCTGTGACTTCCGCACAAATATGTGCGTGCATATGTGAGTACGATAAAAGTTTTTTAAAGGGTATTTATTATACAGTAGGATCCGCTAATAACAAGCTCGTATTTAACTAGATTTCGGGCTTAACGAGCTTAAGTATTTTGTTTGGTATAATGTTGTAAATACGTTGGAGTAGCGAGCGTTTTCTAAAAGTTGGGTACAAGTATGAGTACAACGGGTATAATAATAATGATGACGATATCTTAACGTCAAACACGCTTCACTGAAAACGTCGTTGCAGGAGTGGTAAAAGCTCAGGAACAGTAAAAAGTAAGTGATTGTAATGACTATAGGATTAGGAAATTATACTTAAAACTTGTGTTTGTGCTACAGAGTCACTACAAAACCATAAACAATTTATTAAAGCACTGTAAAATACGGATGGTGAAACATTTAATGCATAAAGTCTTTTACGATGAAAATTACATTAAGTGAAATTTTGTGAAACCAAACACAATTAACTTTAGTTAAAAACTTTTTTCACTTTTGTATAAAGAGTACCAAACAATTCATATATGTGTTATTTATATTATATATATTAGAGTGATCATGTATCTTCGGAATTCGCGAGCTGTCCCCGAATTTTCATTCTTTTAATTTTTTGTCTTAAAAAAAAAAAAAACCTTTGAATTTTTAGCGACGAATAAAATGTCCTCAAATTTAATTGTTCTTGTCTATTTCTATTTCTCGTAAAAATAGTCGTTTAATGTGCAAATAACTGAATATTTTTTTAAATCAGCAAAATCGGGAAACAAATGCCATCGTGCATTACTTATGAATATATGGATTCTTATCTTGCCGATTTTAATAGGAGAAAAAAAAAATGTTCTCTGCAAAACTTGTTCAATTTTTCGCATTAACTGTATAAATTTTTATGAGGATACCATATATCTGTACTGATAAGTATAAAGGACTTAAGTCCAAAAATGTCGATTTTGAGTTAAGTACATAGTCAGACTCAGAAAGAAAATTCTCTATCGATTGCTATAAAGGATTTAAATCCATGTCATTTAGTCTTTGAGAAAATCCATTGGTAAAAAAAGATTCAACTCAGAAATTTAGCATTAATCTTTGGTATAAAATATTTAATTCAATTTTTTCCCTTTATTAAATGAAGATTGACAATCCCTGAATGGTATAAAGCGTATAAACCAACATAATCCCTTTTTCCTAATCGATTCTGCTGATTAGTTTTTAGTTAGTTTAACTTTATTTTTCGTCTCCTGAAAAATCAAGAATATGGACTTAAATCCTTTATACTTATATGTACAGATATATTCACGTAGATATTCCTTTTTTTTTTTTTTTTTTTTATTGATATATATATATATATTATATATCCAAAATTTTAAATAAAACACGTAGGGTATCAATCAGACCCAATGCAAAGACAGTTTTAAAAAGTTTGGCATACTACATTAGATAAAGCATACTGCAGTCAGAATGCAAAAATGTTAAATATCTTACCAAATATGAGCATTTTTACTAAATAATTTTTAACTATGCATGCGCTAGCTTTTATAAACTTTCATTTGCATAATTGAATAGTCAAAAGCATTCAGCAACTTATATGAAAACCCCAAACAAATATCGTGTAAATTCAAAAAGTTCTGAGAGACAGAATGAACAGAATTTCAGTTCTCTCAAAATAAAAGCTAAACTATATAAGGGGCTCTACTGACATTTTTATTTTGATTCAATGAATGTCAATGGTAATAGCAGGGGTGAAACTACCTAACATGCAAAACCCTGAAATCTGCTATTTGCATGCAGATGGGGGGACTTAATAATGTATATCATATAGCTACCTGTAATAAGTAATATTTAAAGAGTTCTTAATACATTTTAAGGCAAGTTCAACAATCAAAATGGCAAATTTCTGTAAAAACAAAATAATTTAACATGAAATTCAGAGACAGCAAAAATTTAGAAAACCTCTAATTCAGGGGTAGCCCCTGAAAAGTCTCACCCCTGTAATAGAGTGTTTGCTGATTATAAATAAATATTGATAAAATCCCTGTATATATTCTTTTTTTTTTTTTTTTTCCTTGAGAAGAACTAAAATTTTGTTCATTCTATCTCTCATAACTCTTTGAATTTGCACTATATTTGCTTGGGGTTTTTATATACGTTGTTCAATACATTTGGCTGTTAAATTATACAAATGAAATTTTTTAAAAGCTAGCGCATGCGCAGTTAAAAATTATTTAGTGAAAATGCTCATACTGTGCATAATATTTAACATTTTTACATTCTGATTGCAGTATACTCTGTTTAATATAGTATGCCAAATTTCTTAAAAGTGTCTTTTACTGGGTCTAATTAATACCTTACGAGTTATATTTAAAAATGTGAATATATATATATATATAGTATATATTAATTTTAAAAAAAGGGGGGAATATATCTGTGAATATTTGTGGTAGCTTCATAAAAACTTATACAGATAATGAGAAAAATTCTCTTAATCACATGCTACAGTTAAAACACATTTAACGCATTACTTTTTACAGGGGGATTCAAAACATGTTGACTTTTGTTTAATTTTTTACTATTGCTTTTCCTTATTTATTTTTATTTTACTTTATTTTCATCTTATGTCCCCCGTCTTGTTTAATCTTCCTACAAAGTTTGGGGCTATTCTTGCAATTAGATCGCGCTGCGAAACGCTGTAAGCACTGTCAGTTTAATTGTGGACACCCTGTATACATATATACATAATTAAAAATTAATATTTTATTTTAAATGAAGTAAAAGGTTAAATTTAATTTTGAATATAAACATTTGCTAATAGTTTAAATATATATATATATATATATATATATATAGTAAACAAAATATGTATACTATTTGTTTTCATTTCATTGAACTGAACATTTAATTGAATTGCAAAACATAAATATTGCATAAATAAAAAACCAGAATCTTTTATTTTCCTAATCAATTTTATATTTTAACAAAATACTTTTAAAAAAAATTAATTTTTTAACAAATTATAAAACATTTCTCATTTCAATATGATTTTAAGTATTAGATTGCATTACAACTTCTCTCTTTTCTCATTATTTAATACTTATTTGTGAACAATAATAATTACAGTTGCATCTATCAATAACCACTTCCACTAATTTATTTTAAAATAATAAACAATAACAGTAACAAGTAAATAAAAAAAAAAGCACCCCCCCCCCCATTTCTTTTTAGATGTTTAAAATGTTTCTCTATGATAATTATTTATCCAAATTACTTTAATTTAAAAACACAAAAATAATGCAATCATTTTCATTTAATATAAAATCTTAAAATGTATTACATAGTATCTAATTAAAAAAAAAAAAAACACTTCTTGAATTAAAATGAGCAAATATACTCTTATACTAAACAGAAAAATAACTTACAATAAAAGTCAACTTGAAATAATTGGCTATTATGAAAATAATTTTGTTACTAATCATGTTTTAGAGTTCATTTTACATTCCCAATTAAGACGTTAAAAAATGCATTAAATATTTTCACTATAACATTAATTATTTCTTCTAGGAAAATATTTAAAACAAATTTAAAACTTTCAAAAATACACACATATCGACATGAAGTATTATTAGAATTTTTGTAAGATTATTTTTTTTATTAGTATTGTTCGTTGCATATTGCTCTAATTAGAGTAACAATTATAGATTTTTGAAAAGAATTATATAAAAATATTTTACTGACAGCAAATTTTTAAGAAAGGCAAGTGTATCAATTAAGGCTATGTTAATATGCGTAAGATTTTATAATTTATTTTCTAAAAAATATTATGGTTAGTAATTCCATAAGTAGTTTATATAATTAGGTGAAAAAAAATAATAATATCAGAAAATGAATCGCTAATTGATTGTTTAAATTTAATTGGCTGAAATGTTTAAAAAAAAAAAAGTCGTTAAGAAAATTTTATTAAGGTCACGTACGCATGAGAACGTTTTATCGAAAGAAACATTTTGTTATTTAATTTGTTTGTTTGTTATTTATTATTATTATTTTTATTTTTATTTTTATTTTTATTTTTTTTATTTTTATTTTTTTTGGGGGGGGGGGGGGCGGCAAGGATTTGATGGCACTTACATATTATGCAAATCATCCAATTATGAAATGAAGTATATATATATATAGTGAAGTAACTTGAAGTAACTATAATTGAATTTCAAATAAACTTGAAATTTTCAAAATTTCAAGTTCATTTGAAATCTTAATAAATAAGGTAATACAATTATATACATGTTCGAAATTCACCTAATATTTCACCTTTTAACTCCGGTAGTCGTCAATAAACGATTCGTGTTTTTGGACACTTTAACACAGCCATTTAGAGATCCTTTAAAACGTTACATTATTTAACTGAAGCATTTTATGAGCCGTTTTTAAATTATTTAAATTGAACCCAAAAAATTTCTCAAAAGGTCTTAATACATGAAGAAATAAATAAGCATATATCTATACATATACATTTTGGATATTATGTACAATAACGTTTGACAAAGTTGACATTTTTCTATTCTAAAATCTGATATTTTAAGCCTAAAATGAATGTAATATAAATCAGAATTCATAAAACTTCATGATTAAAATGCAATTTTTATCTCATTTCTACATTATAATAACAGAGTAAATAATTACAAGATAAAAAGATCTTTTTATATACCATGTTTTTAAATTTTCTGTTGAATCATATAAACGCTACCGAAGGCAGCGGGAACCCAGAGCAATTGGATAAAAGTAAAAAAAAAATTCATTGCTCTCGTGTTTTGAGCTATTATAAAAGTTTCAAATGTCTAGCTAGTCGGGAAGTTAGTGATAAATCGATTGCAAGCTTTGTACTGGTAACGCTGCCGAAGGCAGCATGAACCCAAAACATTTGGTTAAAAATATTTAAAAAATGCATTTTCACCGTATTCTGAACTATTCTGAAAGTTTCAAATGTCTAGCTAGTCGGGAAGTTAGTTAAATAAATTTTCTGTTGAATCATATAAACGCTGACGAAGGCAGTAGGGACCTGAAACAGTTGACTAAAAGTATCAAAAAAATGTATTTTCACTGTATTCTGAGCTATCCTGAAAGTTTCAAATGTCTAGCTAGTAGGGAAGTTAGTTAAATAAATTTTCTGTTGAATCATATAAACGCTGACGAAGGCAGTAGGGACCTGAAACAGTTGACTAAAAGTATCAAAAAAAATGGATTGTCACTGTATTCTGAGCTATCCTGAAAGTTTCAAATGTCTAGCTAGTCGAGAAGTTAGTGAAAAATCGATTACAAGCTTTGTACTGGTAACGCTGCCGAAGGCAGCAAGAACCCAGAGCAGTTGGTTAAAAATATTTAAAAAAATGCATTTTCACCGTGTTCTGAACTATTCTGAAAGTTTCAAATGTCTAGCTATTTGGGAAGTTAGTTAAATAAATTTTCTGTTGAATCATATAAACGCTGCCGAAGGCAGTGGGGACCTCAAACAGTTGACTAAAAGTATTAAAAAAATGTATTGTCACCGTGTTTTGAGCTATCCTGAAAGTTTCAAATGTCTAGCTAGTCGAAAAGTTAGTGAAAAATCGATTGCAAGCTTTGTACTGATAACGCTGCCGAAGGCAGCGGGAACCCGAAACAGTTGACTAAAGGTATTAAAAAAATGTATTTTCACCATGTTCTGAACTATTCTGAAAGTTTCAAATGTCTAGCTAGTCGGGAAGTTAGTTAAATAAATTATCTGTTGAATCATATAAACGCTGCCGAAGGCAGTGGGGACCTGAAACAGTTGACTAAAAGTATTAAAAAAATGTATTGTCACTGTGTTTTGAGCTATTCTGAAAGTTTCAAATGTCTAGCTAGTCGGAAAGTTAGTGAAAAATCGATTGTAAGCTTTGTACTGATAACGCTGCCGAAGGCAACGGGAACCCGAAACAGTTGACTAAAGGTATTAAAAAAATGTATTTTCACCGTGTTCTGAACTATTCTGAAAGTTTCAAATGTCTAGCTAGTCGGGAAGTTAGTTAAATAAATTTTCTGTCGAATCATATAAGCGCTGCCGAAGGCAGCGGGACCTGCAATAGTTGACTAAAATTATTAAAAAAATGTATTGTCACCGTGTTGTGAGCTGTCCTGAAAATTTCAAATATCTAGCTAGTCGGGAAGTTAGTTAAAAATCGATTGCGAGATTTGTCCCTGACAAACACACAAACACACAAGAATCGAAGTTAATAAAAACATGGTAAAAAATGTATACATATATGTGCGTGTGTTTTCCAGTATTCCAAATTGAGACTGAAATGTAATTTGAACTTTCGGAAAAGCAAAAGTTAATAATTTGCATAAAAAGCTGATGCTCTGAAATTATAAATGACGCCTCACTAGAAACTTATCCTTAATCATTATATATTATTTGTAATCCTCTATCATATACAATTTTGTGACATTCAATACTAGAGCAAAAAGTTGTTTTTGAAGCAATCATTGTGAGATAAATTTCAAATATGGTAAAAGTATTTTTAATGTAGTGAAGTGATATAGATAATACGATACGTGTGTTTCTATTATATGATTACATATTTATTTTATTTATGTAAAAAGAAAGCCTGTTCCTTCCGCACAAATATGTGCATGTACGATATCAAAGTTTTTTAAATGGTATCATGAAAAACGACAGTTTTTTGAGTGACGCAAGCGGAGGGACAAACGGGACGCTGCGAACTCATATATACGGCTAGTTTGACATCAAAGAGATTTGTAAAAGCCGACACTTAATATCTCAGCAAATATGCCATATTTTGTTCTGATCTTTTCAAAATAATCTTTTATCTTCGGTCTTAATCGATCCTGAAAATTTTACATTTCTACATGCAATATGTTTTGAGATCTGAATCTCAATTTTAAGCCAAAATGGGAAAATGGTTGGTGTAATAGACTGGAATTCTGAAAAATATCTCTAAAACGGCTCGAAGGATTTTCATATAATTAATATATGTCGTTAATAGGATCTTTCTGAATCTAGTAACGTTTTCGTTTTTTTTTCAGGAAAACTCTTGTTTTTTATATAAATCGCTTTAAATATGGAACTATATTACTCCGCCAATTACATGTGTTTCTTCGGGTGAAAACGCTGTTATGCGGTTCTTACTTGTGAGGTATGTGGGCTGGTTGATTGACCGACTTCAATGCAGCCAATGATTTATTTAGATTTTTTTAACGCAAAAGTACTTTATTACATGTTTAAAATATTTATTGTATATATACTAACTCAAATTCACTTAAATATATTTTCTCTTCTGTTATGAAAAAAATATTTTTTATTTCAAAATTTCATATTTAGTCAAAAAAATATTTAGATAATATTTTAAATAAGGAAGTATTTTGTAATTTTTGATATTCCATTTTATCAAAATAATGATGAATTTACAATTTTTTAAAGCGAAAAAATTTTTAATCATTCATGAACATCGATTTTATAATAACTGAATGATTTGCGATTCATATTCATGTATCATTCCGCGCCGGGAATGGAAAAAAACAGCAAATAGAGTTTTGGCGCCATCTATCGTTTTTTATTTAAAACTTCCGTTAATACATATATATATATATATATATATATATATTTTTTTTTCTTTTTAAAAATTAAAAATCTCTTTTGAAAATACAGTAAGAGTTTATTTATTTATTTATTTTTCAGACTTTAAAATGATACATATTTTTAATATTAACATAATGAATTTTTTTTTTATTATTATTTAAAGCAATAATGACTAGGGGATGAAAGAGTGTTTACACTGTTTATTAGAAATAACATTATTTCATAAATTTTATTAAAATTCACGAAAAATATTTCAAATAGCAATTACTAAAAAACACGTCAAAATAAATAAATAACATCTTTACTTTGTAACCCATAATAATGTATTTAAAAAATATTATTCTTTCTTTTATTTTTTTAATCAATTAATTTCTGGATGAAAAATTCTATTTCATAAATATATTTACAATTACAATAAACAAAAAATCCTCCTTTAATTTTAAATAACTATTTCTACCTGTCTCTAAACAAGATTTTTTTTTTTTTTTTTTTTTTAAAGGG
Organism: Salticus scenicus; assembly: GCA_963930645.1. Classification (NCBI taxonomy): domain Eukaryota; kingdom Metazoa; phylum Arthropoda; class Arachnida; order Araneae; family Salticidae; genus Salticus; species Salticus scenicus. The sequence goes on along the minus strand of OZ005648.1, from coordinate 45,150,503 downwards.
GAAAAAATAATAATAATAATAAAAAGTTAAATATACATGTATATGATTTTAATATAAACTACTAGATGGCGCCACTACATTTATTTATTTTTCTTTAAAAAAAAGAAAGAAAGAAAAAACTTTTAATTGCTTCGAAACATGTAGAAATAATTATTTAAAATTAAAGGAGGGTTTTTTGTTTATTGTAGTTGTAAATATATTTATGAAATAGAATTTTTACGCAGAAATTTCATTAAAGCTTAACTTATATTTTCCATGAAATTTTTCTCCAGGTGATTATCTTATTTTTAAAATTATAGAAATGTAAAGCTTAATTTATATTTTGTCTATTTTTACTTTCCGAACACTATAGTGAGGAAAGTATTGTAATCATGTCAAAAATCCGAATTCGAGATTTTGATGTTTCTATACGTTTTGAGGTCCCCTGAGTCCGTTTTCACTATTTTTACGATGATGTATGTATGTGTGTATGTCTGTGAGTGAACACGCTAGCGTCTAAACGCTTTGTTCAATTAACCTGAAAGTTGGTACGCATATTGTAAGTCACCATAGTACGAACCCTATAGATTTTGGTGAATCTAGCACTTATAGTTTTTTTACAGGGACACAAAGAAAAATTCTTTATCATTATGGCCTATGGGAGCAAAATCTTAAAAGTGCGATAGCATCTAAACGCCTTATTCAATTGAGCAAAAAATTTATACACATATTATAGGTCACAAATACTCAATCTGTATAGATTTTGGAGAATCTAGCACTTATAGTTTTTTTACAGGGACACAAAGAAAAATTCTTTATCATTATGCCTACGGGGGCAAATTTTTAAAAGTGTGATAGCGCCTAAACGCCTTATTAATCTGAGCAAAAAATTTGTACACATGTTATAGATCACAGTTGAACTAACTGTATAAACTTTGGTGAATCTAGCACTTACAGTTTTTTTACAGGGACACAAAGAAAAATTCTTTATCATTATGGCCTATGGGACTAAATTTTTAAAAGTACGATAGCATCTAAACGCCTTATTGAATTGAGCTGAAAATTTATATGAGTATTATAAATCACTGTTGCACTAACTATAAGCATTTTGGTGAATTTAGCATTTATAGGTTTTTACAGGGACACAACGAAAAATTCTTTATCATTATGATCTATGGGCTCAAAGTTCAGTAGCGTTAAATAAAACATCGTGTAATAGATGGAGAAAAATACTCAAACACTCTATTATGGTTTTCTCTCTTTTGTTTTTTTAACAACTCCTCTTTCTTTACTTTATCTACAAAACTGTTAATTACTCAATGTTCGGAAAGTCGAGTGGAGTCACTCCAGATTTTTTGTTTTATATGAAAATATATATGAAGTAATTTTTACCTGCAATTTTGATGAAAATTTAAATTGTGAATATTGCAGCATACTTAGCCTCAAAAGGGGAAACAAAATATACAAATTTCCATTTTTAACATTTAACTGATTTCTTTTTTTTTTTTTTTTTTTTTTTTTGTAATTGTTTAATTTGTAATTCTCTAAAAAGAAACTTGCAAACTGTAAATTACGTAATTCTAACTTAAATTTGAAATTATCCACTTATTTTTCTTTCTTATTATTTTATTTATTTATTTATTTATTTATTTTTTAAGAGTTTGAGAATCCCAGTCAATAAATTTTTCTAGTGCAAAGCTTCTCCATTTTGTTTCCAAGTGGCAGGCTACTTGAAAATTTGTCAGTATGATAACGTTTGAAACACTGAATTAATTCACACTAAATTTGTAGTATAGATTTATCTTAGAAATGTATTTGATATGTTCATTTGCCAACTTAATCTACCCTCTTGTTTCCCTGTGCTAGCACACTGAAAATTTCAAATTTACATTAGAAATTGTTTTATGAACCGATTTGCTTAAAACTCCATATATACAAGCCTTTTAATTTTCAAATATACTGTCAAATAATTATACTTTCACTGAGATTGCATTATAAAGTAAAATTATTTATTTCAATAAATTGATTTATCTTTTGCGTCACGCTATCCAAAACTGCAAGTAAAATTTGTGTAAATGTTTTCTTTACGTCACACTACCTCTTTGAGCAAATTTTCACTTAGTTGTATGCTATGATACTATGTTTTGGATAGCGTGATGCAAAAGATAAATCAATTTATTGAAATAAATAATTTTACTTTATAATGCAAACTCAGTGAAAGTATAATTATTTGACAGTATATTTGAAAATTAAAAGCACTGTTTAAATGTGTAAATATACTTTAGACAAAACAAAAGTAATTTTAATGGAATCTAAAAACATATCTTTTAAAACAACACCGAGGCGCCACTGGAATTTTTATATAATTCCTTTTAAAACTGTTATTTTGAATTTGAAATGCGAATGAAAAAGCATCAGTGAGTGTATTTTATAAATCTGTCTGATCTTGAAGTTAAAAATATTACGTTTGCATTATAAATATAAATAAAAGATAAAAGTAAATGATCAAATAAGAAAATCTATGTATACTTTAACTAATTGCAAAGCTTCACTTAAGATTTGATATCATTATTTTTAAGACTCATATTTCAAATTCTTATAGCCATAAAGTAGCGGCGTCACAAACTTTTAAGCCGTTAAAGGTTTTTTTGAACTGATTTATTATACAGTAGGATCCGCTTACAACAAGTTCGTATTTAACTAGATTTCGGGCTTAACGTGCTTAAGTATTTTGTTTGGTATAATGTTGTATACATTGGAGTAGTGAACATTACTTTTTTTACTTTGCTTGAATTTACCAAGGAAAAGAAATATGAAAGCATTAAATTATTGCAGAAATAATTAAATATAGTTTTTATTTTAATGAAGAATACACAGTGTCGCTGGAATTCCCCTCTTACGAAAAAAAAAATCAACATTTCTTAAAGTTGGGTACAAGTATATGAGTACAATGGGTATAATAAATAATGATGACGATATCTTAACGTCAAACACGCTTCACTGAAAATATCGTTATAGGAGTGGTAAAAGCTCAGGAACAGTAAAAAGTAGTGATTGTAATGACTATAGTATTAGGAAATTATACCTAAAACACCTACATGTGTTTGTGCTACAGAGTCACGACAAAACCATGAACAGTTTATTAAAGCACTGCAAAATACGGATGATGAAACTGAAACATTTATTGCATAAAGTGTTTTATGATGAAAATTACACGAAGTCAAATTTTGTGAAGTCAAACAATCAACTTTAGCAAAAACTAAATTCGAAAACTGGCGTACAATCAGTAGAAAGATATTAAAACTTAATATATTTCTATTGGTTGTACGCCAGTTTTCGAATTTAGTTTTTGGTGATTAACCTCATTCTGGGTTTCTCTAGTTTCATCACGATCCTATGTTCCAGGTAATTCTATTTTATTTATATTTTTGCATGTTTTTACTGAAGTTTTAACATCTTTCCAATCAACTTTAGTTTAATATTTTTTTTCACTTTTGAATAAAGAATATTAAACAATTCATGTATGTGTTTTATATATATTAGAGTGATCATGCGTCTTCGGAATACGGGAACTGTCCCCAAATTTTCAATCTTTTAACTTTTTGTCTTCAAAAAAAAAAAACTTTGAATTCTTAGAGACCAATGAAAAGTCCCCAAATTTAACTATTCCTGTCATTTTTGTTTCTCTTAAAAATAATGGTCTAATGTGTAAATGACTGAATATTTTTTGGAATCAGCAAAATTGAGAAACAAATGCCATCGTGAGTTACTTATGAATATATAGATTCTTATCTTGCCGAATTGAATAGGAGAAAAAAATTGTTTCAGCAAATTTTCTCTGAAACAGCAATTGTATGTGCAACACAAACTGTATTGAAGAAATAATGGAGAAGTGAAAATGCAGGAGATTTATGTGTGCATACACTATCTACCAATAGGTATTTGGACACTTTCGAATTTAGACGTTTTGTTAAATATATAGAAAAATTCGTTAGGAATCATCTTGAAACTTTAGTAGTGTATAGAACATGTTACACCTCATACATTTCAGCAAAAGTTGTGTCCTGAAGATTCGACTGTAGCATGTGATTAAGAGAATTTTTCTCATTATCGGGATAAAAAAAAAACTTTTTAAATATAACGTGTAGGGTAATAATCAGGCCTAGTGCAAAGACACTTTTAGAAAATTTGGCATACTGCATTAGATACAGCATACTGCAATCAGAATGCAAAAATGTTAAATATCTTACGAAATATGAGCATTTTTATTAAATAATTTTTAACTATGCATGCACTTGTTTTTAAAAAAATTCATTTGCATAATTAATAGTCAAAAGTATTCAGCAACTTATGTAAAAACCCTAAAGAAATATCATGTACAGTCGGTAACAAAAGTGTCCGAACACTAGCGAAAATTCCTATGTAAAAAAAGTACGCTTAATACAGTTGTAGAAACTTAACTACAAATGATTATTTTTCGACGGACCTTTTTTTGTTTTTTAATATTATTTAATAGAAACTAAATAAAATATGTACATATATACAATAAAAACATACTTAAATGAACTTTGGATTTCGACATAAATTTGAGTAATTATCCACATTTTTTGATGGTTATATTTCTAGTAAGGTAGTTTGTAATAGTAATTATATAACGCATCAAGTCAAGTCATGGTGCTATCAGCACTCGTATCGTTCTACTTCAGCGAGCACATTTTTTTTCTCATCCTCTGACAGGTGATCCGCGACGGGGTGGCGCGCATGCGTCAACATCCCGCCCGGCCTTGCTATGTTCTCATGCAAGAACTTACAATATTTTTTTTTTTTTTTTTTTGCAAAAACTTTAAATTTACAATTTTACATAACATAAATAGATAAAATAATAACAAATAAATGAATGTAACATAATATCAATATTTCGCACAACACATAGAATTAGAAAAAAGATTAACTGATTATAATAAACAGAAATTTTCATAATTAACTAACAATTTTAGAGTAATATATATAATACAGTAAATTAATATAATAAATGTTCATATTCATTTTTACTCCTCGATAGGCAGCACACACAATCTGGAGATGGATCTTTTGTAAATCCCTTTGGTAGTTTTTATATCTACCAATCTAACTTTATTATCCTGACCAGGATATAGCTTTATTACACGCCCTAAAAACCACTTGCATGGTGGAAGATTTTCTTCCCTGACTAAAACCATATCTCCGATTTTTAAATTTTCTTTATCAATTATCCATTTTCTGCGCTGTTGTAAGTTATTCAAGTAAGAAAGACTCCATCTTTTCCAGATTGCCTGAACTGACTTCGTAATATTTTGCCAAGCACTTAGGCGATTTTTCTCAACATTAGTTAAAGAAGGTTCAACAACAGCCGTTATTGGCCTTCCAATAAGAAAATGGGCTGGAGTTAAAACCTCTAAATCTTCAATACTTGAAGTTAGCGGAGTCAGTGGTTTCGAGTTCAAGATCGCTTCCACTTGAGTAACAAGTGTAAGCATTTCTTCAAATGTAAATTTTGAATTACCCGCTATGCGTTTAAAATGGTATTTAAACGCTTTGATATTTGCTTCCCATAGACCACCCCAATTTGGACTCCTTGGAGGAATAAAAACCCATTCTATTTTTTCCTCTGCAAAAAAATTGAATAAGGATTCTTCCTTATCTCTTACCAGTTTATACAAGGCATTTAGTTCCCTGTTGGCGCCTACCATATTGGTCCCATTATCCGAAAATATTTTATGACACTTGCCCCTTCTCGAAATAAATCTTTTTAACGCAGCTATCAGAGCTTGTGAAGTTAAATCACTAATAAGTTCAAGGTGTATAGCCTTTGTTACTAGACAAATGAAAATACAAACATAAATTTTGATTTCTGGACCTTTCCTTCCATATTTATTTTTGATTAAAAAGGGTCCAGACAAATCTACTCCAGTTGAATTAAATGTTTTATCTGGCGTTATTCTTTGTTTTGGCAAGTTTCCCATTTTTTGTACACATACTTTCGGATTTGCTTTAAAACAGACTAAACATCTGTGCACAATTTTTTTATAAAGATTTCTCCCATGAATGGGCCAATATTTTTGCCTAACCTGAAACAGAAGATGTTGGGGACCAATATGAAAATATTTTTCATGATAATATTTTACAATTAATTCAGTTAATTTATTTTTTGAAGGAAGTACATAAGGATGCTTAATCGAATAAGATAACTGCGAATTTTGCAGTCTCCCCCCTACCCTTATTAAACCATTGTTATCCAAAAATGGGGATAAATTAAAAATTTTACTCTTATGCGATACATTACCGCCACTTTTCAAGGCAGCTATTTCAGTAGGAAATTCTTCCTCCTGCAGCTGTTTCAATAAGAAGTTTTCTGCCTTTGTCAGCTCTTCAGACATCAGCGGTCCTTCCTTCTTTTCTAAAGGATTTCTTAGATTGTGAAGAAACCTGAAAAGAAAACTGCATATACGTAATATTTTTAAAAATCTATTACTACGATTAATCAGATAGTTCAAAATGGTAAAGTCCTTTTTCAAAATTAGAGTCACTGCATTTTTAGATTTTAATTCAGGAGTGTAGTCTTCCTCATTTGGTTCTGAAAAGTCAATAACAGATTGTTTGTTTTCGTCAGACATTAAAGAGGGTGGTCCATGCCACCATTGTTCACTATAAAGTAGTTTTTCTGCCGTGAGGCCTCTGCTCAGGTGGTCTGAAGGATTTTCTTTTCCAGCACAGTGAAACCACGTATCAGGATCTGTCAAATTCGTGATTTCTTGTATTCTGTTTGCAACAAATTGTTTCCATCTTTTTGTTGATCCTTTAATCCAAAATAAGACAATTTTTGAATCAGTATAATGAAACACAGAATAGCATGTTTTCTGTCCTATGATTTCTTGAACTTTATGACTCAATCGTGCTGCCAACAAGGCACCGAGGAGTTCCAGTCGAGGTAACGTAATGCTTTTTAATGGAGCTACTCTACTTTTTGAAGTGATGAGATTCACAAGAACTTTATCTCGTTTTTTAACTTTCATGTATACTGAAGCCCCATAGGCAAGTTTGGAGGCATCACAAAAAACATGTAATTGTATTTCATCTTCACTAGAAGAATCTAGAACAAGTCTTGGGACTCTAAGCTCTCTAAGAAGTGGTAACTCCTTACACCAAGCCAGCCACTTTTCTAATATGTCTGGAGGCAAATTTTCATCCCACGTGACCTTTCTGTTCCAAATTTCCTGCATTAGATATTTCATTCTGATAGTAAATGGTGTAAGCAACCCCATCGGGTCGAAGATTTTCCCGATGGTTTGTAAAATGGTTCTTTTTGTATTTTCTTCTGTGTCAACCACTTCAAGAATTCCTTTAAGATCTAGGGTAAAACAGTCATCTTTTGTTTGCCAACATATGCCTAATACTTTCGTGTTGTCGCTCCCTAAGTTAATGGCGGTTTCAGTTGGGTAAGTATCGAACCCTTCGTCGGCCCACTGTTTCATCAATGATGAGTCGTTGCTGATCCATTTCCTCATCACCATTCCGGCTTCCTTCATAATCTTCTTTGCAGAGCGGGAAACTTCTAGTGCCTCTTCTGAAGTATCTTGACCAGTAATCCAGTCATCTACGTACATGCATGAATTCAGGTGATGTACGGTTGTTGGATAATCTTCTCTATATTTTTCTATGTGATGCTTCACTGTAGCTGCTAATAAAAAAGGGCTAGAATTCACCCCAAAAAGTACTCTGTTAAATCGATAAATTTGAAGATTCGGTTTTAAGTCAGTACGAGGATTACTATTGGACCATAAAAATCTTACTACGTCCTTGTGTTTATCTGCTAAACAAATCTGAAGAAATGCTTGACGAATATCCGAAGATATAGCTATCTTGTTAATTCTAAAATTGATCAGCACATCTAATAAATTTGGGTTTAAATTTGGACCCGGCCAAAGACAATCATTAAGAGATAGTTCATTTAATTGATGTGACCCTGCATCAAATACTATACGTGTAGAAGTTGTGACCCGACCTTCTTTTTTCACAGCTTGGTGTGGTAAGTAATATATTGGTTTATCAACACTTATGTTAGGTTTTTCGACTTTTTCAGTTATTCCTTGTTTTATGTAGTCCTGAATTATCTCTTGATATTGATCATACAGATCATTATTTTTGTCAAACTTTCTCCATAAGTAAAAAAATCGCTGTTTTGCAACTGGAAAATTATTTGATAATTCTTTCCAATCTTTACGAAAGGGTAATTCTACTACATATCGGTCATTTTTATAATTAACTGTTTGTTTGAATATTGTCATAGCCTGATCCTCTTCTTTAAAACAAGGATCATCTTTAATTCCGAGGGATTCTAGTTCAAAAAATTGTTTTATTGTATCATCAATGGAACAATCATTCTTGAGAAGAAGGCACGAATTTTCATTATTGGCTTTCATTTCACGCAAACGACCCGCAGCTACCCAACCAAATTCAGTTTCTCTAAATAATAATTCATCGTTTACCCTGTATACATTGTCTTTCATTATTCTAAAGAATATATCTGCATTTAATAAAGCGTGAATTTCCTTAGTTTTATGAAAGGAATCATCTGCTAATTTTAAAAATTCAGGAATTTTTAACTTCGAAATGTCTAAATTAACATTTGGTGTTAACCCTGTAATTTTATCACTAACTAAGAATTCAATGGGTTCTTGAAAACTACCACTTTCATTTGAAATTATTGTACGTAATTTTCCTTTTAAGTATTGTTTCATTGAATTTAAACCCGAAATAGAAATTTGTATTCTTTCTAATTTAATTCCCAATATATCACTCATCTTTCTGGAAATTATGTTTTGATCAGCAGCTGAATCAAAAATGGCATTACACTCGATTAATGTCCCATCATACTTCCGTAAAAATACTTTTCCAGTGGATAATAAAATTCTCTTTCCATTTTTATTTGAATGATTACTCAATACAGTATTTTGAAGCAAAGAATCACTTTCGCTTTCCGTAGATATACTTTTATTTTAATCATTTGTTTCCGAAATAGTTATTTCCGGTTTACTTTCAATGACTGGCGACAATTTTTGTCCCCCCTTCTGTGATGTCTGCCAACAAATACTTTTTGAATGTCGATTTTTGCAGGGGCAGACATATGTAGATTTGCACTCATTTTTTTTATGATTTTTTCTTAGGCATAATTCACAGAGTTTATGAAATTTAACAAGTTCAAATCTTTTTTGCGGGCTTAATTCTAAGAATTTTTCACATTTGTATATAGGATGTGAAGTTTTTGAACATATTACGCAATTTTTGTTTTGAAAGCTTTCATTAAGCAAAACAGTTTTGGTTTTAGAAGGAAAAGGGAATTGTTTTTTTATTTTCGTTTCAGAACAATTTCGATTCACAGACAAAAGAACATTTTCTCTTTGTTCCAGAAATTTGATAAATTCTTCAAAGATGGGAACATTTTTTGATTTATGGGATAACTCAAAATTTTTCCTAGATTCTCTGTCTAACTTTGCTACGAGAATATTTATAATGAAAACATCTGATAATTTATTTTGTTCATATTTAAGAACTTTCAAGGCACGCAAATTTTTCTGAATACAATCAATCATATTTCTTATTTCTTTAGGATTTTCAGTTTGAATTTTCTCAAATTTTAGAATATTTTGTACATGAATATCAACAATTAATCGCTCGTTATCATAGCGATTTTCTAATGCATTATATAAGGATTCAAATGTATCAAAATTACTAACTAAATTTTTAGCATCATATTTGAGACAAGATCTAAGATAATATAATTTCTGCGACTGATTAATATGAACATTATTGGTTATTAAATCATCAAATTGTTCTTTAAAAGAACTGAATTCCTCATATTTTCCTGAAAATTCAGGTAAGGAGGAATTTGAGTTTTTATTTCAAAGGCATCTTGAGATGCATTTTCAGTCGCATTTATTTTTTTATGAGAATCAAATTTCTTATAAGAATTAATAAGAGTATTAATTCTTACCTCTAATTTTTCCAGACGTTCTTCACATGAGTCAAGATCATCATCTATGGTTGCTTGGTCAGCATCTTTCAAGTCTTGAATTTCGTAGTATTTTTGTCGCAATTCATCGATTTTTGTTTGTAGTAGTTCGACGTTCTTTAATTTCACTTTCAATTCTACTACATCTATATCGTAATTTTCGGCATTTGTGCCTTCTACATAGTTTTCAATTCTAGTTATCTTTCCTTTTAAGGAAGATTTTAATTTATTATTTTTATCCATAAGTCGCTGATTACAAGCTCCGGCTCGACGGACCACTATTTTGTAGAAACTTAACTACAAATGATTATTTTTCGACGGACCTTTTTTTGTTTTTTAATATTATTTAATAGAAACTAAATAAAATATGTACATATATATATACAATAAAAACATACTTAAATGAACTTTGGATTTCGACATAAATTTGAGTAATTATCCACATTTTTTGATGGTAATATTTCTAGTAAGGTAGTTTGTAATAGTAATTATATAACGCATCAAGTCAAGTCATGGTGCTATCAGCACTCGTATTGTTCTACTTCAGCGAGCACATTTTTTTTCTCATCCTCTGACAGGTGATCCGCGACGGGGTGGCGCGCATGCGTCAACAACAGTTTTGCTAAATAAATCCTTGCCGAATCATGTTCTTACACTGACTAAGATCAGGATTCGTCAAGGATTTCTTTAACAAAACCATATGAAGTGTACCTTTTTTACATAGGAATTTTCGCTAGTGTTCGGACACTTTTGTTACCGACTGTAAATTCAAAAAGTTATGAGATAGAATGAACAGAATTTCAGTTCTCTCAAAATAAAGGCTAAACTGTAAGGGGTTTTACTCACATTTATATTTCGATTCAATCAATGCCCAATGGTAATAGAGTGTTCGCTGATTATAAATAAATATTAATAAAAACCCCTAATCAACTCTTTTTTTTTTTTAGAATAACTGAAATTCTGTTCACTCTACCTTAAGGTTTTTATATAAGTTGCTCAATACATTTGACTATTAAATTATAAAAATGAGATTTTTTAAAAGCTAGCGCATGCGTAGTTAAAAATTTAGTGAAAATGCTCATATTTTGCAAGATATTTAACATTTTTGCATTTTGATTGCAGTATGCTGTGTCTAATATAGTATGCCAAATTTCCTAAAAGTTTCTTTGCACTGGGTCTAATTAATGCCCTACGTGTTATATTTAAAAATGTGGAGATATATACATATATATATATATATATATATTAATTGGAAAAAAAAAAGGAATATTTCTGTGAATATGTAGTGGCCTCATAAAAATTTATACAGACAATGAGAAAAATTCTCTTAATCACATGCTACAGTCAAAACGCATTTATCGCATTACTTTTTACATGGTGATTCAAAACATTTTGACTTTTAATTTTTTACTGGCTCCATTTTCCTCTTCGGGACACAGCTTTTGCTGAAATGTATGAGGTATAACACGTTCTATATACTCTTAAAGTTTCAAGATGATTCGTGAAGAGTTTTTTTTAGATATATGACAAAACGTCTGTGGAAGCTTTGTGTAAATTTTCTGATACAGACAATGAGAAAAATCCTCTTAATCACATGCTCTACAGCCAAAACGCATTTAAAGAATTACTTTTTACAGGGTGATTCAAAATATTGATCCACTATCTTTTTTCAGGATACAACTTTTACTGAAATATGTGTGACATGTTCTTTACACTACTAAAGTTTCAAGATGATTCCTAAAGAACTTTTCTAGATATTTCACAAAACGTCTAAATTCGAAAGTGTCCAAATACTTATTGGTAGATAGTGTATATAATGTCATAAAAATAAAATAATCTTTCCTGGTTCTTTTTTTTTTTTTTAATGTAAAAATAGCGAACACCTTTCAGTTTTTTATATTTATATATCATTATATACTTACTTCTTAGACATTTTAGGAAAAACCCAATCCTCATTTACTTCATGAAAGTCATAAAACATTTTGAGATATTAGGTGGATGTTTTCTTATTTCTATCAGTTGTGGGTAGTGAGAATTCTGGAGATTAACTATAATGCTGTTGTTTTAGGTTCCGACAATATTAAATATGGTTTAAATATGTATTATATATTTATTTTTAAAATTTAAGAATTGAATGCCGAGATGGTTGAATTTGTATAAATATCTTTCTAATTAAATTAAAAATAAACAAATGGTGTACTTGAAAAATAAAACTACAACCGCATTAACCAAAATTTTTCAAAACGATAATGTTAAAATTGATTTTAATGATATTAAGAAGTTGGCGAATTACGAAAATCATCATTATGCCATGAACCGCGAAGCCGTGAAAATTATGAGCAACGAGCGCAGTTGCAACAAAAATGAGATATCGGACATGGACAAGTGGAGACACCTATTCAGGAAGGAGAAGAGGAAGAATATTTAGTGTTGGCAGTCAAGCAAGCACACACCGACAACTAGTTTACACTCAGGATGGCACGTGCCCGTGCCGAATATATTATGCAAGCAGTTCAAGTACGACCATTTATTTATTTATAATTTAATTAGTATAGAAATGTTTAATTTATACCTTTAAATATCTTTTTAGTTTAAGAATTTTTAACACAAAAGTGCATTTACACTTTTGTGTGTGTGTGTGTTTTAAGTGCATTTTGCACTGTATAAATCAAAGTAACTTTTTTAAATAATGCATATATATATCGATTAGGTATGCCAACCAGGCCGCGGTAGCCTGGTTGGTAAGGGCAGCGAGTTCGTGATCGAAAGATTGCGGGTTCGGTCCTCGAGCTAGCCGAAGACCGTCGTGTACGCTAATGGCGACTGGTGCACGTTAAATTCCGTCGTGGTCGCAAAGTCATCCAAGTTCCCATCAAAAATTATACCTCTGGGGGTACCGGAACATGGGTCAAAACTCGCTCTGATCCGGATCAAAATTCGAGTTTGGCTGGTGCTGCCATCTTTCACCAGCTTATGAAACTAGAAGTCGTACTTCCTCCCTATGAAGCGTTCCTAATAACGGAAGACGCAACCCTCTTGCCTTAAATCCGGTAGTTTCACTACCGGGGCTCGGAATTTCCGAGTGACACACGACAACAACAACAACAAGGTATGTCGTCGGAAAAGTCTGCAAAGGCCATTTTAGTACATTTTGCACTGTATGAACATTTAGTACATTTTTGCACTGTGAACCGCGTTCAATTCTGTCAACTCCTTCATTTTTTATGAATTTTTAAAATGTCAAGAGACTCATGTGACACTCAGTGCTTCAAACTTTACGAACGTTTAGAACACACAAAAAAAAAAAAAAAAAAAAAAAACTGAAAATTTCAGGTCCAGGTAATCCTTGCCAGATTGCTTTCCGTAATAAGACATTTCTAAAAAATATTTTGTTTATGTAATCGCCCAGGCAATAGTAAACTATATTTTTCAATGGTCCATACCTCCACTGTAACTTTGCAAATAGATATTAAAGAGGATTATTCAACGAGTGCTGTATATAGCACACAAACAACTTGTGCACCAAGGACAATAATACTATGAATATTTTGCATTCTTCAAGATTGTACTCCTCCATAGCACTAGCTATTATTAAATAACACAGCTACTCGAGAGGCAAAGTACTATGATGGCTTCGTAATATTTTATTTCGCAAAAGTCATTTTTCCTTGTGCAGACAAGTAATTACAGAATCTGGACACAGCATAATTTGAATACCTACACTAAAAAAAGCAGATACTATATTGCCATGTCTTACAGTTTGATGTGATTTATTATGGCTTGATTTTGGACCATTTTCATTGAAAAAAAAAAGTGCCAAAGCAGGCTAGAAAATGGGCTGTTAATGAAGCACGCTACTTAAAAATTCCCCAAGAGAAAGTGATATACTTTAACATACCCTTAATAAAGAAATATTCGAGCAAGAGACTGGAGAAGGGGTGAGCAATTCCTTATATCACAAATGAAATGAAGTCTTTAAGAACTTCTACAGATGAACGATTGCTAATGCATCACTGTACAAATGAATGGACTCCTCGCTCATTGGACTTAACACCCATTGACTTTTGGTTCTTGAATTACATTACATGTGCAATACAGAATTCATCTTCTCTTTGACACAATTAAATGATGTATTAAAGTCATAAAATATTTTGCATTCACGGGATATACTATACGCTGCAGTTAGCAGTGTCAGACTTCATTTGCAACCATTTATGGTGATAGTAAACACATAGAAGTTCGCTAAAGTTATGCCATGTTAGTAAACATTTGACTGTGTGAATATAAAAGTAATTTTTCAAGGAATTCTGTGTTTTTACTTGCATGCTGTCCATTACTTGCATGATTATCAACAAAAAAATATTTTATTTTCCTTATAAAAAATCAAACAAATCCTGCTTCGTAAGTTTTTTTTTTTTTTTTTTTTTTTTTTTTTTTTTTTTTTTCAGACCACATCTGTATATATATATAAATTACGTGTCACGATGTTTGTCCGGGGTAAACTCCTAAACTAAGGAACCGATTTTAATGAAATTTTGCACACTGTGTGCAGTTTGGTCCAACTTGAGAGATAGGATAGTTTTTATCTCAATTTATTGTCACAATATTGTTTTATTGCAATTATTTGTTAATTATAGACCTTTATTAAAGTTGCTCCAAAATATCTGTGAGTTCCATTAATTTAATTGTTGCCAAAAAAAAAAAAAAAAAAAAAAAAAAATACGAGTTCATTTTCTTTCGACATAAAAATAAATACATTTAATCAAACGTGAACGTTAAAAAATTATAAAAAGTTAAATTATGCATCTCACGAAAATTGACGTCATAATCAATTTAAAGATTTTATACACATTGATAAAGTGCTAATGTAGTTCTATCATAGATATAGTAATATATATAGATCTCTCATCCCCATGTTATCGTACAAAGATTTTTGATGGCGAAAAAAAAATAAATAAATAAAACAGCCATTAAGTGGTATTGAAAAAAAAAAAAAAAAGAAAAAAAAGAAAGAAAGAAATATGAATTTGAAACTGTATCTGGAGTCTTCCATTCCCCTTTAGCAAATAAATTATTCATAAATTTTATTTGCTAAAATATTAGTATGTATTCCCGTGTGTATTCACTCGGGGAAAGACTGCCATATTTTGGTAAAAACGTCGTCTTTTCCCTAATGAAAAGGAATAACTTTTTTCTCCCCAATGATCACTCTATTCTATATATGCTATACTATATGTATGAGTTCTATACGCAAGCGAAGTGTGACTCACTGACCGTCTGTGCAGCCAAGAAAAAGATTTCCTATGTTAATTGCCCACTGGATTTTTTGTAAGAAATTATTAAAAATCGAGGAAATTTATTTCCCGATTTTAATCCTTATATTTGGGTATAGATATGTATTAGTTATCGCGGGTGGTAGATTGAATTATTTTGCTGTCAAATTGACAAATTTTTAATTCTAAATTTCAAAACTCTGTCGCCCTTGGCTTTTTTTATTATTATTATTATTATTTGGCAATCAAAAGCGTAACAAGAAAATATACATGCCAGATGTATGCATTGTACGAAATGTAATATGTATTATTCATTGTACGTATGTATGACATGTAATATGTATTGTACGAAATATTGTTTCATATTATTCATTACTCTTTTAATATAAGTTGTTAAAATAACCATGATTTTTGAAAGGAATTAAATATTTTCGCCAGATAATTTGGCGATATTCTTTTTTTTTCGCCAAGGATGACAGAAATGAAATCTATTCCGCTGCAAAATATTAGTATCTTACATCAGATATTTTATTTAGACATTTGAAAACAAATTTGACTTCAAACTATGATAGAATATTTATCATTTTCCTTTTAATTAGTATATTATTAGTATATTAAAATTTAAAAGCATGGTATATAAAAAGTTTTTTTTTTTTTTTTTTTCTTATAATTATTCTTATCTTAATCCTCAATGTTTCCCATCTTTATTAACTTGAATCTACTATTAAAATTTTAACATACTCAAAAACTTCTCATCACTTCGTTAAAATACACTAAACTTTTCCAAAATCTTTTTCTATTTAAAATGATACATGTATTTACTTTAAATGTCCAATATTTCATAAGATTTCCAATTTTAAAGTTTTAAAATATTTATCAAATTTACTTATTTTTCTGGTTTAGCCTTATTGTTTTCCTTTTTATAACTACAGCTGTTGCCCTCTTTAAAATATTTAAAATGATGAGGTCATTTTATAGTAAAATTATCCATTATAGCATATATTATATTTCACTCCTCCATAAATATTGATTTTAAAATCGTCTGTTTCTTTTATACTTTTATTTTAATAGAATTTAATTTATATATTAGTCATTTTAGCAATTTTATCCAAAGTAGCATTAGAAATAATATATATCACTTCTCCATTAAAATTTATAGGACCCTATAATAAAATTAATTTGTGCTTAATATCAACACTACGAAAATTTTTATCAATCGCTTCCAAATTTTGACCTAAGTTTCAAATCTCAACCCTGTGGGTTTTTCCATCGGCTACAACGTTTTCGTCTTTGTTCGTAAATAATAATTTGACTGTACTAAATAGTTTACAGCAGTATAATTCAACGTATAACTTAGTCACAGCAACGCGTGGCCGGGTCTGCTAGTTAAAATATAAAAACTTTTTCTATTTTTGTGAATTTTTAAACTATTTACAAATTTATGGGTCACCAGTATTTACAGGGTGTTCAAAAATTGATGGACACTTTAGAAAATGAAATTAAACTAGAATGTTGTGGCCACCACAAGACATTCTTCTATATTTTCCTATAGAAAATTACTCAGTAAAAATATTTTATAAAAAGTATTATTTATTAAAATTATCTACCATAATGAATGCAGATGATTCTCATGTTAGAAAAGACTAACACTAAATATAAGAAAATAAAGACAATTTTATTCTCTATAAATAAAGTCTTTAAAAATGAGTTTTTATTGTGGTTATCGCATATATCAAGTTTCGTACAGTTATACACCACAGATTTTGAGATATAGCCTTCCCGTTCTCAGGGAAAATTGCAGTATAGCAGTGCCACTTATTGGCTGATATGCATCCAAATTGATTCAGCATAATGTCATATGATGACCTTACATATCAAGTTCTGTTTGATTATATGCAATACAACCTGAGATATAGCCTTCCCTGAAATTGCAAAAATCGACAGATAGCAACGCCTCTTGTTAAGATTGGCACCAAAAGTTGCTAGACACTAATTTAAGTCGAGGTGCATCTACATATAAATTTATATGCAATTCAGTGCAGCACCTTCAGTTCCTAAGACATAGCATTCCCTTAAACTGTGAAAATTGCTGTACAGCAGCACCACCTGTTGAGAAATTGACACCAAAAGTTGGTGGGCAGTAACTTATATCAAAGTGCATCTGCATATAAATTTATATGGAAATTCGTGCAGTAGTTCCTGAGGTATAGCCTTCCCTAAAATTGTGGTATAGCAACGCCACCTGTTGAGCAATTGACACCAAAAGTTAGTGGGTACTAATTTATGTCAAAGTGCATCTGCATATAAATTTACATGCAAATTCATACAGTAGTTCCAGAGGTATAGCCTGCCCTGAAATTGTGGTCTAGCAGCGCCACCTGTTGAGCAATTGACACCAAAAGTTGATAGGCACTAATTTAGATCAAGGTATATCTGCATATAAATTTATATGCAATTCTGCATGGTAGTTCCTGAGATACAGTTGCCACAAAATTTTTGTCACACACACAGACACTTTCTAAAAATGGTCAAATTGTGTTCTGAACTCTCAAAACGTGTAAATCCATTGAAAACTGAAAGTCAAAAGTTTTTACGAATCCAATACTTTCTTCTATTGAATATAGAAGAAAGTAAAAAATTGTAAAAACAGCAACAATAAATTAACCAACAGCTTGGAGGATTGCTAATAAAGTTCAAATGATTTCAATATGAGATACTTTGGCAATCCGTAGTACATATAAGAGATACTGTGTATCCTTCCATATATTCGAAAGCATCCAAGAGGTTATAGAATGAAGCAGCTGCGATTCGCTACTTTGTTGCCTTTACATCAAAACAAGTTGTCTTATAACGAAATCTTTGACGTAAACCCACAGGGGAAAAAATTTAATTTAAATAATTTTAAAATACTACAGTAATGGTATTCACACCTTATTATGGTGCTGTGCTTTGTGTGTGTTGTCGATCCCTAGAGCTTAGCTACTGGCAAGGTCATCCAAGCCAGACAGGTCATAGGGAGAGACACCAGAGAAAGTAGAACATTCTGGTACTCCAGGTTCAGCACAGAGCCAATCACTTTGCTTCATAAAATCTCTCGATTCAGAAATCCCAAAAATAATTTTACGGACTGACACATTCCTGACGTCTTGGCAGGAAATCGGTTTAGGTGTAGGATTAAGGCTAACTGAGTAAACAAGTGCCCTAAGTCTCAGGAGTATTGCAGTCCTTGGGTGTCTTTCTAAGGAATCTTAGCCCATATTCATACTTGTTTCGAAGAAAACCATGGAAAACTATGAACTGCTAGGTCCACTAGTGTGACTTGCAAATGAACCTGGCACTTTTCCATCTACCAGTTTCAAGGACAGAACCTCTCAGCCACTAGTACAGCTGGCATGAAAGTGGATTTCTATAGGAGTAAACTGATGGAGAGCTATTGTGATGGATAGGGAAAAACTTCACAAGGACAGTCTTGGTCTATAACAGGCTGTAGTGCTTAAGAAAAAGTGGTTTATTAATAACAACATTCTGAATTAAGTTATTATGCAACAATAAATAAAATCTTTGAAAAAAAAATTTCTATGAATTCTGTACTTTTATTTCAAACCACTAAAGCTTGATTTTATTTACTTATTTTTACTTTAAATATATATTTATTTATTTATTTTTTTTTTTTTTTTTTTTTTTTTAGCCAGGGTGTGCAACAATAATTTAAAACTTTTTAGGGAGGAATTTTAGGGTTTTCACAATAAAATTTTAAGGATATCTTAGGGCTAATTAGATGGCTAACTTAGTTGCCATTGATTTCTCAAAACTCTTCTGAAATAAGTTTTTGGTCAATGAATTAGCTGAGAGAAAAACACCACTAAAAAATCATATAGTATACACTTGAAAAATATGTGAAAGAAATTCGTCTGCAAAAAGAAAAGGTTCTCTTATGGAACTGTAAGTAGAAACCCTATGCACTGTGACATGGTTTTGCCAGTTTGGACAGAAAAAAAAAAGGCTTTTAATTATCCTTCAACCAAAACCCATATAAAAACAATTATTAATTTGGTTTTACTGATCCTTTGGCCAAAACCAGTATAGAAAGGAATAAGTGAATCAGTTTTTAATTGTTCTTTGGCCAAAAATCTCAAAAAGATTCCTCATTACTTGACTGTTTGCAGTTTCATTAAATACAATTATAAAATTAGCTGCACAGGAAGAAATGTTTTTTCAAAATGAAGTATATTCCACGTGCTATGACATACAAGACTTTTTTTTTCTTCTAGTTGCATTATTACCGCCGTAGCAGAGTCCAGGAACTATCTTCAAAAATGTCAACAATTTAATTACATTATTTAAATTATATATTGATCTCTAGAACTCTGAGAGCCCACAAAGTCTCTGTTTTTACGTTTTGTATTTGATGAGACAGTATATTACAGCTAATAACATTTTGGTGAAATCCAAAGGTTGCTGAAATAGCTATAGATGCTTTCTTTGTTTTTAAAGTCAAATTAATCTTGTACTTTCTTTCTTTATGATGATTTGCACTTGGGCAAAACCGCCACTGCTTATTTAAAATTTTTCTGCACAAAGACTGTATTTTGTGAAGTGTTTATTATCAGGAACCACTAAGCACCATACTGATAACAAAATACTGTCTAATTCTTCATGAAGCCATCCATCTTGAAATTTCATTTTGCTATGCAGCATTATGATTATACTGTACTATATTATACTGATTACATTCAAATTAAACTAAAAACACATTGCTGGATCAGAAACTGAAAATCTCAATTGGAACAATGCGCAACAATTTAAAAGAAATGTGTAAACAAACTGTATAAAAAGATTTTAAAACTTCTTAACACACCATAAATTTTAAGCCAGCACAACCGGTTTCGAAAGGACGTAGCCTTCCTTCATCAGGTGCAAAAAAACTGTGTCTTGCGTTTGCCTCCAAGGCAGCACCACGTGTTTTTTTGCACCTGATGAAGGAAGACTATGCCCGTTCGAAACTGGCAGTGCTGGCTTAAAATTTATGGTCTGTTAAGAAGTTTTAAAATCTTTTTATTGATTGTACACCAGTTTTGAATTTAGTTTTGGAAACAAACTGTATGCCTGCATTAAACGAGAATAATGTGACCTGGAATAAACTTACCAGAACAAGTCATGGAAGTACTAGCCGATTTCCTACACCAATGCTTAAAAATTCTTCAGTTTGTAAGTAGAACTGATATACTATCGAATACACTGCAGTGGTGTAACAGCTTGAACATGCCTACTTTCTTTTGCATAATCAATGAAAATGTTTTTCAAAAATCTGCTCTGGGTATCGAGAACCAATGTGAGAGTTGCTTTGTTTACAATAGTTTGGGAAACAGAACACAGAGTTTATAGCAGAATATGTATTTTTTAGGGAAGAAAAAAAAAAATAGCATAATTTTAGGGCAATTGTGATCCCTGTTCAGCCAAAATAAGCATTAAAAATCTTATCACTCAAAGCACTAAAATAGTGAAAACATTAAACATTATGAAATACAATTTTCCCAATGATCTATTGAATAACACACGCAAGTTACTATTTACTTATTTTGACCTTGAAACGTTTAATATTCATAACAAAAACATTTAAAGAAAAAAAATCAGTCTAAATTAGCCATTAAAATTTAGTCAAAATCTAAAAACAGTAATCTTATCTTAAGGAAAAATATTGGATTTAATATTTAAAGTACTGCAGTGTGTTTTACCCCTTGTTCCACTTTCTTTAATTCAAATATAACAAATAAAATTGAATAATAATTATTTACTAATATCGCACAGTAGTCAAAACTCAACGAAGCATTTAAATAATATAGAAATTAAAAAATTTCCATGTAAACAATGATATTAATAATTACTCTATAATTTCTTTAAAAAAAAAAAAAGATAAATAAATCCTTAACAGCATCTTTATTTATATGGTGATGCATATCCTATGAATTTGCATGTACAATTCACTTAATCAAAGCTCTTCTTCTGGTCATTTCAAAAGCAAAGAACACAGTCTATATCAAAACAGTATGTCAACAAAATAAATAAATATATACAGTCGAACCTTGTTAACATGAATCTCAAGGAGGATAAAAAATTAGTTCATGTTATCAGTAGTTCATGCTATCAGTAACTAATCTTCATTTTGCTGGGGATTGTGGAACAGTTCATGTTAAAAGTATTTCACGTTAACGAGGTTCGACTGTACTCACTTTTGTACGCACACATATAAAAATTAAATTAAATTAATATAAAAATTAAATTAAAATATGCTCACTTCTGCTACCAAAAGACAAATGATAAAAGAATATTAGAATACAGCAAAGAGTGATTCTCCTGTGTGGCATTATGTCTGATGTTTGAAAAATAAATAGGAAAAAATATATCCAAATGATAGGCTAAATCATAAGTCGAGAATTTTAAAAGTTCCACAAATTAAAGGAAATTATTAAAGAAATTTTAAATACCAATGATTATGCACATAAAATGAAAAAAGTAAATAAATGTATTTTTGTATGGCTTCTTGATATTTTTTTTTTTTTTTTTCTGCAAATGTCATTAACCATACTATTCAAACAATATTACTTTTAATCTCCTTCTCTCATTAAAAACAGATATGACAAATTTTATGTATGCATATTAATATATAGAAAACCCTACACAGGGTTGCCACTCAAACAGGAGAATGAAATTCCCTGACTTTTCCAGGTTTTCCAGGTGCATTTTAAGAAAATTCTAGTTTAATCATATATTGAGAACTGGTTGTGTTGAGGGCAAAATAATTATGATACTACTTGAAAACACAAAAAATATATATGACAAAAGTTGCATACAGTGGTAGCATCTGTCGCTTATAAGCAGAATAAGAAATTTCTTTCACGAGCGGAAAGGAAGGCTGGCAGTGTTAAAAAAAAATAATGGAAGCTAAGGAAAAAAAAAAAAAAAACAGAAAAATGACCCTACGTTGGTGGAAAAGTTGTTTTTTCTTTAGCAACCATTGTATGAAATTCCCTGATTTTTCCAGGTTCTGGCTAAAATATTCAGATTTCCTGACTTTTCCTGATTCTGGCTAAAATATTCAAATTTCCTGACTTTTATGGTCAATTTTTGAATTCCTTGACTATTCCAGGTTTTCCAGGTAGTGTGGCAGCCTTAATTTCATATAGATAAACTACTTTTTTTTTCTTTTTTCTTTGTTAT